>ML781565.1:635215-653301 GCA_009831015.1 Picea engelmannii
TGAGTTATTTTTGAAATTATATCTGAGGTATTCTGGTTTTTACTTTGTTGAAAAGTTTCCTTTAATACCCTCAGTATTATCTTTTAGAAATTTGTACCAGAGTTGAAAATATTTTGTATCGACCTTGAAAATAATCAAATGATTGATCTCAGTTAGGTCAATTTTCATGATTTTTCTCTCTGACTAAAAAATGGTTAGGTTTGAGATTAACTTTAAATATCTTAAGTTGTTTAACAGTTTGTCTGAACTTTTAAGCTTGCTCAAAAGAATATCCCTTGAAAATATTTTTTCCTTTTTTCTCTACAGACTAAGGAGGTTTTGAAGGTTGAGAAAAATTGGTCTAGAATAATCAAAACAAGTTGACGAACCTTTATTATAAAATTTTACACAGATCGCCACCCCTGAGATATTAAGTATCACTGATTGCCCCCGCTTCGTAAGCATGAGCTAACTATAAGACAGATGGTGAAAGGAAATTCATAATTGATTGCCCCCATCTAGTCCTACAAACGATGAAAGGAAATTCATTTAGATGATTGTCCTCGTCTAAAAATAAAAAAATAGATAATTTCACCGGGGTACTGAACATGCCTGCTGGTAGTGAAGCAATGTCTAAGCATAAAATTAGCACTCGAAGCGGTGAAAGGAAATTCAGTAAAAAGGGACAGATAACTTCACCGGGGTACTGAACAGGCCTGCTGGCAGTGAAGCAATATCTGAGGTATCTGTAAGGTTGTCATACTTATCTATAACTCTATTCTAGCTATCAATTTTTCAAAAACCAGATATTCATCTTCAGTCAAAATAGAGCTTCCCAGTTTTAAAATTATGATTTTCATTTCGATTGATGCGAGTTGAAATGTTCAATAATCTATTGAGTTTCTCAAGATTTTTCTAATCATCTCAAATACTAACTCAATTTTGGAATGAGAAGGAGAATTTTGAAGAAGACTATAACTGAATTTCAAATAAGTGAGAAGTTTCGAAAAGGTTTTCAAAGACTTTATGTATTCTATTTTCTTACTCCTTGATCAGTTTATCAGAGATAAAGCCTTGACCCCAATTACCCAATGAAGGCACTGAGTCTGCATGTTCTCCTCGTCCCGCAGGGAGACGAGGTCCCCAGTTGGATCCTATGTTGAAACAGACCTTGAATCTTTAATTTTTAAAGATAAAAAATTGGTATTTTTGAGTCTGTGTATTTTTCAAAATTTCATAAAGCAAAAATTTCATCACTAATGAATTCGCGATGCCTTTCATGGTTTATTGTTGGACAAAGAATGGAAAAAATATAAATAAACATAAGTTTCCCAACACTTGTCAAAAGATCTTTTAAACGGGCAGTAATTTAAAATTTGAGGAATTTTAATCGGAATATCGGGATTCGGAGTTTTACATGAACAAATGTTTAATGCAACTTAAATTGCGAAATCCCGATTCTCGATTCCCCTACGCTTTAAAACTCAATTAAAATGTAATTTAGTTAATTCAGAATTAAAAAGGGTTTAAGCATTAATTTAATCACATCGCGAAATCGGGATTCGCAGTTTTGTGAAGTCAAATAATCTTGTCATTGAGTTTCCCGATTTCCCGATTCCCGATCTTTCGATTGACAAAATCCCGAAAAGGTCAAATCTTGATTAATTAAGATGATAAAAATGTTTTAACTTACATAATACATCGCGATTTCGGCAATCGGGATTCTTCTATGATATATTTCCTCGACACCAAAAATTCTGAAACTCAGATAACCATATTTTCAAATTTAATTCAAGATTAACGCTAATTAATCATTCTTATAAACAAGGTCTAAAGTTAAACTTTTTATGAATGATCTTTAATGCGGCAATTGTCCAATTTGGTAAGTTTATATTATATTTGAAAACACTGAGAAAGCTTAAGTACAAACATTAAATGCATATCTTCGAGAATATCTTTTGCATTAAGAGCCTTAACTTCATAACAGAGGTACAAATCTCAATGCTTTTATGATATATTTGAAGTAAATTTTTGAAACGTCTACATTATCATTTCGAAGCTAAATTCCTCTCTGCTACAGGTTTTCAATTGAACACAGAGCTATGGAACCCAAAAAGGCTTTGAAGAAAAATGAAGAGCAACCAGAAGGTGATATTATTTCCGACACTACTGCATCTGGGGTACACTCTATCAAGTCATGGAATGGAATTTCTGAAAAACTAGAGGATGAGATTAAATATCTGGCTGCTAATTCAGACAATCACCTCCGAGATATTGCCGATACTGAGCTTCATAAGGTGGCTGCACGTCCGAGACTCGTGTCATATACCGATATGGTCGCCTGGGCTCTAGATAAAGTAGACGTCCCGACCAGAAGTATTCTGAACGAGCAAGGAGATGTTATCGGCTCATTCAGGCCTGAACATATCCAAGTAATGTATAAGATCTCGCTCGATTATAGACAGACTTTTAATTCTGAGTTTGTAGCTGCATTTCAAAGAAAATAGTGCATTGAAGGTGGCCAAACATACCCTGACATGATAAGAGGATGGGCCAGAGATGAAAACAAGTTTAGCGCCGATTTACATGGAATTTATGCCACAGCTTCCTTAAACGAATATATGGTGTATGTAGCAATGATGTTATGTAGACTTTTTGGGAGAAAGGATCCTTGTCATTTTCATGCAGATTGGACACCTTTCTTAGAGGAAGCTTCAGAGGGACGCAGTTTTAATTGGCACAAAATTCTGTCAGATAACCTTACATCAGAGGTTATGAGTTACAAAGCAGCTAAGTCAAAAGGACAGCCAATATCTTTTTATATGTCATCTTATATCATGGATGCTATTTGTTTTATGACTCCTTTCCCACTAATGAATTGGAGTTGGAATGTTTCTTACTCAGAGCCTGCTCATAAGTACCACTCAACCCTCTGGGAAGAAAATGCAAAAAATGTTTTTTATGAGGTTTGTCATTATGTAATTATTCCTCTGCACAAAATATTCTTTGGATGCGAACCTCCTCGCATTTCTAATACCATCATAGAAAACCTCAAGTTAGTTGTTGACTGGTTCATTGAGGAAAATGTTTCCTATGTTAGAGTTTATGGTTGTTCTATTCTGCCTCATGCACTCCCAAAAAAATTTCCAGACAGGTTGATATGCAGAGAAGTAGCTTATCAGCTAGTCAATGGTGGTATTGGGCTAGAATTAAAAGCTCAGCAGAAAAAGGCATGGCCATCTTTTCCTGTTTATCTAAGAAAAATTGTTTTATTAAACATAGGCCATTCTAAAGCAGAAGATGAGTCGATGGACGAAGTGAAATTAGAAAGTATAGAGCACAGGAAACATGACCCTTACCAAATAATTAGTTGGCATTTCACACAATGTAGTTTGAAAGCATATGAACATGAATTTTCAGTTTATGATGATGTTTTTAAAAATGATAAATCTTATGAGGAAGTGCAGAGCCGAGTGAAAACCTTGTCACCTGATGCACAGGTGGGGTTTGCATCTTTCCAAAGAAATAGACGATGTTGTCTACCAAATATTTTACAAGGCGAAGTGTCAACTTCAATACCAGAGCAAGAAACTATTCCTACGGGGTTTGAAACCATTATTCAGGATAAGCCAAGTGACCAAGATAAATTGAAAGATTTTGAAATACCTTCTCAGAATACAGAGGGTTCTCAAACCAAAAAACCACAGACAAAAAAGGGAAAAGGAATAGAAACAAGTCCAATAGTCCTGGATGATATTCCAGAAAATGTTGGAGGAACAGCTTCAAAGGAACTTGGCAGTCCTATTACAGCATTGACCCCACTACAGTCTACTTTCGGAACCCCTCATGAAGGAGTTTTATATGTAAGTGACTTAGAGCCAATCACCAGAGATGAAATCCCTTCGTCTGATTATTTTTTCAGTAAAAAACGAAGAGCTATCTTGAAACAGGAAATACATCATGTAGGAGAAAGAACGATAAAAAAACATAAAATTATCATCGATGGAAAAAATCTAAATGAAGGAGAATTCGCTACAGAGCTAGCAGGAACCATGGGTGCTATAGCATCAACTAACATGTATTCTGTAGGAAATCTAACCACTATGCTAGAGCAAAAGGATCGGGAAATAATGCAGCTGCAGGACAGATTAAAGGAAAATGAAAAAATTATTGGCTAGGGAATACAAAGAGGTCTAGAACAAGCTAGACTCAAAGACATCCAAGAAATCCAAAAGTTGAATGAAAATTTGGATGAGGCAAAACACATGATACAGGTCACTCAAGAACAAGTACAAAAGCTGGGCAATGAAAATGAATCTCTGCAAGATAAAATTATTTCAATTACTAATCAAGTGATTGAAATGGAACATTTCAAGACTAAAGCATCAGAGATATATGCAAACATAGAAGAAGAACAGCAGAAAATATTTTGCAATATGGAAATGATCCAAAATTATTTTCAAGAATCTAATAGGTCTATGGAAAAGGTAGTTCAGAAAGAAAGAGAAGCTAAAGTAGCAAGGAATTCTTTTCAAAAGATAATAACTTCTTTACAAAAAGAAGAAACTGGAAAAACACAAAAATTATCCATTTCGGAGCAGTTAAAAGGAGATATAATGATAAAAGTTTGGGAAACAAAATTGGCAGAATATAAAAGAATTACAAAAGGAATCAATGAAGATTGTCAAAGGATCTTCAATCTTATTGAAAAAGATTCAGTAAGTATCGGGACAGATGGTCTTTCCGAGTTATTAGGTGAAGTCAACATTACCAGGTATCAGCTGCAATCAAAAGAAGAACTTGAAGAAAAGAAAGAAGAAATCTCAAATATTAAAATGGTTAACATTGCAGAAATAGATAAGTGGATGATAGCTTCAAGTTCAAAGTTGGAAAAGGTTAAATTCACAGAGAAAACAATAGCAAGCCAGTTTCCARGCTTACAAAGAAGTTTTTTCTCTTTTGAAGCAAATGAAGTACCTGAGGCTCCTAAGRTCCTGGTAAACTTTTTAGGGAAATATGTTCAATACGTTGAAGCAGATAAAGAAAGTTCTTCAACGCAAATTTAAAACTTTGTAAATATTTTTATTTTTTAGAATTTTGAAAGAAATTGTAAACGGTTGACATTAGTTTATGTAACCGTAATATTAGGAGGTTGGTTAGTTACCAACGAAAAAAAATTGATACAAAGGTATAAATATAATTTCAAAAGACAGAAATGGGGCTTCAGAAATTTTGGAGAAGGCCAATTTGTGTAATATCAACCTTGAAGTTCATCGGAATATAAACCGCAAACAAGATTCTGGATCCTACCATTTCGTGACTATTGTTTCTTCCCCTGTTTATCACGCTTTGTTAAATTTTCCTTTTAATGTGTGTTTCTAACGAGTAAATCAATTTGATGTTATATACATTTTTGTTTATCATTTCAGACTTATTTGGATGTCGAACCTATTACAGTCTTTCCTCTGAAATTACTTTAGTAATTTTAAGACCTGTAAATCCGTATGTTCCTTAATATTTCATTCTGTTAGAAATTTTGTTTCTTTCATCATTGTTAACAGAAATATAAGATTCTTTCTAGATAAAAGCCTTATATCTCTCTGTATTGTGTTTCATTGTTTATAATTTCAAAAGTTGTCACAAAACCAGGAAACGGCCTTGATTGTGTTTTTACATTACTGTTTTAGATTTCAAAGTTATTCTCATTAATATCAACTCTGAAAATCTGAAGTAACCAATTCATAAAAAACCATTTTACAAATCTTTAAAACCCTATCACCCATGACAGTCCCTAGTGGCAGACAACCTAACGTAGAACCTAGTCTTCAGGATCAAACCAGCATTTCCCTAAACTTATTTAACAATATTTTGCAAACAACGACTAATAGGGCTGAATTAGAAAGATTGTGGGCTTCTATTGAACGTGATATTAGCATCCAAGAGCAACGGGAAGCAAGACAAAGACAGTTGAGAAACTGAATCTGATCTAGTCTTTCTTTGTTTCTTTATTCCAAAACCTTATCATAAAAACCTCTTTTTGGATGCCTTGACGGTATGTTTTATAGCCTTAAAACATAAACTCAGGAACAACACCATGTATGAAAGAATTGAAGCAGAGCTGAAAGGGGTACAACAAGCCCTCTACTCCAGTCGTGCAATATTTATTTTTCCCCCGTCATCAGAAGGAACAGAGTTGGGAGATAAACATGCCCAACTACGCTCAATAGAAGATGCGACCGAAGCTCGCCTTTGTCGTGTTCAAGAAGAAAAATAATAGGCCATAGAGGCCTTAAAGCAATCAAAATAGGAAGCCATAGAGCAACAAAGAGTTGCACGACACAAAAAAGATGACATCCAAGCCAAGTTTGCAAAGGATAGAACGCAGATCCAGAAGGAGAAGGAACAGTTGCTCGCAGAGCAGATTGGAATTAAAGAAGCATTAAATAGAGCACTTCATTCTGTGATAGGCTTAGAATAGATGGAAGAAGACCCAGTGGAAATCCAAGTAGGGAAGCTTGTTGAAGCCATTCAACAACTCCACCATAGGATAGAATAACTAGAGTTACAAGTAGTGTCAAGCACTCCGCAGGAAGTGCGAGACTAGAGAGAAGAAACTGCCCAGAGCACAGTCCAGAGAATCAAGGCATTGGCCTTAGAATGTAAACATCTCAGTAGTCAAAGTGCACAGACTTATGAGTGCCTTGCAAAGGACCCTGAACTAAGGACACTGGAGTCACAACTTCAGGATGCCAAGAAGTAAGAAGCAATGGTGCAAGCGCAGTTAAAGCCACTATTAACAGTTGAGAGGATGAAACAATCCCAGGAACAATGCATAGTTCAGTAAAAAGTCCATGCCATACAGAGTAAGGTCATGGAAGTGACTCAACAACTCCAGCCAGTGCAGGATGCAACTTGCATACATTTTGAGGAAATTGAAGGATGAGGTGCAAAACTGGAACAAGTGGTCACCAAAGTGGAACAACGCTTGGAAGAACCTGTGACGGAGAAGGTTATCCAAGAGTTCACTGAGCAGGAGGATCTGGTGAAGCAATAGGATGAGGCATCTTGAGCCAAGCTCAAGGAATTTGAGGCAGGGTTACCCAGATCAGAGTGACTCAGGACGAGTCATAGGTGAGTGTTGGGGGCATGTTGGCCCTTGACCATGTTTTGGAGAACCTTGGTCACGTTGACCAGTTTTGGAACTTTGATAGCTTGTTCAAAGGCGAAGCAAAGATCGTGGGATCCCGGCCCCCTTTTAGGGAATTTTTGGGTTTATGGTTTATGTAACGGGTATGGGATGTCGTACCATAAGTTTACCCATGCCTTGGCCCCTTTTGTAATGTATAAATAGAAAGATAGACGATGTAAGAAACATACTAGATCTAAGAGAGAAGTGGTGCTAAGTGTTATATTGTGTTGAGTGAAAGTGATGTAAGTAGTTGGATCTATGTGAGTGAGTTAGCTTCGTGCATACTGTGTGCATGAGAAATTGCAGAGCTAAATGCAAGTGACTGTAAAGAGGCTTTGTGTTGTAACCTAGCTCGGGGAAGGAGGGTCTGGCGAGGTGCGCGCATATCTCCTTTCCTATGTGGAGTGGGTTATTTTGTCTATGTGCTTGTAGAATATTGAAAGAAGACAATAAAGAAGAGAAGAGTTGGTAGACATAGCCCCACACTGGGGTGAACCATGTATATCCTGTGTTGTGGTTGCTTTGTGCATTATAGTTGTTATGTTATTGATGTGATTTATGCTTAGTGCAGTGATATATGTTAGATGCATCAGATATAGTAGATTAGTTCTTAGTAATATGAATGAATGCTAGATCTGATCTATTTATATATGCTAAGTGCTTGGATGTATTAGATCTTGTTGAATACAGCGTTGTTCTGTAATTAGGGTTTTCCCCCGTGAAGTGAATATTGATGTATTTTAACTGCTAAGTGTTCTGTTAAGTATTGTAATAATGGATCTATGTCCTAGATAGGTTGTAGACACTTGAGTCCTGCAACCACCCCTACCTCTACCTCGTGTGAGACTTCATCTACTTCGCAGGTGTTGCCGAAAGGGTCGGTAGTTAGGGTTTTGTTGGTACATTGTTGAAGAATTGAACCCTGGGTCTGCCCCTATGCCACCAGTTGCAAAGACTATTTGTATCGGAACCTTGGATTACATTTTAAAAGATAATGCATGAGTGGAAGAATGGAATATGAGATGACCTTGACAATCTTGACTTTATTTGGTGAATATGCAGAATGCACTTACTCATAATTGAATTATGAGTTATTTTTTATGTTGTAGTATACTATTACATCTAGGAAAGGTCAAGATGAACTTGATTGAGACTGCTCAAGGAATAGAGCAATAATATCCCACAACGAATAGATTGTAGAAGCAAATAAGGGGGAAAGATAGAACAATTTTCTCACTCTGAAACTCTGATTTGTTTAGTAGAGTTGTGTGCTTTAAAAGAACAATTGTGAAAGAAAAGGAAAATAAATTAATAAATATGTTTAGATGAATGGTTTTGGTTAAATCCATGTTATGAAAAGGAAGAAATGCCTTGGAAATAGTTCAGTTAAGCTAAAATTTCCAGATTGTGCAAAGGAGTTGGAAAAAGGGGGAAATCCCTTGACTCCTTTCTTGTTATTTTTTTTATGTTTCTATGGGATGAGAAAACCGATATGTTGACTATGTGTGGATGTTTCCAACATGAAATTGTTGATAGTTGCATGACTGTAGAGACAACAAAAATATTAATTGTGCTTTCACTCATAAAACATAGAGAACAATATGATAGAGTGCATAGAGACATGATGGGGCATATCTAAAAATATTTGGTCTATTTAAATGATATGGTACATGCATTTTGATTTTACATAGAAGTTGTTATAATTGTGAATTTATTGATTCCTATTGTGTGTAGGAAAAATATTGGAGTTGTTGAGGAAGAAAACTGTCAAGGGTGGACAACCTCAACCAGAGGATAAAAATAAGAATGATTTTGTTGAAAGTTTGATGAAGGGACCCTAGGAACTCCCATGAAGAACCATTGATGAGGTAATGTCATAAAGGTTTCTAGAAGCCACGACAAGTATAAATACTCCGTGCCCATGTGGCATGAGATTTGAAAGGGATCTGGTAAAAATCCCTTTTGAAATATTTTATATCTTGATGAAATGCACATGACTTTGATTGGCTATTGCATGTCATTGACACCCAAGAAGGGTGTGATTCATGAAAAGAGAACCCGAATGATAAATGGGGGACCTCTACCATTCAAGGATGGTTACAATCCTTGCATGAGAATTCATGAACAAATGTGTCATGAATGCATTAATTAATTCTGAACGATTATGAATATAAGTGCTCGTAAGTAGCACATTGGTTAAATGCATTGAGGAGATGCATGTTGTATGAAAGAGGTGATATCGATTTTATGAGAAGAACGAAATGAATACAGATTATTAAAAGATGCTTAACACAGAATAACAAAGATACAATAAAACGGTTTTTCTATTCAATAAGGAAATACGTTGAAACTGTAAAATGCAGCGGAAAACAAGCTTACTCGAATGGTGGTGGCTTATCTCTGAGAAGAGATGTGACGGATGTGCTCATTAGCAAGAACATGATTACAATGAGGCTCTAAAGGACTTTTTACAATAAACAGGAATGTCAAAAACCCTATACATCCAAAAAACTAACCTTAGGAGATCAAGCGCCAAAAGTCATGTGGGCCATGTTTGGGTAAGTTAGTACATCAACTTCCCGAGGTCGTAACTTTTGCATACAATCTATGTTTAGGTGCATGATATCCCTTTGGAAAGGTCTATCCGAGGACTACAATTTTTTATGCTATCTATCAAAGGGAATTTCCAACTATGGCAAGCCCTAAAAACGTTTTTTAGGGCCACAAAACGGCCCCGCAAGTCAGTGACCCGAAAACTAGGAAAACAATTCTGCCAAACTCGAAAACTGCCAAAATGAACCAGTTGGAATAGGTGGGAGGCCACCGAAATCCATATGGATCATTCCTCGCCCCTTAGGAATAAATGGTCTCCATTGAGTTGATTTCCCGCATCAAATGAGGAAATTTCTATTGAATTTGGCCCCGGGTGAGCCACTTGTCTTGGTGGAGGAGATTCCCTACTTTGACAACTTGATAAAGCTAGATCCTTTGATGTGGGGTGCCCATGATCTATGTGTTCACAATATTATCATTGGATGCATGTTTCATGTAGTCAGGGTTTAGCTCTGTCAGTGTCGACTGCTCTGTTATCTCTAAGGTATCCAATAATGGTGGGAAATATGGTCGAAGGAGAGCCACGTTGAAGACTGGGTGCAGGCCAATGAAAGGGGGAATGTTGAGCACAAAATCATTGTCACCGATGTCCTTGGTGATGGTGTATGGCCCATACTGGAGTGGGTGAAGCTTTCTATGGGGCCCTATAAGGCGTTCTTTCTGCAAGTGAAACCAAACTATGTTGCCCACCTAAAACTTATGTGGAACTCGGTGTTGATCATGGCGTTGGTGTACTTGGCGTTGGACTTCTATAAAATATCT
This sequence comes from Picea engelmannii, assembly GCA_009831015.1. Classification (NCBI taxonomy): domain Eukaryota; kingdom Viridiplantae; phylum Streptophyta; class Pinopsida; order Pinales; family Pinaceae; genus Picea; species Picea engelmannii. The sequence goes on from ML781565.1 coordinate 645,759, forward strand.
TGAACATGTTGGTGGATGTGTTGGATCCACTCAATGAACCGGGTGGCTTTGTCATATTCTGGTGGAGAAAGGGACGAGTTGGTCGAGGTGGTCATCATGGGTAGTGCAACATCCATGGGTCCCAATGGTTGGAATCCCAATGCCACCTGAAAGGGGTTGTGGCCAATTGAGCTATGCAGGGCTCGGTTGTAGCTATGCTAGACATGGGGAATACTCTCATCCCATGTGCAGGGGTGCTTGGAATTGTACATGCGTAGGATATGTATGATCATCAGATTGAAGACCTTAGTTTGGAAATCCGTCTCGGGGTGGAAGGCAGTGGATTTGGTGAGCTTGGTATCTAGTAGTGACTAGAGGCTCGACCAAAATGTGTTGAGGAATCAGCTGTCCATATTTGAGACAATGGTTTGTTGGATCCCGAAGTGTACCCAAACGTGTTCAAAGAATATATTGGTGGTGGTCTCTATGGTGATGTTCTTCTTGCAGGCGGCCAGAATCGCCATCTTGGAAAAGCAATCAACAACCACAAAAACACAGTCATTTCCCCTCTTAGTGGACGGGAGTCACAACATGTAGTCCATTGAGATGGATTCCCACGGCTTGTCAGCAGTAGGCAGAGGGGTGTACAAGCCCTGTTTCTTAGTGGTTGGTTTGGAAATAGCACAGGTGGTCCAGGAAATGATATAGTTTTCAACATCCTATCGAAGTTGTGGCCAGTAGAAATGTTTCTGCATCACTGACACTATCTTTTCAACACCAAAGTGTCCCGCCACCCAACTCTATTGAGCTTCCTAAATTAGCTTCGCACGCTCACTTGATGGAATGCAGAGATGGCCCAGATGGCACAACATTCCATCCTGAAGATGGAAATTAGTGACCACTGAGTTTTCTCCCAACATTTGGTAGGTGGTGGAGAAGTCAGGGTCTGTCTCATAGAGGTGGGGTCATTTGGAGGTCTCATGGCCTGAAGAGTCTAGCACTATGGTGAGTATCGTAGCTGGAGGTCGACTGATGCAATAAACAACTCAGTTGGTACTTCCTGTTTTATACTTGATGTTGAGGTGGAACTATTGTAAGTATGTGGACCACTTCTGATGGTGGTCATTCTACAATTTTCCTTGGGTCTGCATGAACTGTAGTGGCTTGTGATCAACATGGATGATTGTCTCATTCCCCAGAATGTAATGTCTCCACTAGTGACAGGCTTGCACAATGGAGTACATTTCTTTGTCATAATTAGGGTACTTACAAACAACATCTAATAGTGTCTCACTATTATATACCACGGGGTGGTCTTGTTGAGAGAGAAGGATGCCCATAGCATAGTCTAAAGCATATGTATCGATCTCAAAGGGATGTTGCAGGTCCGGTAATGAAAGTACTGGGGATGAGCATAAACACTACTTCAACTCATAGAAGGCTTATTGTTGCGACAGGACCCACACAATTTTTTCCTTACTGCCACCCCTAGTTACTTGGCTGAGGGCCCATGTGATATGAGAGAATCCAAAAATGAACCTGTGATAGAAATTGCTAAGGCCCAAGAAGCTCTGAAGCTCAGTGAGTGTGGTTGGGGCATGCCAGTCACAAATGACCTAGATCTTGGTTGGATCCACATGCACACCATGTTGATCAATCAAGTAGCCTAAGTAATGGACCCTGTCCATGCCGAAGGAGAATTTTTCCAAGTTTGCATATAGTTTGTGTTGTTGCAGGGTGTGAAGAACCTGTTGAATATGTTGCAAGTGTTCTACCCAAGTCTTGTTGTATATGAGGTTGTCATCCAAATACACCACTACAAAATTATTGGTGAAAGGTCACAGGATATCGTCCATCATCCTCATAATAGTTGTTGGAGCATTTTCCAAACCAAAGGGCATGACCAACCATTCAAAAAGACCTTATTTTGACTTGAAGGCGGTCTTCCATACATCCATCTTTTCTATTGAGACCTGGTGGTAGCCATACTTCAGATCAATCTTACTGAAGTATTTGTCCCCCGTGAGTTGATCAAGGAGGTCGTCGATTCGGGGAATCGGGTACCGGTTCTGGACTGTGATTTAATTCAAGCCCCGGTAATCAATGCAGATTTGCCAGGTCTCATCTTTCATCTGCACTAGTACAATTGGGCTCCCACAAGTCGATGATCTGGGATGGATGTGCCCCTTGTGGAGAAGTTCTTGGATTTGCCTCTTGATCTCCTCATTTTCTAACAGAGAGAGATGGTAGACTGGCCCATTGGGTAGCAGTGCACCTAGGGTCAGATCGATGGGATGCTTGACCTGACAGTGTAGAGGCACCCCGGTAGGAGAGGAGAATATATTTGAGTATTCTTACATGACCTTATCCACTTGCTTATATTGTGTGGAGATATCGGTCGTGGAGGCCCTCGATGTGGAAGCAATATTTCACTTACTCTGAGAGTGAATCACAAAGAAGACAAATTTCCTGATCTGAGAGATGACCTTCCTGCATTTCTTGGTAGAGATCAAGGAAATAACACTAGAAGGGATTGTCTTGGGTATCTTGTACAATTGCTTATTCAAAGTAATAATAACACTATGAGGTCTAGAATCATATACATCATGGTGTTTCCATAATTAAGGTTGGCCCAAAAGAACATTACAAACTTCGAGAGGAGCAAGATCACACAATACCTCGTCTTTGAAGGGCTTGATGTCATACGACAGTCGACATTCTTGGCTGAAACGAAGATCGCTTCCTTCGCAGATCCATCCAATGGTGTAGAGTTGCAGGTGCGGCATTGTCGGCAAGGCCAACCACTTGACAACCTCTATTGAGATGAGATTCTTATAGCTACCGCTATCAAAGATGAAGTGCAGTGGGGTTCCTTTTACCCACATCTGCGAATGGAAAAGGTGCTTGCCTTCTTCTGGATCGTCTGGTTCACTAGGCTGGAGCTTGGTGGTAGAAATGGTGGCACTGGGTTCTGCGTCAATGATCTATATTCCCATTTTTTATTCTGACTTAGAGTTAGAAACCGCATCTGATTTAGAGGCTTTCACTTCGTCCACCAACAACTTCTTTAAGAAGCAATCAACAGTGTTATGCCAAGGGCTCTTATGGAAGTCACACCACTTCCTGGTATCCTTCTTTGTCTTTCTAGTGTCCTTCTTTGCTTGCTACTTGGACTGGTTTACCTAATACTTCCCATATTTTATCTGTCCTTTGTTCTGTAGGTTGGGGCCACCCTTTCCTATTTTTTTCTATGAGGGGTTCCCAGGCCCAAATTGTCGCGTCTTTTGTTTGATCTTCTTCTTGATTTTAATGGCATATCGATAGGTCGCGCCCAAGGAATAGATTTCTAGAAATTCCATTTTCGATCTAGATGTATCTATGCAGAGCACGACGATAATTGAGCACCATATGTCATTCTGAATCTTTGATACTCATCTTGGTGCGCAGGTTATGGAAGATATTTGTGAAATCTGGCACTGCTTGGTCTCTTTCTTACCGCAGTGTGGTCCATTTGGTATACAAGTAGTCATAACTTTTGACAAGGTAGTATTATTCCTTAAGCATCCCTGAAGGATTCACAGGTGGGCACGACTGTAAATAATGAGGGTTCCTTTGTTTCCTTTTTCTCAGAGAATGTTTCCCACCAATATTTGACATGGGGAACGGCTTTGAGGAGTGCAAAAGTAATTTTTTCTCTATTTGAAAAGTTATGGATAGAAAAATACCCTTCTAGTAGATTCAACCACTTTTCTACAGCATTTGTGTCTATTTGACCATTAAATATAGGAATATCAAAGTTGATTTGTACCTTGAATGGGGCGGTGCCTCCGCTCGAGGAAGATGCATCGCCTGTTGGTAGTCGTCGAAGGATTTGCGCGAAACTATCCATCATCTCTTTCCTATGCTGCGTGAGGTCTTCCTCAAACAAAAATTTGAAAGGATCTCTTGTCTCATCATATTTCTTTACTCCTTCCATGAGAGGTCGTTTGGGCATGTGAGATATTTTTTCCTCAAGAGAAACAAGATCGAGACCTAATTCTTTGTACCCTAACCTCGTTGGGGGCATGCATTAAGACAATAAGGAGAAGACCGCTTTGATACCACTGATCTTGAGTTTATGAGCAGAATGAAATGAATACAGATTATTAAAATATGCTTAACACAAAATAACAGAGATACAGTAAAACTGGTTTTCTATTCAATAAGGAAATAAGTTGAAACTGTAAAATGTAGTGGAAAAAAAGCTTGTTGGAATGGTGGCGGGTTATTTATGAGAAGAGATGTGACAACTGCTCTCATTTGCAATAAGATGATTACAATGAGGATCTGAAGGAATTTTTACAATAAATAGGAATGTCAAAAACCCTAGACATCCAAAAACCCAACCCTAGGAGTTGAAGCGCCAAAAGTCATGTGGGCCCCATTTGGGTAAGTTAGTACATCAACTTCCCGGGGTCATAAATTTAGCATACAATCTTCATTTTAGGAAAACTATAGCCCATTGGAAAGGTCTATCCGATGACTACAAATATTTTTACTATTTATCAAAGGGAACTTCCAACTATTGTGAGCCCTAAAAACGTTGTTTAGGGCCTCAAAATGGCCCCACAAGTCAGGGACCCGAAAACTAGGAAAAAAAAATACAAAACTTGAAAACTGCCAAAATGAACCAATTGGAATAGGTGGGAGGCCACCGACATCCATCTAGATCAAGAGGAAAGGTATTGGATGGCCTAGTATGGAAGGAGGACCTTCCAATATTCTACCAGAGTTGTAAAATGGTAAAGAGAGGAATTGGGTGGTTATGAATATTAGCAGGTGGTCGTGAATATTAGCACCCTAGTTACTAGTAAAGAAGGAATGCTTGAATGCATCCATGTGAAACTTTTAGTTTCATGTGTGTTGATTTGAGATTATGATAAGATTAGGGTAGGAAACATGGTCTTGTTGTAATAATGAATGATGATAAATCATCCATATGGTGAGATTTTGGTTGAGTTCCAAGTCACCATGGAAAAGTGCCTAACATGAAATGTCATAATCTAAAACCAATGCAAAGGTGCATTGTGTGTGAACGTGGCCCTGAAATAATAGAAAATCGGTTTAGTTACATATGATTATTTATTTCATTTTGAAAGGTTTGGTATGTTGAAATAATGTATGTGTAAGAAATGATAATTCGTTTTACTTCATATCATTGAATAGATAAATGTGATGCAAATGTTGGTATGCATAGTTTTAAGAATTGTTTGTGAACCACTATAAATGTACATGAGAAACTAACAATATGTTTGGTTGTATGAAGGTTGAAATTGCAAGAAAAATGGTCTTGGATATGACAACAATATAAGTCCATAAGGAAGACCAATTATTGTTATTTGTAAAAGAGTCAAACTACTATGAGAAGAAAGTCTCATACTTGTGGGAACTGGGTTCCTATATGGAACATATATAAAAAGTGATAAAAGAAATCTACGGGTAGAAAATTGAAAGAATTTTGATTGAAAACTGATATAAAAATATCTCATAGTTACTATATGCATGTGATAAAGGTGAGATTACAGATCTTTCCTGGAGGGACAGATGATGGATATTGAGATGAAAGAGAATAAAAAGGATATTGTTGTGACATGAAGACCATGTATTCCATGATCTTCGTTGTGATAAGCTATTCTATGTTAGAGCAAGACACGGGAAAGCCTTGGTTGTAAGACTCTATAAGTATCTGAACTCTTCCTGTGCAAGGAAGCCTTGGAAAATTATGGATCTTACAAGTGACTGTGTAGCAGAGAAGGGGATGCCTGAGCCTAGAGGGTGAGTGACTACAAGGAAGAGGAGACTTGAATTGTTCATGATACATGCTAGTTGGGATCATGAGCACAGTGGGTATGTCAAGGAAAATAGTGAGCCAAGTAAATGTGATAGCCATATGGATGTAGATCCATGAATTGCACAAATAAGTATTGTGTTTATATGTATATTCCTTATTGAATTATGAATAACAATGAAATATGAATGCATGAAATTGTTTTAATATGCATGTTGTTTGATATTTGTTATAGGCATGTGTTGAAATGCCATAGCTTAAGAGAGCACCATACCAAGGAGAGGGAGACACTATTGAAGTGGCTTAAATATGAAGGCATGGAAGGTGTTGTTGAGATGAAAACAACACCAAGGACGATGTTCCTTTTAAGGGGGAGGGAAATGTAACACCCCATTTTCAAACCCCTGGCTATATGTAATTAATAATGTCTAATTATTTCCATGCCATGTCATATAAACATTGTAAATGTATTATTGTTTAATTGGAACATGCTAACCAATTGGTTGATGGGTGAATCCTTAAAGTATTGGACATGACACCATGAGAGGGATCAGTGAAGGGGAAGAGAAAGGGGATTCATGTGCAAAATACCCCAAGCCACCTTGATGAATCATGTGGAGGAAAATAACCATGATTCCTATAAATTGCAATTGAAGAAAATCAGTTAATGAGAAGGGATTGGTAGTTGAAAAAACAACCACCCCTAATGAATACAAGTATGGAATGTGGGTGGATAGAGAGTACCACCTCATTTCCTATATTGACCTTATTTCCTCTAACAAAAGAAAGGAATGCATGGGTGCATGAAAGAGACAACATGAGAGGGTGCAAGAGGAGTGAGGAGTTCAGAGTGGACGGATCTAAGTTTTGTTTTGGGAGAGAGACATGAACATAAATCTGTGCTTATGAGAGAAGAAGAATGCAAAAGCAAAGGAGGCATGTTGTTCAAAATCAAGGAAAGGGAGTAGATATTTTTGAGTATGCATACCTGAGAAAGAGAATAATTAGGAAGAATTCCCAGGACATGAATTGTCTTTCTAGAGAAAAGGAGACCCAAAATCCATACTGGAGAAAAAGAGGGTCACGGGATTTGTGCTTGTTGGAAAGGAACTAACACTGGAAAGGGGGGGCACTAAGAGAGAGTGTAGTTGTGAAGGGACTCCCTTGTGTAGATGAAATCCAGTTGGGAAGGCATCTAATAAACCCTGTGGAGGTCCTAAGCTTAGTGGGAAAGAGCAGAAACTTCAATTCTTTCCAGTGGATTGAAGGAGAGTAACCTTCTCGGTCCATTTCCTGACTTTTTGAGTCAATTGTGAGAGTCCCCTAGTGGTATCATGGCCTGGCACAAGGTTGGCATGTTGTCGAAGTGGCTGAGTAGCAAATCCTATGGTTTGGTGGAAAATCACTCTCCCATAATCAGTTGTTTAGTTAAATATTGTACAGAGATAAGTACTCTTATGGATGTGTATAGAGTAAGATGTAAGGTTGGTGCCTATAAGTGTATTCATGAGTATGTATGTTTGTTAATGGGATGAATCTAAAAAAATATAGACAAGAACAACAACATGGCAGAAAAGGATCACTAGCCAACACAAATGTATTCACTCCAATGTTACATATTTATAGTACAATGGGTGATGCCACCTCATAGAGAGATTTGCTCTAGATCCTAAAATCATGCATGGTGACTAGGCTAGGCAATCTTAACTAACTCATTAGTCATCACTTGAGGATATA
>ML781565.1:653351-668857 GCA_009831015.1 Picea engelmannii
GGCTAGGCAATCTTAACTAACTCATTAGTCATCACTTGAGGATATATTACTAATATCCTAAATGAATAATACAAATATAGGTGACAATTTAGACTTTAGTGATTGGTAAAGGTAATCCATAGGCTAACAATCCCCCACTCAATCACAATTCTGATCAATAATACCATCAATAAAACATAAACTGGTATCAATTCCAAGTATTCATACTGAAACTCTTGTACTGAGCCTCAATGAAGAAATGCCTGAAAAACCACCAATCTGGATGCTGAACATGTTCATTTGAAATGAACTGGAAGAGAGATGAGATATGGAAGTGAACAGCTGCAATATCTGAACATTTCCTAATTGCTTGACAATTTGATCATTTTGCCAAGTATTTTATCTAGAAGAATCTAATGTCTTCTACTAATTGGTGAACATGTAGTATCGCCACTCTACTATCATTGTATCACTGAAAGTTCTCTCTGAATCTGTGGTTTGGGATAACCACTGACCAATTGATACCATGTATCTGATGGTTTTTGGATAACCACTAACCAATCTTGACACTTTTAGGTGTCCAACAACATCCAATGTATAATGTGCATGATTCAATTGCAAGTCATTGAACCATAATCCTATCAAAGCCTTCTATCTCTGGAAAATCTCACAATGTAATCATGCGAGCCAAGATGCATGCAAATTGTTTACTTAATGTAAACTCCAACTGATGAGAGTGAACCAAGAGAAGTGAATCAACTTCTACTCTGACACATCCCTAAAAATGCCTGACAACTCAATCAAATGCTAAGCTGCAATGCAGAAGGATCCTCTTGTCCTCTGCTAGGTCGAATGACCATCTATGTGAACCAAATGTTCACATTATTGCTCTCAAAATCAAAATCTATATGATTCAACTTAAACTTATTGAACCATAATTCTGCCAAAGTCTGTCATCTACAGACCGCAGTTTCCCATTTGGAAAATTTCATCCCCATATGGCATACTTGATGTTTGTTGTTGTCGAAACTTTATGTCTAACAACCAATTCCATCATCAATTCCCTCCTTTGTTAGCTGAAAGGAGAGACTACAAGTGGTTTCATCAACCATCATCACTATAATTTTGAACTTCCCCCCTTAAGGTGTATGAGAGTTACATAATTGTACTCCCCCCTTCTAGGTTCAAGAGAGTACCATACTTGTTCCATTTGAGTACAACACAAAGTGGGCATGTGGAAAAAAACCACATGTTATCTTATCCCGTGAGGTCCATGCTCGAAAGCTACGCCATAAGGAGACCACTTATGTGAGGTACAAAAATGTTATGTGATACAAGATTGGTCTTTACTCAATATTGAATTCTACGGTAAGACTTATATAATCACTTGGTTGTTGATGACCATTGCCAAGGATCAATCCACTCATAGTGAATCTTCAATCTTGCAGGTTTCTTCAGTGTTGAATATCTGTCTAAAGAATGGTTATGCTTGCCACAATGTTGGCAAGGATGGAGATCAAAACACTGATTTTCCTTGTGACCAACTTGATTACAATGTTGGCACTTATCATTCTGATGCTAAACTTGAACATGTGAAGTTGAAGCTTCTTGAAGGAATCTAGCACTTTTGGAACTTTATTGGTCTCGAATAATCAAGAATATGAAAGGTAACTTCCTTTTCATATCCAAGTCCTATTCTATTCTTGTTGTAGATGATTTCTTCCCAAGGTCTAATGATGGGCTTGGAAAGAGTATTCTGAACCTATTGCTTTGAAATCTGTGGAAGTGGATTTACTGCATGTTGATGCATCATTGAAAGGTTTTCTTCACTGAAGTCAAAAGAAAACTCTTGAAATGTAGGTTCATGAATATATTCAACTTCATTTGAAATTGATTCTGAAGTTGTATCACTGTGTTGTTCCTTCACTGACTGTTGATCAAAAGCATCATCATCGTCATCATCATCATCATCATAGAGAGGATTGTGTTGAACATAAACTAGTTCAGAACACTTCATTGGCTGTTGATTTTTGAGATCTATCAACTCATCATTCAATAGATGGGATAGAGATTGAAGAAGTCTAACTTCATCTTGCGTCACTTGCAAACAAGTTAGCACCAATTGAAGAGTTTCTTTGTTCAATATCACTATGTTGTCTTTAGTGGTGTTTGTTAGAGTTCTTAGTAACTCTAATAATTCAAGACTTTGAGCCATTTCAAAACCACTAAATAAGGTCTCCTTGTGCAGGTAGATCTTGATTACAATTTGACTCGAAAGAAGAAGTTTTATTTGCAACTCGCTGACTTGAATCGCTCGCTTGAACTTCACGCTCGCTTGTTATTCATGCTCACTTGAACTTACCTTGCTTGAACTTACTTCCAGGAAGTTGAGGATGTCGGTTACCACTGAAAATGCATCCCAAAGTATTACAATTATTTGAGTTTCAAGTACTCGTCCCTATTAAAATTTCGACTCAAAATGACTCTAGGGTGTCGGGCTCAGCCGAAAATGCACCTTATGACAAATTCAATTCAACTCAACTTGATTTCAAAAAGACAAGGACAATTTGCAAGTTACAATAAATCATGATTAAGTAATCTTACAACAAAAATTGTTTGCAAGTTACAATTTAACTTCAAATGCTCCATGATGTGTTGAGTTCGAAATACTTTGATTTTTCCATTGCTGATGTGGTTGACGACTTGAATGCTTGATAATTATCTTCATAGATGCTTGATCATATGTGCTTGATTGTTTTTACTTCACTAGCATTAATTGTGTGCTTGAATTAACTTGCTTGTACTCAATGTATGATACATTAAGTGATACATTAAAACCATGTTTATGTCAAAAATTAGACATTAAACATCATAAAGGAACCATGAAAATATTCACCACCACACACTACACAAGGTGTACCTAAAATCCCCTTATTCAATTTCGGGTGGATCTAGGACACATCAACCATCAAAATGAATATTTTATTCAATGTTTTCACTTACAAAAGATTTTGGAACTCTCATATGTCATCCTTAACTTAGAATTGAAAATGTGGAGTTACAAGAAGACAAAGATGTTATTTTCACCATTAAAGTGAAAAGAACTATTCTTCCCTTTCAAAAGAAGAAAAAAAATCTTCATAAATCTCCCACTTTAATGTAGAAAATAAATCTTTCTAAATCTCCCACTTTAATGTCTTATCACTCCAAAAAGCAAGATTGTTTTGAAAATCATGCTTTTATAACTCTTACATAAATCCATATAAATCCATACCACTTTTTTAAAAAATATTAAAAAAATGACTTTAAAAAAGTTTGTGCATAAAATTGTTTTATATAAGTGATTCCATGCATTCAAGCTATATTTTGCTTGTTCTGCCTCCTCTGAAAATGACTACAAAATTGATTTGAATCCATAAATCATGGAAGTGGCAGGTAGAGCGATGAAGATTTGTTGAGCAATTTATGGTTGTATGTTGAGGAATCTGTGGACCATATCATTTCACATATCAATGAGTATTTGGTGTCAAGTAGTCACATGTGTCCAGTTGATTGAGGGGATATATTCACAGCTCCACCATTTTCAATCAGAATTATCACCAGCTGCACTCTTCACAGTTGATTGAGGGGATATATTCACAATTGTGATCTTTCTTTGCTACAATGGAATTATCACCAGCTGCACTCTTCATTGCACAAATTTAGATGGACCATCGCTGAGATAATGAAGATAATCGAGTCTAAATTTGTGATCTTCTTCTATTCTTTTTACTGGTTACTTGACTAGATATGAGAATGAAAATAGGAAAACTTACAAAGGATAAGGTATTCAGCGTGGAATTCTCCATCAATTCCAATTCCATCTTGCATTCATCCTTTCTAGGGAATTACACAACTGCCAACGTATAAAGACAAATACAACACTCTGCATCTGGACCAAGAACTCGTTCAGACATAGATTCTCCACATATCAGAGTGATAATGCCTCCAGTAGGATGGAAATAGCAGCAAATCTCTTCATAGATTCCAGTCACATTGCTATATTGTTGCATTCTTCCATCTTGTGGCGGCCTATCTCTGCCTCTTGAAGGGGGATTTATCTTCATTATGGGAAGGCATGCAAACTCAGTGTTCAACCAAGTCTGCCATTCAACAACACAGCATAAAATTCATCGAATTTCAAGTCACCATATCGATCAGATATGTGTGGGTAGATTGTTGCGAGTAATTCATTGTGGATAGATCTATGTTCCCCTTTATTGTCTAGCAGGCTACATGACGTAAAGGCAAATTCCAACTGGCTGCTATGATATGGTCTGCAAATCTCCTTCACACGCTCAAATCAATGTCAAAACAAATGTGGGAAAATGCAGATCTAATGATTTCTCTACTGAAATCGCAGGCTCCTTCACCAATAGCAATATTCCAAGAAAACTATGGTCACAACGCTCACACACAGACAGAGAGATTTCTCACAACTCTCACAAAACTGATTTGACATGAACCTCATGACTATAGCTCATAAATTGACTATTCAACATATTTGTGCTTTTCAAAAATATTGGATCAACAATCTCTGTCAAAGAGGCATACTCTGTTTCACAAATTCTCAGATCACACTATCTTTTAAATCTTATAATTGTTCTAGATTTCTTATTCATATTTCAAATCATGAAACAAATAAAGACAGAATGTTTGCTCAAAATTGTCTCACTCAGGAAGTTCACAAAAGTGTAAATTGTATGCTACAGGAATTTAGCGGTTACTGGAACTTTTACAACATCAATGGAATCAACTAGACAATGATTAAATTATTTCCTACTCATTAAATTCATTTTGTGAAAAGATCAAACAAAATCGATTGTTCAATCACTGATAGATCATGGATGTATAAATTGGTGATTCCAATTTAACGTTGACATTCAAAACAGAGTATCACTGGTTGTAGCGTACCTTTGGTGTAGAAATTTTGTGCTTGGAGGAGGAAAACGTTTAAGGTAATAACCAAACACTATTTGTCAAGCCTCTGATTACCAATTCTATTCCCAACGATCCAATCCACTGAAGTGATGCCAATCAATTTCGATCATTATTGGTGGAGTCATCAACGATCAGATCCATCTTTCTCACTGATAGCAGAGCAGAACTTTAAACAACCAGACCAGATTTGATTTCCTGGATGATGTAGCTCGTGTGCCAATTTGCACGTATTTTGTTGCATGATGTTGTTGTACCTCACCTCCCATTGAAGACTACCATGGAACTCAAGAATAACAAGCCTTTAAGAACTATAAGAGGCTCTGATACCAATTGAAAAAATATAGACAAGAGCAACACCATGGCTGAAAAGGCTCACTAGCCAACACAAATGTATTCACTCCAATGTTACATATTTATAGTACAATGGGTGATGCCACCTCATAGAGAGATTTTCTCTAGATCCTAAAATCATGCATGATGACTAGGCTAGGAAATCTTAACTAACTCATTAGTCATCACTTGAGGATATATTACTAATATCATAAATGAATAATACAAATATAGGTGACAATTTAGACTTTAGTGATTGGTAAAGGTAAGTCATAGGTTAACAGAATCGTGGTTTCATTGCAAGACTTTATTATGATGTAATTGTGGAATTGTATGAATTTGTACATGCTTTGTACATTGGAATATAAGAACTCTATATTTTGTTTTGAAATATAGAAATACTACATATTTATGCAACCGATATAATTGCAAGGTTATGGGGAGAACCTGTAAATGAAATCAATTTTTGTAGGTATATACTTCATGTGTACATAGTAGTACACATATTGTACTGATATTTCCTATGGAAGGGATCCAAATGCTTAAGTTAAGGACCGAATAAATATTAACTATGAGTTGAATGGAGTAGTTTGATCTTCTTTTAATTGGTAAACTAATTTACCGATAATGTTGTAAAAGGATTAGAAACCATGGGATTAAGTTGAAACCCCATACAGGGAGACATAGTGAAAGGTTACGGACTGCTAAGTCCATGAATGAACCTTAATCATTTGAACCCCTGCCTTTACCTAGAGTAATTGATGGTTGTGGATCCAAAAAGGAGGGTCAATCTCAACTGTCCAAGGATGGACTACTTACCTGTTTGAAAATCACTATGATAATCGATGAGAGACAGTGGTTGTAGGATCAACGGGGAAGTTTAATTTCAGTCATCCGATCTTCACTGGGCTTCATGTCTAAGCATGTAAATGGCCTCAAGAAATCACCAGACCCCGGTGGGCCTATCGGACAAGGTTTTGGCACTTGGCTCTATCCCCTTTGTTTGTGAATGAGAACGAGTAATGTTAGGGATACGAGGATGTCGACATAGAATCCAACGTGTTTTGAAGTGTTAGAATATGGTTTGTTAGTGGGTTGAGTGTGGGCCCTATCAAGCTTAAACCTTTGATCCAACACCTTTAAATCTTGGCCATCGGATCTACGTGTTGAGAGATTTTAGTCATTGATCTCATAGATAATCTCAAGAGGGAGTTTAATTCCCAGGGGTACCATAGTACTAGACCCCTCGAGAATTTCCAAGTCCCTTTTCCCTTCAATTTTTCCCAATCTCTTAGTTCTTGGTAGGGCATGGTTTCGAGAAAATATTCCACCATTTCCCCAGACCCCCAGACGATTTCCCAAGTTTGATTCTTCCCTGGTGGGGCATGGTTCAAGGAAGGTTTTAGACCCTCTCCCATATTAATTTGCGATTGGAGGAGAGCACTTACCAATGACATCAGATGATGTAATCAAAACAATGAGAAGTGGAAAAGTGTTAGCACCCAATTGGATGATCCCTTGTTTTCGGTGATGATGTGTCACACGATGAAGGGTCCATGTGTCAAGTGGATATCACGCCATGTGTCTAGAATTTTTTGTGTCCAACGCGGAGTCCCACATAGATTTGTGTGTTCCATGAGTCAATCTAGGGTGAAAGTTGTGACATGGCCATGTGTACAAGGTGCCAACTCGACCATTGGATCGGGTACTTGATGTTGTGAAGTATAAGTTACCTAGGGGCCCAATACCCCGGTGGGTCAATGCCTTGGTGGTTCGACATCCCCAGTGGTCCAAGGATCCTCATGAGTTGAGGGTTCTGGTTAGTCGATGGCTAGTGCCACATAGACATCCAAGTTGGCACCAAATGGATCCTTGTATTATTATTCATATGACATGGAGCCATGTGGCGGTGTAGCATTTTTGGCCAATGAAGGCCTAGAAACTTTAGAATGCCATAAATGTCATTGGAAAGATATCGATGATCAAAACTAGATTATGCAACTATAATTGCCTTTTATAGGTGATAAATAAAGGTGGTTTTGAGGAAAGAAAAGATAAAATTTTGACACTCTGCTAGCCTAAGGAAGGGTTAGGGGGTTGGGTGTGTCACATATCGAGTTCTTATACTATCTTCTTTTTGTATTTAAGTAAAACCCTTCAGAACATTAAATTTTCACCTTTCTCCTATCGAATTAATATCACATTTTTGCCAACATTTGTTGCCTCATTTTCCTGTGCAACCTGTGTTCGAGCTTCACTTATTATTCCTGAATTGTGTTTTTTCGAACATTCAAATGCCTTAAGTCCCTCTATTCCACATTTTTAGCAAGTAATAATGTATTTACATTTTCTTCTTCTAAATCCTTCACCTCTTCTAGTTTCATTTCCTCCTCTATTACCTTGGCTTCTGGTGGATTCATCCTCCTTTTCATTACCTGTAGGTCCTTTTCCATGGAATTTCTGATGTAATTTTATGTCAATATTTTCTTCCACCTTCAATGCAACTTTATAGGATTAATCTACATCACAAAAGTAATGCGTACTCATCTCATCCTGAATCTCATATTTTAACCCATTCACGTACCTCGCCACTCTTTGATATTTCAATTCTTTTATCGTTGATCTAAGTGATAGTTTGAATCATTCCTCAATTTACTCCTGGAAATATGCTAGTGTACTTCTTCAACCATTTTATAAGCGATTAGTCTTCCTCAGGTATATTCTTCAACCATTTCTAAGCAATTAGTCTTCCTCATGCAAATGGCCCACCAATTTTCATGAAGAACGTATAAGACACATGGAGTGACGACCCACCAATTTCCACGAAGTCTGCATAAGACATGTGGAATAGAAGCATGACATAACCCATTGTACTGTACTGAGAGTTGCAGTATGGCATAACCTGCAACATTTTGGTGGGAGTTGCAACATGACGAGAGTTGAAGCACAAAATAACTCGTAGCATTGTAGCGGGAATTGCAGCATAGCGAGAATTGCAACATAGCAGGAATTGAAGAATAGCGAGAATTGCAACATAGTGGGAGTTGCAGCAAGACATAACCCGCAACATTGTAGTGGATTTGTAGCACACAAGGAGTTGTAACACACTTATTTCATCCTACACTAATAACTTGAAATCAAAATATTTTTTTGGTAAATGTTTATTTCCTAAGGACAAAGATGCTCGAGCATCACAATGTTCCCTTTTAGCTTCCATCTTGTTTTGATTCAACGAATGAGAGGTTTATTTGTGGGATATATGCCTAAAAAGTTGTTTATTTCTTCACAATACTTCATATATTGAACATATTGTCATATTTTCTTAGATTTTATTTCATAGTGGGGCAATTTGTTATTTTTAGGTATACATTTCCCAGGTTCCCAAGCATTGGTATTCTTCTTTCTCTAATCCAGCTCTGGACTTGAAAATCCATTAGATCTTTTTTCCAATCCTACACCTCCCTCTCCATTGATGGTTTCCACTCCTCTTGAGGAACCCTCGACAAGAGGTCATCCAATGTAAGTAAAATCATTTTTCCTTGCTAATACATCACTGTAGGAGGGGTCATATGCCCCCCTTTCCTGGTCATCCATGCAGGTCATCTCCAATGGCTTCACCTCTAGATGAAAACCTTGAAACCCCCTTCTACGCATTATCTTTGATCATAAAGGGTAAACCCTAGCCACCTTATCTATTCATTTTATCAATGTTACATTACATTAAAGAGGACGATATTTTTATTATTATTATGTCATTATGTGAGTTCCTAAATAAGAACTCCATCTCTTCAATAATTATTGTCCATATGTAGCAATGTCACATATTATTCAATTCTCTACACCATACATAACCATTACTACTCTTGAAATGTTGATATGTATCATTCCATTTAAGTTAAGCATCTTGTTACTTTTAAAATGTCACAAAAATTTTGAAATGAAATTCATTTTTCTTTTATGCGTATCAATCACAGATTATGTCCCCTTCCTAGTATGTTATTTGTTATGGAGAGAAAATAAGAAAACAAATCAAATCATGTATTGGTACTTTTTTTTATTGTTCATTGAAATATATTTATTGGTACTTTTCATACTTTATATATTCCTTAACAAAACCTTTTAGATTATTACTATTCACTTTCTCAATGTCACATTTCATTAAAGACGTCCATATTAATATATTTTTTCTTTCATAATGTCACATCTTATAGATGTCTATCTCTTCAATTATTATCATCCATATGTTGCAATGTCTAATATTATCCATATGTCTACACCAAACAAAACATTTATTAATATTGAAATTTTGATATCTGTCATTCGATTCCATTCAAGTTAATCATCTTATTACTTTTAAAATGACACAATATGGCATAATATTAAATTTAACATCTTCATTTATGAATGTGAAACATAATCTCTTGGATTTTTACTCTTTTAATTTGATGTAAACCTCTTAGATGTCACAAATATTGATGTCAACCTCATAAAATTATCACTCTCCAAATGTGGCCACATGACATACTTTTCAAAGTAAATTGCAATACCAACTTCAAACATAACATATATTACTCTTCACATCTCTCAACTAATATTAAGTTAATGGAAAACAATTTTTTACTTTTAAATTGTCATTATATGACATTATTTTATAGTGAACCTCTTGAAATATTAGTATTGAAGTGTTTATTTCTGCAATAACATTAGCATTGAATTCAACCATATGCTTGCTTTTAAATGTCACAATGTGACTTATTCTTTAAGTCATCCTCCTCTTTTATTTCTCTTAAATTGTGACAATGTTTTATAATATTATCTTGACCATAGTATCAACTTCTTCATGTTGCAATATAACCCTTAAGGAACATCATAAAGTGATATAAGCCTTGATTAATGTCTCAACGTGACAAAAACTAGTGTTGAAATTACAATTTGAAATTAGTAAAAAAAAGGATGAACTTTGCAATGCAACATAACCAATAGGAATGTCCCAAACGAAGTGAAACCTTCTGGAATGTCACATTGCAACAAAACCTGGAACATAGCAATTCGACATAAGTAAATCAACATAAATGTCGCAATGTAACATAACCATAGTCAACCTTAGTCAACCTTGTTCCACCACAATGAGATGGGAACCCATGGTGAAACATAGTCTACCCACGTTAGTCATGGCTATGTTGATATATGCCCTGAGACATAACCCAACCCTTCATGTATGTTGTAATGTGACATAACCAGTGAGGAACGTATCATTTCCTTATAAGTCAACCTAGATGAATATGATAATGTAACATGACCATTCAAAAACATCTCACTTAAACATAACCCTTAAGGAATTTATCTATTTGAGATAACCATAAATGAACGTCACTATGTGATGTAACATCACAATGTGAGAAAACCAAGCATATCCTTAAATGAATGTCACAATGTGATGCTCGTGGCCAAATGTCACAATGTGACGAACATAACCCAATGTCGCAATGTGACTAACAAAACCCAACATCACAATGTGACAAACATAACCTAACATCACACCATGATGAATAAAAATCGATGGCGCAATCGAACATAACCCTTGTCAATCATCACGATGTGATGAAATTAAACCATAAACAACCATAGTAAATCATGGCCAACTAAATACAACCATGGTTTACAGAAGTCAAATATTATAAATTTCGACACTCTTGATTCCCTTGGGGCGAGGCATTGTAATCAGGGTTGACAATTTACTTTATTTACCATCCATAAAATGTGGGGAAGTAATAAGAGGGTTTCCCACAATTTTTTCCATCGAAGAAAAAGGTCCACCATTATGAACATTTCTATAGGAAATAACCATTGAGGAATGTCACAATCTAACCATAGTCAACTCAATATAGTTAACCAAGTTCGAACCATGATCAACCATATTCAATCATGTTCATGGTCAACCATCATCATGGTCAACCATCATCATGGTCAACCATCATCATGGTCATGGTCACGGTCAACCATAGTCAACCATGGTCAAACATATTCAACCATGGTTATGGTCAACAATTGAGAATGTATCAATTTGACATAAGTCAACCATGATGGACATCACAATGTGACATTACCATGGTAATGATGCAATGTGAAAAAACCCAACATATCCTTACATGAATGTTGCAATGTGACGAACATAACCCACGTCATAATATGACAAATAAAACCCAATGTTTCAACACAACAAACATAACCTATGTCACATTGTGATGAATAAGAACCAACCGCTCAATCCAACATGACCCTTGTTAAACGTGATAATGTGATGAAGGTCAACCATAAGAAATTGTAGACAAGTATGTAAACCATGGTTATACATAATCGACATTGTCAACCATAGGAAGCTTGACATTGTAAACTAAGGTTGAACTAGGGTCAAGGACAAGTATGGTCAATCATAGTCAAGCAAGGTCATGGTCAACCATAGTCAACCATGGCCATGGTATACCATAAGTCAATTAAGGTCATGGTCAACCATGTTCATCCATATTCAACCATGGTCATGGTCAATTATATATATTGTCAAGGTCAACCATGGTAATAGTCAACCATGCTCATGCTCATGGTTGACCAAATTCAACCATGGTCCTATTTATGGTCATAGTCAACCATGATCAACCTTGGTCAACAATTATTAAGGTCATCCATGGTCATGGTCATGTCTAAACATTCTTAACCATAGTCAACAAAGGTCAACCAAAGTTTACCATGGTCAATTGTGATCTACAATGTTCAACCATAGACAACCATACTCAACCAAAGGTGCCATAGTAAAACATGGCCAACCATGTCGTCCACAATAAACCAAAATCAACATGGTTATCTATAGTCAACATGTTCACCCATGGTCAACCATAGTCAAATGTGGTCAACCAGATTCAACCATGGCCAACAATAGTTTAACATAGTCAACCAAATTCAACCTTAGAATATTGTGGTTTTCCAAAGTCAATCATAGTTAAACATAGTCACACATAATCAACCATGGCTAACCAATGTCAACTAAGGTCAAACATAACCATACATGATCAACCATACTCAACCATGGAAAATCCTAGTTTAACGTGGTCATCCATAGTCAACCATATCATAGTTATTTCATTATTAATTATATTGATATGGTCAACCATAGCCTACGTGGTCATCATTGGTCAACCATTTCATACATATTTCATTTTTAATTATATTAATATTTTAATTCACAAATCTATTAATCCTCTCCATGCACATCGTTCGTCAACTAACATAATTACATTAGTAAAAGTGGTCGATATATGTTGATCAACGTATATCAACCACTTTTACTTATGTGGTTGTGCTAGTATAATATAAGGGTATACAATAAACTTACAATTAGTATATAAGGAATTTTGGCCACTACCCTTCTCCAAGTTGTTGTCATCATTAAGGTATTGAAGGTTGGATTCTTTTACTGAAAAAGATAACAAATAGAAGTTGCAATAATTTGAAATTAAACGGAAGGTGTGATCATACGAAATATACAAAGTTTATAACATATACTAGCATACCCCTGAAGTGAGGGAAAGGTAACATTGAAGAGAACATAATAGCATACCTTTTTATAAGCATCATAATTCATGAGCAACATTATAATGGAATATTAATCATTTGCATGCATAAAGGATAAGTATAATGGATATTTCTTTGTTAACAAGTATTTGATGAACAAATTGTTATCAAATAGAAACAAATCAAAAGGGAACTTGTGGTTGCAACACTAAGTACTAGTAAATACAAAACAATGGACCAAGTCAAACATTCCATGTATAGAAGTACGATTAGAACATAGAAGAATCATGGTTTTGTGGCCTCCCCTATGGAAATAGAAAATGGTATGGGTGGGGTAGGGATTGAGGTTGGATGTTGTAATTGTGAAAGTGACAGAGAACATAAGTGTGCCTCTTTTTTTTTTTGTAGTGAGACATAGGAATTATCTTTCATTTTTTTATAGCATTCAAAGGAGAGTGATGGTGAAATTTGCATTCCTTCTATAGTATTGGTGTGTGACATTGTTGTGAAGTTCAATCCTTGAAATTTAGTTTTACCAATGTCAATGTAGACCTTGTTAAGGTCATTCCTTGGGATTTATCTATAGTCAATTCTCAATCCATCTTAAGGGGGGTTTGTTTCTTGTTACTCCATTGTATGGGTGGAAATGGTACATTCTTTAGTTGGGTTAGGTCCCATGGGGGGACAATGTATTTATCAAATTATACAACAACATATGTTAGAAAAATTGGAGGGATACTTCCTTGTGTGTATACAATTTTCATGACTACTCTGAGAGAACCATTGATTAATCTTTCCTAGACCCATAAATTGCAGGATAGCATAACTTGTTTTCCTACACATAACTTGTGGGCCTAATGGTTAATAACATGTGTTTCCTCCTATGAGTTCATGGATTTAAATCCAAAAGGGTGTAGGGTATGTACACCTCTGTAAACTTTAGTAGTCACATCACTATGCAGAGGGGGTCCCTTGTTCCACAAACAAGGGGTCTCACTAATTTGGTGTTTGGATTGGTTGTGACCTTAAAATTAGATTATTATTATTATTATTATTATTATTATTATTATTATCATCATCATCATCATCATCATCATTATTATTATTATTATTATTATTATTATGTTTTTCCAGTTGGTGTTCATCCTATTGGTGTGATTATGAACCATTTATTAGTTCTGCAACAATTCACGTGATTTCCATATTCAAGGATTGGAGCATGCACTTGTTATGGTTGTCGACAAGAATGTTTGTTGCAAAGAGGTGGATTAAAGCATCAAATATTTGAAACTCTTTGGTGGAAAACAATATGTTAGTCCTATATTGAAGGAGGTTCCAATCATCTATTTTTGTCGTAGCATTATGAATGTTTGTCAACTGATGATGGAACTAGGACTAGGTGCTAGAAATGTCCTATTGTCGAAATATTGTTTCCAATTCGACTATAGTGGTAAAGGTTGTTCATAAACACCTCCCTGTAGTTTCTCCCGCATAAAGAGGTTTTTCCATTACTAGCGGAAATTAGCCCAAGTCTCCTACAATAATTATTGAGTGATGATTGAATTAACAATGGTTTCTCTTTGGAAATTCCTTATGCAAACGACTCTCAATCTGCACAAAAGGTTTAGGTCCTATGAATCTCATCTCATCAATTAGAATGTACTAAATGTTGGATTACTGAGAGGGGGGGTGAATCAGTAATAACGTAATTATAATCATTTTTCTTCAAATTTTATATCAATGTAGAATTATTATCCAATAATGAGCAATAATAAATAAACAATCACACACATGCACAATACACCAGTGTTTTACGTGGAAACCCAAATCAGGAGAAAACCACAGAATGCTTTTTCTTATAAGTCTTGAAGAATTACATTCATTGGAAGCACCAACTTCCTTTGTTTTCTAGTTGCAACTGGAAGGAGGCTCCAACCTCCTAGTTTCTCAGGCTACAACCTGAGGGAAGCTCCAACTCCCCAAATCTCTGGCTACAACCAGAAGGAGGCTACAACCCCCAATGTTCTCCGGCTACAACCGGAAGTTGGCTACAACCACCTATCCTTGCCCCGTCCTGCCACCCTGAAGTAGAAGTAGAATGATGGAACCACTGTCACACTATCACTGTGAGATATACCGTTGTAAACCTATACCAATAAATCTGAACCATGCATCAACCTGTACCTCAACCTGTAATCAACCTGTACCATAAACAAGTGCATCAACCATGCACCAACCTGTAATCAACCTGTACCTTAAACAAGTGCATCAATCATGCACCAACCTGTACCATAACCAAGTGTGTACCAATCATGTGTCAACTACTCATCAACTATGACTCATCAATATGTACTAACATCATCAACTATATACCTCATGTATGTGCGCCAACTCATCAACTACTTGTCTCAACCATGTACTCAACATGTACCTCAACCAAAAGCCCTCATCAATTTCATCATCCAAATCTGATCTGTAGCTTTGTAATAGACCTAGTGTATATGATTGCATTCCTGCAAACCTTCCTTAACTTTTAAAAACAAGAGACTAGCATTTTCATCAAACTTTTCTTTAGTCTCACATGCCTAGTTTTGGATTAGTCAACAACCCTAACTTGAAGTAATCATAACTTTGAACTTGTAATGTATAAA
>ML781566.1:20852-32178 GCA_009831015.1 Picea engelmannii
ACACTATTGGAATTAGTTCATCAATGCAGGTTGTTGTGTTGATATCTTCACAATCAATTTCTGCAATTTTCTCATGATCTACTTCACACACATATGCACTTTTTTTCTCTTCCTCTGGTAGGTTTGCTTCAGACACAGATGCAGTTTTTTTCTCTTCCTATGGTAGCTCTCCTTCACACACATATGTTCTTTCATTCTTTTCTTCTGGTAGCTATGCTTTAGACATAGATGCTTCTTTTAGACTGACAACATTCCACAAATTGTTTCTCCCTCTTCCATTGGACTCTATTTCCAGAATACTCTAAACTTGTTACAAATATATTGTTGTTGCAACCTTATCCAACATACTATCATCCAAGGCTTGTTGGATGACCTGCAATGCTAATGTATCCCTTTCCTAATCATGTAGATTATGATAGCAATATACAAGACACAAAAAAGAGTTCATTCTAATAGACCAACATTCATAATTCTTATCATTATACTATGGCGATAATGGTAGATTCATGCTCATGTTGCTCCAAATATAATCAATTTTAGTCCGATCTACTTCATGTGTGAGCTCCTCAGGTACAACTGGAACCTCTTCATTTATATTTGCAAAATATGCTACCATTTCTTTGTTGTTCTCTTTCCATATCTGTCTGTGATCTCTTCTGTAATTCTTGAGTCATCTTTTCTGACCCATGAAAACGTTTCTTGGTTGTTCATTCATGGAGTCAATCACACTTGTGGATCGACTATCTCACCACACTGATACCGCTTGATGAAAACATACAAAGAAATTTGGGATCTATCCTCTTTTAAAAATTAGACCTACAAAAAAATTCTTGTTACCTGGTATGAATCTTGCTAGATCTGATTATCCGAGCACCAGATCTTTTAGACTCAGAACTCCAAGCTGATTTCTTTATTGACTGAAGCCTTTTAATGGAAGAATCAGGCTGTCTAAGTGTACTCGAGAGAAAAAAAAAATTAAAGTTAGCTTCTCATGTGACTTGGGGCTGAAAAACCAAGTGCTCCGAGACTTCGGGCTTTAGTCCTTTCAACACATGAAGGCCTTAGTTCCTCTGAATAGTTGAATAGAGGAATAGTTGAATTGCTGCAAACATCAACAATCCTTGTTGATCGGAGCTCAACAACTCACAATTACTTCGAGAGTTCGGGCTTCGAGCCTTTTAAATGCATAATACTAACAATCCTTCAGAGTGTTGAATTAGTGAACTTGCAGAGTGAAGGATTTGCCTCCATGTGTCCTCTTGATTGGGAAAATGAGATTTACTTTGGAATATTAGGCTTTGGGAGTTCTGAGATGTACAATGCCACAAACCTCTGAATTGTTAACTTTCTAGAGTGTCAGATCTGTCGATACATGTCCTCAAGCTTCAATGGTTCAGATTTACTTCAGGCTCTAGCCATTTCTCACTCCAATGCTTCACTTCAAAAAACCCTCTGGAGTGTTAAACCTACGAAGTGAAATCTCTGGCGCTACCTGTCCTCGTTGATGGACCTTCCATATGAACTTTGAGCTCCGAGTCTTCGGGAGTTCTTGTCTACTAGCACTCGCAAACCTCTGAAGTGTCGAATCTCCGGAGTGATGAATTTTAGGAGTGTCGAAGGATAGCTCTTAGTGGTCCATGTGTCCATCTTGATGAACAACCTAGATTTACTCTGACTATTCAGAGCTTCTAGAGTTCTTGAGTCATCAAAAATTCGTTCTTCCGAAGTGTTTCCGGACCTCCGAAGTGTTGGATCTGTTGACTGGTTTGTACAGGATCCAATGGACCAGATTAACTTCGACCTTCGAGCCTTCAAGAGTTCTTGCTCCACACTACTCACCTTTCCTTCGGAGCTCTCAACCTCTAAAGCGAGGGATCTCCTGCCACGTGTCATTTTGCAATGGATGGTTGCGATGAACTTTGGGACTCCGACACTTCATCCACACTCCAAATCCTTCAAAGCACTTTCTTTCTAGAGTGCAGGATCTGGTGATACTTGTCCTCCCAGGATCAGATGGGGAGATCTGCTTTGGCTCCAGTGACTTCGGAAGTTTTTTTTACCTCCACACCTGATTTCTCCCAAAGTTCCTTTTCTCCAAAGTGTAGGATCCACTGACACACATCTTGTCTTCTTGGATTGATGGACAGGATTTGTTTCGGGATCCTCTACAACCTTTTCACGAAATATGCCAAATACGCGAAGTCCGAAGGACTTTGGTAGTTAAACATAGTGCACTTTTTCTTGATCTGACGACTACTCTTGCTCTCGTCCAGATCTAACAACTAAAAATTGTTTGCCTCTTCTGCACGTTCCTCGTCCTTTCTGAGCTTGATTTAATGGCCCAGATCTGTTCCCAAAGCCGATCTTATGGTTGTTGTAGTTTCTCCTCTACTACTTCTACATTTTCCTCTTGACGAAGGATTTCACAAATCTTTAAAGGCTTTGTCCTTTGAATCTCCTTCCGTAGGGTTGCCTCCACACGCTATGATGTTTCCAATGATCTTTTGAGCAGACTATTGTCTCGAACGTTCCTTTAACGGACCGCGGACTGGTCTCGAGGCTTTTGTGAAGAGTCTTACCTCCCGGGATCTCATCTGCGAGAAAATATTCTCTACGCTCTTCCCCCTCGGATCGGGCTACTCTCCAGGCACAATGGAGAGGCTCACTTCCCGAGCTCTTCACTCCTAGGATCAAGATGCTCCCCAGGCACTGTGGAGAGTCTTACATCTCGTTCTCTGATACTATGACAAAGCAAGAAACAATGCAGACAAGAAAACAAAGTAGACAGATCGTGAATGAGAATTGGCAGAGTATATTCATTAAGGGAAAAGAGCTGAGCTAAATAAGCTCCAACAAATCAAGAAGATCAAGAACTTGACAGGAATCCTAACAAACTTGTACAACTCGCAATGTACAATCACTACTACGTTGAGGTTTAAAACTAACAAATTTGATTATGATTTCGAATATATTTTTAATCTTTTTTAAATTTTAGATATTAACATGATGATAAAAATGAGTTTTCAAAATAAAATCAAGAATATCTTATTTATATTTTAAACACATGTTATGTATTTGTTCTTTACTATGTCACTAAGATAATGTTATGATAAATGTTTATAATATTGAAAAACAATAAATCACATTATTAAAACTACATATTAAATGGATTAAATATATAAAATAATAATGTTAATTAGCAATAGTAAACATATCGCATATATTAGCAATAAAATGATTAATAACATCTTATATAATAATATTTTTTAATAAAAAATATAACATTAATCCTAATTTATCTTAATCTTGAAATTATCAATTATACATAAGCCTAAATTTTAAAAATTAACTCTTCTATTTTTCAGTTTTATTTTATAAAAAATATAACTCTTACAAAGTCAATCTTATATTTTTCAATTTTTTAATATCCTTCCTTCCGGTTTTCGTGGCGCCAGCCTTCGTTTCCACTCTCACATTACAAGTTTTGACTGTCGAATCCACACTCGAGCTTTCTTCGCTGTTTACAGTCGTGTTAATAATTCTAAGCCGAATTTTGACTCTTGATTTTTTGTTAAGACGGGAAAGGCGGTGAGCTAGTTTCGCCCTTCTATTCTATCCTTACAAGTACAATCGAATTCCTTCCCATTCCTCCCCATCGAAGCACTCCTTCTCTTAGAGTTATTTTCTGCTTCAAATCTTTAGGCCAGAAATCATATCGTTTATCTGCCGACAGTGAGTTTCCATCTGATACCATATAATTAATCTGCTAACAGAAATAAGATATTATATTCTTTGTCTGCTAATACTGATCAGATTTAAKATTAAGAGAAGTCTAATGGCGCCACTGGTCATTATCTCTTTCGTGCTCGTTGCAAGCCGTTACTGCAGCGCCATGTTGCTGGAGAATGACCTGTTTATTGCCCCCGCCAATCCCTCGGCCTTTGATCCCAATTTGAATTCCGTAGCCGACGATCACGTGGAGAATGATGCGGTTCAGTGTGATCAAAGTGAGACTAATATGTCTCATCACCACTTTGAATTGATCTTGAAAATGCATACATATATAGGAAAACAAGTACATCATGCTCCTATAATGGATGTCACATAAGCAACAATCTCTATTTTGTAACTACCATCATAATAACTTGCTAATAATTATCACTCCTCATTAATGGAGAAATGAATTTTTTACAATTCCTAGTTTGTCTATTACAGATTTAGCATTTCCCAAAGGCTTGGCTAATAAAGTTCTCACATTATCATTTGTATTATAGTACATCAATTCGATTTTTGGAACTTTATGAAACTTTCCTCATTTATGGAACATAATGGATATCAACCTCCATCTATCACATCACCTTTGAAATGGAAACATAAGGTTCAAGCAGTGGAAGACCACATAGTGCACCAACAAGAGGTTATCAAACTATTGAAGGACAACTTGGTTATAGTAAAAACTAAGATGAAACAACAAGCATATCAACATCATAGAGAAAGGGAATTTGAAGTTGGGGATTCAATATTTTTGATGCTACAACCATACAAACATATGTCCTTCAAGAAAAAAAAAAGGATAATGAATTAACACCCAAGTATTATGGTCCTTATAAGGTGTTGCAGAGGATTGGAAGTATCACTTACAAATTGGACATACCTCCATCTCTACATGTACATCAAATATTCCATGTTTTTTTCTTAAAGAAAGTAGCAGTGAGAAGATCCCAGCTTAAACTATTTTACAATAGATCAATGAAGAATAGAATATCATACTAGAACAAGAAAAAAACCTTGAAGCAAGGGTTACGAAGGTACAAAATCAAGAAACTATTGAGAACCTCTTCAAGTGGAAGAACCTACCAATAAAATAAGTGACATGGGAAGATGAGTTATTCATGTAGAAACATCCACATATAATCAAGTTTTGAGGGGAATAATTGTTTGAAGGGGAGGGGAATGTTAATCCCCTAGAAAAAGTGCTCCGAAATCGGATTCAGAAGCCTGACAGGGCATGAAAAATGCTCAAAATGAAAGTGATAAGAATTCGACGAAACCAATTCCATTGCGTCCGCCTCATCTTCCCGATTCTGGTGGTATAATTTTTATGTCAAACGGAGTCTGTATGGAGAAGATATCGCGTTCTGACCGAAAAGTCAAACAGGCCAAAAAAATGTTGACTGGGCAATCCGTACGACTCACACGTGGCAGTGACGTGGCATGATGGTACACCCTGGCAGCCGATGTGGCAAGTTCTGGTTGGCTGATGGTGGTCGAATAGGGTGATGACATGTGCCATTTTATTATCAAATGGAAAGGTGCCACGTGGCCCAATGAAGGGCTGCCACGTGGCACCCTTATTTTGGCTAATGGCTTTTGGTTCGTTTATCAAAACTTTTTGGAGGCCGCAGGGTTTGACCCCCGGACCTCCACATGGTACAAGCGTCTTCACAATAGTCCTATAACCAATGCGCCACATTATTTATTATGTTATAAAACCCATAATATTAGTTATATTGTATGGTTTTATGCGCATAAAGGAGGAGAGGGGCTAGCGCTTAGCCCTTTGGGCTAAGCACTTGGCCATATGGAGTCCATATAACCTTGCCAAAGGAGCGCGCGCCCAAGACTAAGGGGCTAAGCCCGAATTTAACCAATTTATGGTTATAAAGTGGGTTTTTCTAACCACTTTTGAGTGTTTAATGTAATTAAACTCATTTTTAATGTAATTAACTCATTTTTGGGAGTTATTGGGCATTTTTAGAGCCTAAATTCGTGGAGGAAGTTGGAGATGGACAACTAACTCCCCCACTATTTAACCAAGTCCATTTTGAGGCCATGGAGACAGATTTTGGGGCATTCAGAGCAGAATGATGCTAAGAAAAAGCCAGGCCAAAGCGAGTTTGAGGCAGAGGAGTTGTTGAGGAGGAGATGCTGTCGGACGATTTCTGAGAGCTCGGGACATCCGTTTCAGGTGCCGTAAGTTGTGCAAGATTCTAGAGATCATGGCGAACATGACCAGATTAGTCTAGAAGCCAATCGGCATTGTAAATATGTACTAATAATCTTTCGAAAAGAAATAAAGAAGCCTCCCTCACAAAGAAAAGGCCTGAAGACGTAGGCAAAGTTGTCGAATTCCGTTATCAAACTTGTGCGTTATGGTTTGTTGTTTTCATTGTTTTTCAGATCTGAAATTATGTTAATGGCTGTATAATTCATTTCTTTTCTCGCTCTTTCGTTAAGTTTCCCAATGGTCAATTAATGCATGCTAAGTTAAAAAAAACTCAACCATAGTCATTCGAAAAATCCTGACGGATCAAAAAGCCCCACATAAAGCCCTAGATATTAAGTTGTTATATTTCTATTTTTATATTAATATTGTTGTATAGGCCTTTTAATTGTAATTGTACCCTTTGTCTCATATATATATATATATACCAAAGAGACCTAGTTTTAGGATCATCTAATCTCTTACATTTGTTTTATTATAAAAGAAATTTTCCCCTTCGAAGAGACTTCGCATTCATTATTCTCTATTTATCAAGGAGTGGAGTTACTTATGTTTACATTCATTATTCTATAGTTTAGCTATATTTTATGAATTATATTTATTTAATATACGTAACAAAAAACTTCTGATAAACCTTTTCTAAGAAAATTTAATGGAGGTAATGGCTTCCATAGAGTCAATTTGAACCTATGTTTTATGCATAGAGACAAAGGTGGAATGCCATTATTTCCACTAGGGCTCAAGGTAATTAGGGTCGATATTCCAAATACGTCATTCAAAATGTAGACATCCATTAAGAGAAGCAAATCCTCTTAAGAAATTGTATCGTCACTTCTAGGGCCCACATCCAACACAAAACTTTTTGTAAGGTAAATGTTTAAACGTTATGATCACTCCTTCCCCCGTGATTATCTATGTTTCCTTTATGTCTAAAAACATATGGCCTTCGTAGGAGGCCATTAAACACAAGTTGGGGTGGAAAAGTGACTCTATAAGGTTATGGTATCAGAGGGGAAATTTTCTTGCAGACAACAAGCAAAGGGAGAGAAGACAGTTTGAATACATCAAACAGTGTTAGAGTTTGATTTCTCCTATAGACAATAGGTGAAGGAAGACATAGTGTGATGCTATGTAAATATTGTTTCAAGGTGTGCAGAAGATGGTAGACAACCAAGTGGGATGAAGGTGAAGCAAGAAAATATGGCTACTGAAGGCCATAAGAATGGTCAGAGAGAAGAACGCCAGCAGAAAGGGAAAGTAGAAATTGAGAAGGAGCTCAGTGAAATTAGAACATAAATGGAAAAGATAGCATTGAAGATGAAGCATGAGGCAAAGGTACATTGGAGGTACGAATGGCCTCTGAAAGGAAATCCAAGTCGCTTGTTCAGAAGTTGTTGGCCAGATGGAAGCAACAGGTGTTAAAAATGCGGTTGAGGCATGCTGAAAACCTCAATGATGAGGGAAAGAGATCTAGGAGAGATCTCATAGATTATCAGGTGGGCAATGAGAAGAGATCAATCGATCTCATAAACTGCCAAGAGGGCGGAGGAGAAACCCCAATTTTCCAGGTGGGCAAGGGAGAAGAGATGAACTCAGTTGAGAGTTCATATCAGTAAGGGGTGATGACAGATGAAAAGGAGGAATAACAAAGGCCTCATCCATATGAAGATTCACATGGAGTTGAAGACCATGTGAATGAAGATGATGAGAAGTTAAATACTTCCATCATAGAGGAGGAGGATCATAGGAGTATTCTAATCATTAGGGGAATTTAAATATTACTGCCAATTATCCCAGTAGAGGCCAGTGAACAAGTTGCAGGTGCAAATGAAGCAGAAGGATAACCAGCTGAGACTGTCATAGAGGAGAAGGAGAAGATACTAAAGTATTCCGTAGCAGAGGAAAGAGAGCATTCAGATGACATGCTCACTCCATGGGAGACAGAGTTGAAATTGGTGGAGGATTGGTTGGGCAATCCAGAACAAGAGAAGGACTTCGAGGATGAATTCATGAAAAGAGAGGAAGCATAATAGCATGAGGAGAAACTAGAGGAATATGGAGTTGAACCAACACAAGAAGAGCTGGCAGAAGACAGTATGTCAGAGGAGATAGATGAGGAGCAACTCAGTGATGGGATTGCAGAATTGGAGTCTACATCAGAGTGGAAAGTCGGGGCCACAGAGGAACAAAACAACATGGGGGATCAAGATGATATTCCCTTTGATGTGTATAAGGAAGAGGAGTTACATCCGAGCAGACCGCATAAGGAAATTCAGCCAACAGAGCAACTGAAAGAGTTGATATAGGAGATAAGAGAGATTATGTTGAAGTCAACAAAGGAATTTGTCAAGAGGAGGAATATGAATAGAGGAGGACCTGCAAGAATAGCGGGGAAACAATAGTAGCAGCAAAGCAGAGGAGAAGGTGGACAACTCCAAGGGAAAGTTTGGGATCCATGGGAATTTCAACAACAGAGCAGAGGAGCTCATGATTTTCCCAGCAGTGGGGTATGATGTAGGAGAATTGCTCCACCTCAACATGCGCAAGCTATTCAGCACATTGGTGCACATTCAAGGATGGGAGAGGCGCCAACCCTCTCATCTTTCTCTCAATTTTTAAAATTTTAAATGTAATTAATGTGAGTACATGCCATGAGGCTTGAACAGAGCCAAGTCATGAATTCGTATAGGGTGTATATAAGGTATCCTTAAATGGTTGATGATAGAAGGGATCTAAATCTGATTTAGACTAGATTTTCCACTCATTGTAATCTTCCATAGTAGATAGGCGTTTTGATGGTGATTAGACACCACTAGAGTAGTTGGAGGGAAAGACTCGATGAGTCTCCTCTTGTATAAATCTTTGTAAAATATGCCCAGTAGAGGTTGTTGATCACATACCCAATAGAGGTTGTAGGTAAGAGAGGAGAGAAGAGCCGAGAATCAGTTGGAATCTGAGCTCACACATTGTAATTGACATTCTGATATTAATACAAAAGAACATATTCCATTGTTTACAAATTCCTGTGTAGTGGATGTTTGTTTATGAATGTCATTTTTTTTTTGTATGAATTTATGTTGTAGTTGTGTGTTAGTTTCTATTTGCACAAAAATTATCTAGCTGTGAGTTTTTTCAAATTGTTCTCCGTTCTTTAGGCTATGCAAGGAGTGCACAATAGGGTATTAGAAACTCTGTAGCCAACACAAGGAGTTTGCATATGAAATATTACAAGTCATAGAAGAATGTGTCAGGAGGGCACACAAGGATAATTCACAGGCTTAGAGGAGAACCAAAGGATTTCACAAAGGAGGAAGACCTGTGTAAGGAACGCACTAGAAAAACACTCAAACAAAGTGTTGAAAATTTGAAGCCGTCAGAAGGCCCAGTCTAGTGTAAGGAGTGCATGGAGACGAACTTGTTTCAGGTTCAAAAAGCTCAGAAGGATTAGTGCCATCGCGCATAAAATATATGAAAAGAGTGCATAAGGTTGAGGAAAATCCAAGTCTCAGACTATGAGAGGAGTGTTGAGTGTGAACAGGAGTAAGGACTCATCGAAGTCCCAAAGTCTAGAATCTAAGTGAGGTATTCCATCGCCCAGAGGAACAAGTGGCAAGAGATCTGGAATTCTGGATAAATCATTCTCCGGGAGTTTTCAATTGGGCGGAGTGTAAGGTCGTCGAAGATTCGAAGCCGAAGTAGATCCTTAACGTTGATCGTCAGGAAGGACGTGGCAGTAGATCCAAGAGTTCAAGGGAAATAACTTTGGATGAATTTGCGTGGAGCAGATTGAAATCTTTGCGAAGTCGCAAAGAGCGAAGTGAATCTAGACCGTTGGATCCATAAGGACATCTGGCGGATATCTGTGTGTTTCGGAGGAAAGGTACTCCAGAAGAAAGAAGAGAGCAGAGTGGGAAGATACCCAAAGGATGGAGTCTAAAGTTGATCACAACCGTTGGTTGTGGAAGAGACATGGACCATAGATCGGGTCCCGTGTAAATTCTTCGATTCAGAGATCGAGAAAAAGGGAGCAAGCTACTCGCAAAATCTTTGAAGCGCGGAGTTGCGAAGGGGACTAGCCCGAGGTCATAGGTCAAGCTCATGTGAAGAAGAATAGGGGCTTAGCAAGATGGGTCTCACAGGACCTCCGCCTAGGAGCAAAACGGGCCTATGTAAAATGATTTTTGGGGCTAGCGGGGTCCCGAAGAGTCGATTCAGCTCAGATAATTGAAGATCCAATATCGGGGGGTTGCAGAATCCCTAGGGGGAAGGGGCAGTCTATATCAGGTTAGGTATTTATTTTAATGAACAAATATTTTTATGGCCACCAATCATTCTCCTAGAAGATATTTTTTTTGTTGATATTATGTAGTTATCAACTAGGAGACTATTTAAAAATGGTATCGATGACCTTGGTTACCTCTTAGATAAGTATAATAGAAACAATAAGACTATGTATATTTTTAAATGGCTATTCAATTTTATCAATATTGATAATATAATATTACAAATAATTAAGAACCTAATTTTGAAATCTACTTTCACTCTCAAACTATTATAGGCACAATATTGGTGAAAGGACAAGAGATGAATCCAAAAGAGGAGATTTAAGAAGTACAATTTAGTCAAATCCTACTAGTGGTTGCCAATTTTAAGATTTTTTTCTTACTGTCAAGGCTGCAATTTCAAACAACTTAGGATTTCAACAAAAATAAGGTGCTATCGATGACACCACTTTTTTATTCAATGGTAAAAAAAACTAGTAAATGTGACCTATAAAAAAATGAGTACTCTGTAGAGTTATGTTTAAGTTGATAATTTTGTTAAGAGATGGCATGGCCATATGACCTAAAGGACATCTAGAAGGATATTTTAGAATGAAATAAATATTGTCTTGTGTGATCCCTAATCCATTCTGGCATTATTTCTGTCTAGTATTTGAAATATTGTCGGCTCCCACAACCTACATTTTATTTGTGTGGTAAATATGAAACCCTAAATATTCTCTTTTGGTGCTATAAATATCCCAACAAAACATGGAGACATTATTCTGGGGCTGTAGTCGTTTTCTCCCATAAATATTGCTCAAACATCATCCCTTTTAGGAAATTATCTTCCACTGGATTTTGAATTTCACCTCTAGAATGGAAATTGGTTAGAATATATAATTTATATCACCTATGAAAAACAAGGATTGAATTGTTTTGCACCAGTGTATAACCCAACAAAAATAATTTTACCTACAATATGTTGTTTTCCAACAAAATAAGGGAGACATAATCAAGATCATAGGTCTCCTACAACCACTAGTTATGTCGATTCAGC
>ML781566.1:38957-49180 GCA_009831015.1 Picea engelmannii
AAGATTGGTTTTAGTATTGCAGAACTTCTATGAAAAATAATTCCATAAATATTGGCTAAAATTAGACTAATCATAATGGTCCTATAATTAGAGGGAATGTTTCTATCCCCATTTTTAAAAATAGGAACAACAAGGCTTTGGGTCTATGGTTTAGGGAAGCCCTTCTTGAATGCTAAATTCAAGAGCTTGTGTATGTGAGGGATGAGGATAGGCCCTTCGATTTTAAAAATTTCACCCTGGTATCCTTCAATGTCCTTATTTTTCCCATTTGCAAGCCACTTAACCCCAAACTCTATGTCATCCAAAGAAAAAACTCCATCCTCTGTAGAGACAATATGAATGGTGTCCATGGCATTAGGGAACTCGTAAAGTATTTTAAGGTAGGAATTACATTCCCTTAAGGGAATTGTATTATTTTCTATAGTATTGCGGCTTAGAATTTTCCTCCAAAAATTCTTAGGATCTAGCTTAGATACTTGTGAAAGCTACTCTTGACTTTTATTGATATAGTACCTTTTTGTCCTTTTAATTAGGGATTTGTACGTATTGATATTATCGAGTTTTAAGGACTCATTAGAAACATCCCTAATGTTTTTTCTAGGAATTTTACATTCTTTATCATACCAAGGATTGTTTTTTCTATTTTTCATTTAAAGGACACCTCAGAAGAGAACTTGTTAATAGAAGTGGAAAGGGTAGTTGTAAAATTATGATAGATGTCTTCAATGTTGTTCTTATAAGTTAGGAGATTTAATTCACTATTTAAATCGTTTAAGAAAAGGTCAACTTTAGTTTTGTCAAAGCCTAGTTGCCTTTGATTATTAGAATTCTCTTCAATGGAGCTCTTGTGCATGGAAAAATTTAGAGTTAGGGCTAAAGGTCTATGATCAAAGTCGGCTTTATGTTCATTTAAAAGGTCAAAAGTTATTATTTGGTTGGAAAAGGGATAGACCTAAAAAATTAAAATCTTAAAAAGACATTGATCTATTTCTCAATTTTATTTTAATATCTTTTTAATTTTATTTTATTACAAAATTTATACAGAGAGAAACTTGATTCATAGTCAATTTCATTTGACCTCGAATTTAGTGATCAAATTATAAATTTCTTTCTAAAATCAAAATATATAACTTGAAAAATAAATATGTTTAGCTATATTAAAAAAATATTCATTCGGCATAAACTTATTGAAAATGGGCACAATTAATGATCTTTTAACTATAAATCATAATTTTATGGCTATCAATTGAAGATGTTGACATATTCTTTGTCGTCCTCCTCCATAAATGAATAATATTTCATGTTCATAAATTTCTTACATTTTTTAATACTCACGTTTCCTTATTTATTTTTTCACATTTTACTTAATGATGTACTACCATGGCCACTAATTTCAAATTTTACCTAAACAAAAATATCAATATCAATATATATAGAATACCTCATTGTCGAGTTCGAGTGTGTAATAGGGATTAATTCTATGGATAACAAGTGCCATATTGTTGCAAGTGATTAATTTTGGCCATCTCTTTATGGATGTGAAGTGGTCGAATTATGGATGCGACATTTGGCCTCTGTTTCAATTAACCCAATTGTGGTTAAGATCGATGCATGACGGATGTCAAGTTTGGGCAACGTTTCAAATTTCACTATGGAAGTGAAGCATGGCAACTGATGGATGCCACGTTTGGCCTGCATTTCAATTAACATAGACATGGTTAATATCGATACATGATGGATGAAAAAGATTTTAGTGACGAGGGAAGCCAAGTCATGGTTCTCAATTACTATCATGCTTGTCAAGAGCTTACCTTAGGCAAACCACCACATTCAGACTATGGTTACATTACCATTCTTTCCCATGATTCTGTTGGAGGTTTTCAGTTGCTACACGATGGTCAATGGAAGGCGTTACGACCATTTCTGAACTACTTCATAGTAAACATTGATTATCACATAGATGTACTAATCACTAATAACATTATGACCTTTGTTTCCCATATTGCTTAATATACCCATTAATTTATAATGTTGTCAGGAATGATATGATATATTAGCAATGGAAGATACAAGATTGTGGTGCATCAAGTACTGGTGAACTCAAATAAATTTATTATTTCAGTGCCAACTTTGATAAGCATGCCTTTCGAAGAAAAAAATGGTCTTGCACCCGATCTCATTGACTAACAACACTCAACACTATACCGAGAGACAAACTTCGCCAAGTTTATAAATATTCTAAATTTAAAGGAATACAAAGAAAAGGGATTCCTGGAATCCATAACACTTGATGGCCACGACAAAACAATTTAGTGACCTCACCAAGGTTTGGATTACTTTGGAGACCACACCACAGAAGGTGAAAATTTATCGATTCTCTTGATATTTGTTTATATGTTCATTGAATATTATTAAGTCTCTTTCTAAATCATTTGGAATTGATATTAATTTATATTGAGCAAACAAGTGAGATGGATCAGAGTCCTTTATTCAAACATCAAAACATTCACCAAAGTTCAAGAACACCTAATATATCGTCAGAACAACGACCTCACATTCGACTATGTCGAAGGATTTGTAATTGTGAAAAATCAAGGACTATTCAACAATTGGAGGTCTTTCTTCTCACCTCAGAATCCAAAAAAAGTGAAATATATAAACACAAAAGGTTGTGTCTTATACTCCATGGAAATGGCCATATGAAAAATGATACCATTATGGTTGACAAGGTACCTTCCACTGTAGGTACTTTGTATTGTCCATACTGAAATTTATAACAAATGAGATAATAAATATGTCGTTTTCTTATAAGGTTTTGTGGTATGCTCCAGGATGTAATGTCCCTTCTATCTTCCCTTGAATTCATCACAGGGTCAGTTTTTATTACAAATGTCTCATATGTGGGCTTCCTCGATCGATTTCACACATCATAACTAAAACTTTGTTCCAAGGAATTGTGGGAAGTGCCCCATCCATGGATAAATTTATTCATTCGAGTATCCAAAATTCATGAGTTTGGTGCACTCGTGTTTAAAGAAAATATTCGAAACACAAGCAATGGTCATATACTTCTTTACCCTATGACCCAAAACACGTTAGTATGTTGTTTCATCTATGAAAATTGTTGAAGAATTTTCAAGAACTTATTAATTGTTTCAAAAAATTTCATTGAGTTCTAGAACTCTCTATGCAGTTGGGATGGACGAATGTTAGCATTGACTCCTCGAGAGAATATTTTCTATGCAGTGGGCCTATAACGCTTTTCACTTCCTTCAACTATAGGAACTAGTAGTCTAGAGTATTTGGTGTTGGAATAATTCTTACAATAGATTGGTTTGGATTTGGTTTGAATCTATTGAAGATTTGGAGGTTGTTGAGAGATTCTCTAAACAACTATCTCTATGTTTGGAGATAGTTGGATCTGATTTCAACTATATATATCGTTAATATTGTGTGTAATATGAAGTAATAGAAATTATTATTTGTGTGTTATGGTTGTTCTCACAAATTTTAATTTGGTATGGAATGGCTTAAATCCCTCACGGGATAGCTAGGAGATGTGAGAGCCATAATAAGCGAACTTTTGTAAATATGTTAGCATAGGGGAGTGGATTCCATTGTTTATTTATTTGTTGTGTAAAATAATAGTTACAAGAGTGTGTCGTTGTGTGAAAAAGAGCACGATACATTTGTGAGAGGAGAGCCAATGCTTGGATAGGAGAGAGAAACATCAATGTTTTTTATTAAGAGAGTCGTCATCTACTGTGTGTAGATCACTGGAGAAGGAGTTGTTGTGTATCAAAATTTCAGGGGCCCATGCTCAAAGCCCACGAGAGCCTACCCCGCGTGCGTGGAAATCAAGGAAATTATGATTGCATGGAGGCTGTGTGGTGAAGGACTCGTTGCATGGACTCGTGCTTGAAGATTGCTCCCAGATTATAGAAGAATCTTTGCGGGCTTTCTCTTGTTGTAGAATATTGACGAGAATCACTCTTCTTCTCATACACATAGTGTTTTTCGAAGCAAAGAAAAATGGCTGTCATTCTGGATATGAGCTCTTTTTGTCGAAAGATGTTGTAAGTGGACGAGAATTTTCTATGCTATTATTGGGTTTGTTGTGTGGAGTTGTTGGCTAAGTGGAAGGTGTTATTTTTTTATCAATGTATTTGTTTGTAAAATATTATAATGCAGAACCAAAATTATATAACGGATTAACATAATTTAAATTGGTGGTTCTCCACGGCTTGAGAACAAATCATTAATTTAATTATGTCTATTTTTTGTCATATGTTGGTGGGACTTGTTTTACTTTGGTGCTTCAATATGGTCAGTTACAGGTTATGTTGTGAGTTTGTGAGTGTATAAAAGGTCAATTGTATGATTGATTACTGAAAAAGTCCACTAATCAGATCATTGTCCTATATAACGGTTAAAATTTGTTCTTCGGGGGAATTCAATAGATGGTAGTGTATCCATAGGATAATTCAATATCAAGATTGTCCTTCGAGAGGTAGAGAAGTGTCAATTCTACAAATTCGTCAATGATGGTGTGTTATCTTAAATGAGTTGAAAGGGAAGCTCAAAGTTGTGGAGAAGAAAGATTAATATTGTAATTTGTTATTGAGTATTGTAAGTTGTTATAATGTAAACATTATGGGAGGGTACTGGAATAATGCTTACAATAGATTGGTTTGGATTTGGTTTGAATGTGTTAAAGATTTGTAAGAGGTTGTTGAGATATTCTCTCAACAACTATCTCTATGTTTGGAGATATTTGGATCTGATTTCAACTATATTTACCTGTAATATTGTGTGTAATATGAAGTAATAGAAATTATTATTTGTGTGTTATTGTTGTTCTCACAAATTCTATTTTTTGGTGGATCAAAATTCTAGGATATTAAACTTATGTGACAAATTGGGAGTATTTGGCTTAGGTCAGTTTGGTATCGTCACCAAGGTTCAAATTGTTCTGATGCCTGCACCATAAAGGGTGAAAATTTATTGAGGTTCTTGAGATTTATGTATATGTTCATTGAATATTTTTAAATATATTTCTAAATCATTTTGAATTGATATGAATTTATATTGAGTGGATAGGTGATATGGATCGGAGTCATGTATTCAAACTTCAAAACGTTAACCAAAGATCAGGAATACCTAATATCTCATCAGAACGACGACCTCACATTCAACTATGCCAAAGGATTTGTAATTGTAAAATTATTATTAAATGTTATTAAGTATCTTTCTAAAATTAGTTATTATTACAATGGAGTACAAACAAAGGGATTTCCTCGAATCCATGACACTTCATGGCTACGACATACTGATTTAGTCACCGCACAAATTGATGAATACCTATTACTGAGATTTTTTGGTTATGTTTTTTTTCCTTTGAATCAATAAGATGAGTATGAACATATGAATGAACCATTGATCAATCAAATGTCACTACAACAAACACCACTTCTTATGCCGAAAGGTGTATACCTACTAGATATGGGCACCGTTAATGATCTTTTAATATTAAGTTCTAATGTGATGCCTATGCATTGAAGATGATGGCATATTCTTAGTTGTCCTCCAAAATCAATGAATCAAATTTATTGTTGATAACTTCATTGCATTTATAAATGAATCTGTTAATGTGCTTACTTTTTAACATTTACCTAATCATATTAATAAATCACTGTAACATCATATGATTTCCACGTTTAAATGATTAACTTTTGGGATTACCACCTTTGGGATTCCTCAACTTTCCACGAGTTTCATTATCTACCTTAGTTATTAACACCTTTCATTTATCATTCTCTACCTCATTATGTCCCGACATTTCATTCTCTACCTAATGTGGATTCTCAATAGCCAGGCCGAGGGTTTTAACACAAGATCTGAGTCATTAATCCATACGGAAATGTCTCCATTGGAATTGTTTTCCTGAGCACCCATTTTGGTTCAAACCCTAACCGAAAGTAATATGAAAGGCGTAATTATTCTTCATCCCTTTGTGAGTGTAGGTTATGTGGTTGAGATGTGGAGGGTTTGTTTTCTATGTGGGATTTAGCCACTGTTTGTGTGATGGGCTTGAAAGTGGACAAATTCTTCATGGATGGGCATGTTTTTACTGGGTTTTTTTTTAACTACGCAAGAGTTTTTTTATCATCCGTAAGCCTTTCGGCATTCACCAGCCGTGAGTTAGTGGTTGTGCTAGTTGTATCAACATCTTTCCTAACAATATATTTCACAAACATAGTAAAATATTTTTCATCAACAATAATATGTTAATAATATATTAAGGTAACTCAATGGTTATTAGGGTTACCCATATTACGGGTATTAGGTTTTGGGTTAGGATTATTAG
Organism: Picea engelmannii; assembly: GCA_009831015.1. NCBI lineage: Eukaryota > Viridiplantae > Streptophyta > Pinopsida > Pinales > Pinaceae > Picea > Picea engelmannii. The sequence continues at coordinate 45,325 of ML781566.1, forward strand.
GGTTAGGGTTATTAGGTTTAATTAATATAATTATTATTAATATACAAGGGATATTAGTTATTAGTATTAGTTAACTATTAATATTATTATTATTAGTAATACTTTATTAAATACATAACAATAGTTTATTACATTTGTATAGTATTATACATAGTTTGTATTATTATTAATACTTTATTGTTATTACACATAATAGATTAATAAATAATAAATAATAATAATATAAAACTATATTATTAATTATTATTATTATACATAATTAGCCATATTATCCAATCGACACTTTAAGGGTATGTATGTATATTATACATACATACCTTTTATACCATAATTATTAATTAATATTAATAATTAACCATGTCAACAATAATGGGTTAATAATATATTAACATCAATGGTATGTTTTTTTTAATGGTTTGAGAATATCGTTTAAACCCTGCGTGAAATTTATTGTTTTCAATATATGAGTTTTAATGAAAGTTATATCTATATATATATATATATATATATATATATATATATATGGATTTTAATGAAAGGTTTCTATGGGTGGGAGACTTTGTTAATTCTCCCACCCACAACAAATAAAATCAATGAAAATATATATAAAAATTGTGTGTGTATGTATAATGGTCATAGCTTGCATGATGTTGCAATGTATACACTCTATCATCCATGTGTTGTGTACTTAAATGTCCTTATAAAAATAATAAATATTCATCAAATTTCTAGCTGATTCACTTTCAATGTCCTTAGAATGAATATAAATCGTCATGTGCAAAGTATAAAACAAGTTGATTTCTTTTAAATTTTCTTAGAACAAATCTAAATCATCATATGTAACATATAAATCAAGTATATTTGTTATGAATCTTCTTAGAATAGTATAAGTCACAGTCTACAAAGTTCCAATTGATTTTCTATCAAAGTTTTTATAGAAAGTATAAATTATTAAATGATTTGCTATCAGTGTCCTTAGAACGTGCGAAAATCAAGTAGATTTATTATCAATGTCCTTAGAATAAGTATAATTCTTCATCTACGAAGTTCAATATGATTTTATATCAATTTCTTTAGAACAAGTAAAAATTATCATTTGTAAAGTTAAAAATGACTTGTTATCAATGTCCATAGAACAAGTATGACTCTAAGTTTCCTTTTATGTAATACATCACATCAATTCAAAGTTCCTATCTTTGTGACAAAGGAAACACTTCGTTAGTTTTTTTTTTAAATCATGGTGAAAACTTCCCTTTTGTAATGTGTCGAACATAAAAAGACATTGCCATGTGATAAACACAACCCAATGTTGCAATCTGACAAAAAAATGGTAAATTGCAACATAAGGAACATAGTAATGTTGCAATATGAGGAACACAACCCTCGCATCGCAATGTGACGAAGACAATAGTGTCACACCTTGACAAACATAGTGACATCACAATGTTACAGACATAACCCTATCGTCACAATGTGATGAACATTTATTATTGTCACAATGTGATAGGTATATCCTTTTCATGGCAATGTGATGAACTTTGCCTCCTCATTTGTGATTAACATATCCCTATCATCGCCATGTGACGAACATAGCCATATTGTCACTATGTGACGATCATGGTAATGCCACAAAGATAGCTTTATTGTCGCAATGTGACAAACATAGCCTCATTGTCAAAATGTGACGAACATTTATTATTGTCGCATGTGATGAATATAGCCTTGTCATCGCAATGTGATGAAAATTCCCTCCTCATTTGTGATAAACATATCCCCATCGTCACAAGGTATTTCTAACTCTCTTGCATTGCTAAATTTTTTAAACTCTTATTTTTTCAAATTGTTGTATTTGAACTTATGTTCATTTTGTTTAAAAAAACATAATTCAAATGAATTGAAAAACTAAGACACAACATTTGGATAAGAACCTCTAGAACTTGAAGATGTCTTATGGTTATTTTTTCATATATATTTTTATTTCATAATAATATAATTCTAATATGCCTTTTCACTTTAGTTACAACTTTGACTTGTTCTTGATTCTTTTCATTTAACTCTGTAAAAGTAATAATGATGAATTTATTAAAGATTTTTATATTTGTCATCTTTATACAAAATATGGGAGTTGAAGCATTTTTATATAATAACTATTTTTCAAAAACAATGATCAAATTATTAAAGATTTTTGGATTTGTCATTCTCTTTCATTTTTTAAAAATAGAGAATACTTTAACGTTTTACTTATAAATGCATTAGCACATTTAGCATTTACATAAATGTATTTAGCATAAATGCAAGTAGAATCAATATAAAGAATTACCAAATAGACCAAACATATTAAATTAGGGAAAAATTAGGATTAAGATTATTCTTTTAATTTTAAATTTAAGTTTAAAATTATATTATAATTAAGGTTATTTTTATTTAGATTTATTTTATAATAATAATAAAATATTATTAAAAAATAATTTAAATAATAATATAATAATATTAATCATCATAATAATTTAATAATTTAAATTTAATTTAATGTACAGTTTTATTTGTGTATTAATATGTTATAAATGTTTTAGTGTATTTATATATTTTAATAATTGATTTATTAATACATTAAATGTCTTTTTAATATATTATTACTATTATTAATGTATTACTTTAATAGTATATTAATATTTTAGCAACATATTAATTAACAATGTAATAAAATATTATCTAATTAAAACATTGAATTCTTAATGTATAAATTAATTGATAAATTACATCATACATTAATACAAATTAATAATTTAATTTTTACATTACATTAATGTAATAATATTCTAGTCCCCGAGGTGTAGGACAGTCGGTGATGGAGTGTGTTGTTAAGCCACTCCGTGTTGAAAAGTCACCGGTTCGAAACCTGCAGGCCGGGTGCGATCCCCAGGTGATTTTGACGGCTTAGATGCCCCTGAGTCGCGGTTTCTCAAGCCACAGGTTAATCCCGATGCCAACAGGTTCGGCCACATTAACAAACAAAAAAAAATGTAATAATATTCTATTTATCTAGTAGTACTATAATAATGTATTACTACTTTAATAATGTATTATTTTATTGGTATATTAAAATTTTAATTTAATTCACTTGAATTGTTATTTAATCTTTTTTTTTTGTAAATACAGTATGATTATATTAAGCTTCAAAAAACACAGTCAACAGTCCAGTTTAGCCGGGCTGTAATTACTGGACTGCCCCATCTCGGAGGAAACCAGTCCATCCGGCCCGCTAACCGAAGGTTTATCCAGTCATGAGCGAGTTGCTGAAAAAGGAAAGCAGATTCTGGCGTTGCCATACATACAAAACCTAGATACTTAGACATTAAGACACTTAGGCACCTGGAAAAAAGATACTAAGATACTAAGACATCTAGACACCTGGCTGGCCACTTGGCCAAGTGGYAGGGGGATCTCCGAGTCCAGGCGCTGTCTCGTCGTCCACAATCCAGTCGTCTCCATGCGCGTCGTGCCCCTGGTTGCTCTCAGCTAGCTTGGCAATGTCTTCATACATCTCCTCATCCCGGCTTTTATCTGGTGGGCTCGTCCCAGGACGTTGGTCGTAATCCTCCTCGCCTTCGGGGTCTCCCGCTGTGGCTTCTTCCTCAGAGTTCGGGCACAGTGCCTCGTGCATGGACGCCAGAATTTGGAGGAGGTTGGTAACCTTTATTTCCATTGCTTCGACCCGGTGGTGAAAGTCTGCAACCTCCTGTTGGAGCTCAAAAACCACGGTGTACAGTGTGGCTACACTGTCCCTGAACTGCGTTGTGTCCACGGAGGCGGGGCCATTGAGAGCTGGTGTACTGGGTAACTGCTGAGAGGCCTG
>ML781566.1:54513-86464 GCA_009831015.1 Picea engelmannii
TCATAGTGGCCTTTCGGTTTCCACCAATATTGGATCCATTTAACGAGGTCGCGTTCAGAGGGCCAAAGCCCTAAGAACTTCCCAACGAGAGCATTGTCTCGCATGTACTGCTTCTGCTCCTCAATACGGGGTGTGCATATAACATATTTTGGGGCTTGCGGAGCCTGTGGGATGCATTTCCTTGGTACCCACGGGGCTGAACCTCTTGCAGCGAATTTTTCCTTGATCGAGTCGATGTCCATATCGCGGTCTTTGAAGGTACCCTCGGCAAGCAGCTGCTCGCGCATTTCGGGAGGCATTTCAAAGGTCGGCCGCTTGATTCCAGTCTCAGAGGTAGCATTGGCCATGATCTGGCTGTAGGTTACTCCTGGTGGATCTCCTTCCCGGCGATTCGGGGGCCCCTGCGGGGCTGCCATTGTGCGGGCTCAGTACGCGGCGGCAGAGGCAATCAAAACCCTAGTTGCAGAGCGATTTAGTTTCATGATAATTGTTATTTAATCTTAAACACAATTTAGATGAATTGAAAAAACTAAGCCACCACATTTGGATAAGAACCTTCTTAATTTATTAAAGATTTTGGGATTTGTCATCTTTGTACTCTGTAATTATGTGTGTTTAAGCATTATTATGTAACAACCATTTCAATATATAAAAAAAAATAAAAAAATTGATGAAATTTTATTTCATTATAAAATATAAAAATAAAATAATTTATAAAAAGCAAACACCATGGCATGAAAGAATCTAACATTTGTGTATCTATCCACACAAACAATATCAGAAAATCATTAGACTTAATCATGAATAGATTTCAGTTAAATATTTTACTACTATCAATCATAATTACTTTTAATCTCTTTCTTTGTTTTTTTCATGTAATGGTCATTGTCAATTAATGTATTAATATTTTAATAATGTTTTAATGTATTAACACAATATTAATGTATTTATTAATGTATAGAATGCATTCTTTTAAAAAAATTTACTTTAATTATGAATTATTAATGTATTATTTGATTATTATATTAACATTTTAGCATTGTATTAATAAATATTGTTTAAATATATTAATTAATTAATTTACATTCCATTGCTAATGTATCAATTAATTAATTAATATGTTACATTATACATTAATCTTAAATAATACTTTAATTTATACCTTACATTAACCATATTCAACCCTTCTTTTCCAAAGTCAACCTAGGTCTACCAAAGTTAATGATGGTCATTGTCAATTAATGTATGAATGTATTAATACTTTAATAATGGAATGTGTCACACATCTTCGTGTCTTCGGAATTTGACGAACACATCCTCACTTTGCAATGTGATGCAGATATCATGACGTTGCAATGTGCCGGACATAGTGACATTGCAATCTACCAAAAATAACAATGTCGTGATGTTACAAACATAGCCCTATCGTTGCAATATGACAAACATAGCCATGTCACGCAATGTGATGAATATATCCTCATGTTCCAATGTGACACACATATCATGACATCGCATTGTCACATCCATTTCCAAATGTCGCAATGTGTCACGTATCGCCTTGATGCCACAATATGATGAACATTGCCTCATATTGCAATGTGACACACATATCCATAGGTCACAATATTTCAAACGTTGCAATGTGTCATGCAAAGTAACATTTCAATCTTACAAGCACAGTAACGTTACGATGTGATAAACATATCTCTATCATCGTGTATGTGAAAAACATATCCCTATCATCGCAATGTGATAAACATAAGTGGACGTCGCAATCTGATGAACATATCCCTCTTGTCCTAGTGTGAAAAACATATCCTCTTTTTCCATTGTGACACACATATTCTGACGTCGAGTTGTGATAGACATTTCCAAACATTRCAATGGGACACACATAACCCATTATCACAATATGATGTAGACAACTAGATATGGAATTGTGACAAAGGTATACCAACATTGCAATGAGAAGAACATTTCCCAACATTGTAATCTGATGAACATAACCCATTGCCGTACTGTGACAAACATATTCCTACACCATAATGTGACAAATAAAAACCCTCCATCGTAATTTCATGACCATAACTCGATGAACAAAACATCATGTCACAATGTGAAAAAGAGAACATCATGAACATTCAAATGCAATAGTTCCATAGTAAACTATGGTTAAGGAAAATCAACATGACCCACCATAATTAGATCCACATGGTCAATGAAGGTCAGTCATGGGAATGGACAACTATAATATACACGGGTCAATAATACTAAACTATGGTCATGGTCAACCTCAATAAACCATGGTTAAGGACAACCATTATTAACCATAATGAGCATTTCCTTCCCAGATTCAACCAAGGTCTAACAAACTTAACCATAGTAATGTCCAACCATAGTCAAGCAAGGTCATTGTCAATTAATGTATTAATACTTTAATAATGTTTTAATGTATTAATACAATACTAATGTATTTATTAATGTATGAAATGTATTTATTTATTTTTTTACTTTAATGATGTATTATTAATGTATTATTTTATTATTAAATTAATATTTTAGCACCATATTAATTAATATTGTATAAATATATTAATTAATTAATATGTTACATTATACATTAATCTTAAAGAATACTTTAATTTATACCTTACATTAACCATAGTCAACCCTTCCTTCCCAAAGTTAACCTAGGTCTACCAAAGTTAACCATGGTCATTGTAAATTAATATATTAATGTATTCATACTTTAATAATGTATTACTATAATATTGTATTAATACCTTAATAATGCAATGTGTCACACATTGCCCTATCTTTAGAATTTGATGAACATTTCCTCACATTGTAATGTGATGCACATATCATGACGTCAGAACATGTCGAACATAGTAACGTTGCAATCTACCAAACATAGCAATGTCGCGGTGTTACAAACATACTCCTATTGTTGGAATGGGATGAACATAAACTAATACTGCAATATGACGAACATAGCCATGCCATCGAAATGTGATGAATATATCCTCATGTTCCAATGTGACGCACATATCCTGACGTCTCATTGCGACAGACATTTTGAGATGTCGCAATGTGTCGTGCATCACCTTAACATCACAATGTGATAAAAATTCCCTCATGTTGCGATGTGACGCACATATCCCTAGTCACAATATTCCAAACGTTGCAATGTGTCGAACATAGTAACATTGTTATCTAACAAACATAGTAATATCGTGATGTGATGAATATAGCTCTATCATCGCAGTGTGAAAAACATATCCTCATTTCCCATTATGATTCACATATTCTAACATCGAATTATGATAGAAATTTCCAAATGTTGCAATGGGACGAACATAAGCCATTGTCACAATGTGATGTAGACAAATAAATATGGCAATGTGACAAAGATAGACCAACATTGCAACGAGAAGAACATTTCTCAACATTGAAATGTGATGAATATAACCCACTATCATACTGTGAAAAACCTACTCCAATGCCATAATGTGACAAATAAAATCCCTTCATTGTAATTTCATGACCATAACCTTACGATGTCATGTTACGAATAAAATAAAATGTCACAATGTGATGAACAAAACCTCATGTTACAATGTGAAAAAGAGAACATCATCAACATTGCAATGAATTAGTTCCATAGTAAACTATGGTCAAAGACAATCAACATGGCCCACCATAATTAGATCCACATGGTCAATGAAGGTTAGTCATGGGAATGGTCGACTATAATATACCCCGGTTAATAATTCTCAACTGTGGTCGTGGTCCACCTTAATAAACCATGGTGAAGGACCACCATGATTAACCATAATGAACCTTTCCTTCTGAGATTCAACCAAGGTCTAACAAAATTAACCAGTCAACCAAGGTCATGGTCAGCCATAGTCAACCATGGTCATAGTCAATTAATGTATTAATACTTTAATAATGTATTAATTTATCATTGTATTAATACTTTATTAATGTTTTCATGTATTAATACAATAGCAATGTATTAATTAATGTATGAAATGCAATTTTTTTTTAATTTTTACTTTAATGATGTGTTATTAATGTATTATTATATTATTGTATTAATATTTTAGCAATGTATCAATTAATATTGTATAAATATATTGATTTATTTATTTACATTATATTGTTAATGTATGAATTAACTAATTAGTATGTTACATTATACATTAATCTTAAATAATACTTTCATTTATACCTTACATTTATGTAATAATGTATTAATATTTTAGTAATGTATCACTATTTTATTAACTATATGTTATTTTATTTGTGTATTAATACTTTAATAATGTTCTAATTTCCATGGCCATGGTCAACCATATTGAACCATAATGAATGATAGTCACTTTTAATAAATGTAGTAATATTTTAATATGTATTATTGTAATGCGTGACTTTAATATATATATATATATATATATATATTGTTTTCTTTAATACTGTATTAATGAGTGGGCCTAATGGTTAAGAACTTGTGTTTCCTCCTAAGAGGTCACAAGTTCAAATCCAAAGGGGGGTAGGGTATGTATACCTTCGTAGACTTTACCAGTAAAATCGTTGGGTGGAGGAGGTCTCATACACCAATTTGGTGTCTGGCTTGGTCTAATATTTTAATATATCATTAATGTACCATTAACATACATTAATGATTACATTAACCATTAATTTATATATTAATGTATTATAGTAATATATTATTATATAAATGGAATAATTAATTAATATATTAATTATGTTTTAATATATTAATGGTTCTCTTTTTTTTCTCTCCTAGGGTTCCACCTTCGAACCCCTCTGTGCACATTGCCCTGAGAACTTGCCACGACCATGGAGGTCAAGGAAGGGGGGCCTCCTAGCCCCTTTTACAACTTTGTCAATGTCCCTAAGCAGGGCTTCAAGCATTTCAAGCGTCAGCCCTTTGAGCTTCGAGATGAGATAAAAAACATCCTTTGGTAGGATGAGATGCCAAAGGAGAAACCCATGGAGATTGACCCTGCATCAAAGCATCCAAAAGTGGTTCTCTCCTGGGAACCATGCAAATGCATTATGTAGGCTCATGTAGCACCCAAATGTATTATCATCTCTCCAAGGATAGAACATCGTAAACAATACATGAAAGATTTCACCCTGATAGGAAAATTCCTAGGATTATGGCCATCAGAAAAAGACTTAGTTAAATGGATTCAACATTGGTGGAAGCCCAAGGGTCATTATGACCTCCAACCTAGATCAAAAGGCTTCTTCACTATCATCCTGCACAATCTAGAGGTCAAAAACTGAATCTTTGAAGGAGGACCATACTTTTACAACTCAACATGTATTTTGCTTCATTTTTGGATGGAAAAGTTCAGCCCAAAGAAGGAGGATTTCACGCATGCACTGGTCTATCTCTGATTGTACTCGCTACCTCAAGAGTTATGTCTGGAAGAAATACTCACAGGCATCGACAACACGATAGGAATCTATGTCAAAGATTCGGAGGAAAAAAAACAACGAAGGTACACTGCTTATGCCTGAATCTATGTTTACCTAAATATCTTCAAACCTCTCCCTGGAGCCATTAGCCTAGACTACCAGGATGAAGAATGGTCCCAAACCTTGGATTACAAGGACATTCCCTTCTGTTGCAGGAAATGCCATGAACATGGACATGTATTTTGCGACTACCCCCTAAATAACCCCAGTAAGTCAAATCCCGAGGGTCCTGACAAAACCAAGGATGGTTTCACACATGTGATGGGGCGCCACAGGAATCCATAAAAAATAATGCCTCCTCAAGCTTCAGATGGACCCTCAACCAACAACTCTTTTGAAGCCCTTCATACCCTATCATAAAACCCCATCATTCCTTCCAACCCTCGTTCAAATCCCTCAGTCCCAACGCAAGTCCATGGCTCTCCAAATAACCTCCCACGTACTGCTAGATCCACTCAAATCCCCATCTCAGAGACATCCCTTCCCGCAAATATCAAACCGAAAATGGGAGACCCAGACAAAGATCTCGAAGACCAGGAAATAGCAAGAGTAGAATTGGTACACCTATAACAAACCTACTAAAAACAACAACTCTACACTATACCTATGGATCAGCTACACAAAGTACACAAGGTCTTCCTCAAATCTACAGTAGGGGGATCATCCTAAGCCAATCCAAATATAGGAATACAAGAATGAAGCTCGAAATAACAACACAAACCAACACTAACTCATTCAAGATGCGGGAAATTTCCTAGTGAACTCGGGCCAGATCCACTTGATCTGGGATAAATTTCCTCCCCTCCAACCCTCGTTGAATAATGAAGATGTTATCCTAGAATATAAGGGCTCTCAATGCACGAAGAAAGAAAGGCTTTCTTCGGGAAAGGATAATGAAGGAACAACCAGACATTCTTCTCTTGCAAGAAATTAAATGCATGGGAGAGGAAGCTTCTCAAATTATTCAAAAATGTTGGAAGAAATATAATTTGGTGGAAGTCGACGCAAAAGGTGCAATAGGAGGGGTGTCCATACTCTAGAACCCTGCCACGGTACTGATGGAGGGATTCTTCACCTCCATCTAGACCATCATAGACTCCTTTCGACTCACTGGCTCAAACATGTCAATCTTTATCACAAATGTCTATGACTGTGCAACCCCAAGAGACAAGGACGCCTTCCTCCATCACCTGGAATGGATTTCCAATCATATTGAAAATCAACGATGGATCCTTGGTGGAGACTTCAATATGATAACAGGTCTAGAGGAAAAGAAGGGGGGCATGCGAATATTAGGAAATGATAGTGAGCAGTACCACCAAATCATTGGTCGGCTGAATCTCATTGACATAGAAATGGACAATGGACCCTTCACCTAGTCCACTAGATGCTCGGGGACAAAAAAATGTCTCTTGTAGGTTAGATCACTTCTTAATCTCATAACTCTTCATGTTGCATGGTCTCGCTTGGAATTCCACTGTGATCGACTCTCCAGGATCCAATCATTGGTTGGTACTCCTTTCGATAAGTATCAGTGGCACAGTACAAAGGAAACCCTTTTGCTTTGAAAAATTCTTGCTGACACACCCAGAATTTCAAGCCAACATAAAACTTTGGTGGGAAGAAGCAACAATCACTACAGGCATTCCTATGTACAAGTTTCAACAGAAGTTAAAAAATCTCGAGCAACATTTAAAGGCATGGAATGAATCCACTTTTGGAAACATTTTCCAAGCTCATGAAATCCTCAACCAACAAATTCAAGACCTTCAATAACAGATCCTAACAAAAGGCCTCACTGATTCTCTAAAGGAGAAAGAATCCCTACTCAACAATCGAATGGATGAAATATGGGTGCAGGAAGAAACTCTTTGGAGACATAAATCTTGTATCCAATGGCTAAAAGAGGGAGAAAGAAACAACACTTTTTTCCACAGATCCATGCTCCAACACCCTCATACTAATTGCATCACTCACCTTGTATCGGACTAAGGCCTGGAAATCCAAAAGCACGTATACATAGAAAATAAATTATTTTCTTACTACAAGAACCTTCTTATAGAACCCCCTATAGATCACACTCAAGCTATCGACTCAATCCTCAAGAATTTTCCAAAGGAGGTCACCAGTGAACAGAACGAGGTCTTGATGCGTCCTATTACCCAAGAAGAAGTGGATCAAGCCCTCAAGGACACTCCAATAGGAAAATCCTCGGGTCCCGACATGATCACTTTGGACTTCTTCCATCATTGTTGGGACATCATCCGAGAAGAAGTTTGGGAAATTATAGAGGACTCCAGAAAATTAGGGCATGTCTTACAAGCCCTCAACACCACCATCATCACTCTCATTCCAAAAGAGAACAATGTTACCTCCCCAAATCACTTTTGACCCATTACACTCTTCAATGTGATCTACAAGCTTATCACGAAGGTCATCGCCAAATGTCTTAAACCTATCATACTATTCATCATCTCTCTGGAATAGTCAAGGTAGGTGGAAGGCAGACAGATGTTGGAAAACATCATTTTGGATCATGAAGTAATCCACTCACTTCATGCAACCAAGTCTCCTGGTATGCTTCTAAAACTGGATCTTTCCAAAGCCTTTGATAAACTTAGTTTGAAATACTTGGAATCAACCCTGCTAGCCTTTGGTTTTGATCCCTCTTGGGTCTCCTGGATAGTCAATCTCACCTCCTTAGCCCTATTCTCCATCCTGGTCAATGGTATCCCTTCCAATCCTTTCTCTCCCTCCAGAGGAATAAGAAAAGGGGATCCACTTTCGCCCTTTCTCTTCATATTAATGGTTGAATGGATGAGTCGAGCCCTTATAACAACCATTACAGATCACTCCCTCTCAGGACTCACCCCCCATGGAATCTCTCCGCCCATTTTGCAGAGTTAGTTCGTGGATGACATACTCTTAATGGGCATCCCCACAATCCGAGAAGCTCTCTGAATTCACACCGTCATCAACCCTTTTTGTGATGCTTCGGGCATGGAAGTAAACCTCTCTAAATCCCAAATATTTCTTTTAAACATGCCTATCCAGATCCAATGTCACATCATGCAACTCTTGGGATTCACCCGAAGTGTCCTCCCCTCCAAGTATCTTGGCCTCCCCCTAATTGATAATCCGCTAAGGAACAGTTCCTGGGAAGATCTGTTATCCAACTTAAGGAAAACAATGGCCTCTTGGACCTTCCGCTCCCTCAATCTACTTGGTCAACTCATCCTCGTTAAGTCTATCCTTCAAGCCGTCCCAATATATGCTTTCTCGACACTTTCAACCCCAATCTTTAACCTTAGCACTTTAAGAAATAGTCAAAGGAACTTCCTTTGGCAGGGATCCAAAGAGGGACGCAAATTGTCTCTCGTCAGTTGAAAAAAAATGTGCAAACCAAAGTATGCAGGGGGAATTGATCTCAGAGATCCATATATCCTCAATAAAGTCCTCAGTGCAAAAAACTGGTGGAGATGATTAAAAAGGCCACAAGACCTCTCAGCGTGTCTTTGGAGGAAAAAATACACACCTTCCACTCCGAAAAATTATCTAATCATATGGAATGGTCAGCACCCCAGATCTCTCATCTGGAATGCATCCAGGAATAACAAGGGGATGATAACAAATCACGCTTTATGGGAACTGCAAGGTGGGACCTCGACCCTATTCTTGAGCGACTCCTGGAAACATCTTCCAGCCCTGGACAAGGATCCAAATCTGTGCACTTTCATTCCCTTCACGATAGGTGCAGGTCTCCAAACGGTAGTTGACTTATGAATTCCATAAGACAACATAGACTCCTGACGCAAATGGAAAAACACCCGCAAAGAGTTGCATATCCCTCTCGAGATAAATCTCCAGCCACTACTTGATCAATTGAATTCTACGAGAATATTCAACCAATAAGGGGAGATCATTCTAAGGTGGGGACACTCCAATACAGACACCTAAAACCTACAAGAAGCTTATTTTCTAAGCATTGGACATAACTCCCTCCTAAAACAAGCAATTTGGAACAAAATCTTGGGTGCAAAGCTCTGGAAAAAAATCAGCACCTTCCTCTTGTTAGTGGCGAACCATAGTATCCTCACCTGGGACAATCTAATTAAAAGAGACTTTATAGGCCCCCCCTGGTGTAACCTTTGTTGTAATGATGGAGAGACAAAGAACCACCTTCTCAATCTTTTCTCCTTCAGCTCGCACCTTTGGGACCAATGAGCCAGCAACATGAGAACCTCAAACAAGAGTCGTCTCGGTATCAGGGAAACAATGGAGCAATGGAGAGATTCAATTTTCCAATCTTCCATCCTAAACATAATTTGGTAGCTTCTACCTAGGTTTATTATTTGGTAGATTTGGAAAGAACGAGATCATAGAATATTCAAATCCTCCTCCTTGAGTTGGCAAGAAGTCTGGGCTAAAATACACTCCAATAAAAAGGAAACAATTAACTTGCATCCTTGGATGGATCAGGATTGGATCTATCTGACAAATGAGCTCATCATCATCAATGCTTGGAAACTCCATCTCTCCCCCTCTCTTTCATCCCCCTCACAGGTAGCACCTCTAGGATCAACCCCTCCCATTGGGAGGCTCCACAAGTTGGATATTACAAAATAAATTTTGATGGAGCCTCCAAGGGGAATCTAGGACCTACTGGATATGGGGCAACCATACACAACAACAAAGGGGAGATCCTCCAACTCTCAATTGGGACTTGGGCCATAACACCAACAATGCAGTGGAAATTTGGGGATTTCTCAAAGGTATGCAAGATGCCAAGTCGAAAGGGATAAACTTCCTTATAGTAGAAGGCGATTCATAGATAGTCATTAACTTCCTCACTCATATTCTAAATGGTGCAGATCTAGAGAAGATCTCCCCAAGATGGAGACTCCTAAACGAGCTAGTCAGAATAAAGTCAATCCTTCATCCTCAGTGGGTTATTCTTCCATCCCACGTTGGAAGAAAATCAAATCAAGTAGCAGACATGTTGGTAAACTTTGGGGTAGACTTGCAGGAAGGACACTTTTTATGTTCTCCAACCTCTTCTTCAACTCACCCCATCATGATCGCTTGTAGAAACATGGATCACAACAAGGACCAACCCCTAGATGGAGTGACATTGGATGACGGGTGGATGGCCAGACGAGCAGACACTTGGCCACGTCTCTCGCCACCTCAAGCTAGCGCAACCCACACCCCCCTCCACCATTACTCCATGCCTTTAATTCATTGGCCTCGACAACTCTGCATTCATTTGAAATTGAACCTGTTTAATGGTATGACACTCCAGTTCATGGGAGAAATTATGGCTATGGGATGGTCGAAGGCCTGGTCCCATCATCCTACCAATTTCAATGGATTTAGTCTAGGAATGGGGAATGCCATGGCTCATTCGAGCCCTTGACCTCCCAAGTCCTGGCCTCCTCTGGCAAATGGTTTAGTTCTTAGCCTATGGAACGATTTTTCTTGGCACTCTCGGCTCTCAAAGCCCTTTTCTCCCCCTCTGGTCAGCTGTGGCTCTTGGCTCTGGTTTGTTTCCAGTCCCTTGCATAACATTACTCCAACTTTCCTTCTTGGGTCTCCGGTGATTTTCCTAATGCCGTGAATTCAAGGAAAATAAAAACGGGGGGCATCCTCGTACGCTGCAAGAGGAATATGTGCAAGAGGATGAGGTAGGTAGGCTCCTCCAAGCTTGCCTCCAAACCCTGCGTGTCCCTCCACCCTGGAGTGTCCCCTAGCTTCTCCTCGTGTCATATCCCCAGACCACTCTCCAGGTCTTCCTCCTTTGTCTTCTCCTTATGCCTGTCAAGTCAAATAGCTTGACAGCCAGGGCAACTCCTTGGGCTTCGCACCAAAACTCAGCTCGTCACCCCCCCGCTAGCCTCCGCCTCCGCCTCCCTCCACTCCTCCTACTCCGTCTGTCCCTTTCTCTTCTTCTTCCTCTTCCCTACCCTCTCCCGACTCCCCCACCTCCTCCTCTGATTCACCTCCACCAACTTCGCCGCCTCTGGTTTGCACCCGTTGCGCTGAGAAGGAAGCTATCACATACTCTTTGGACGCGATCAAGCAAGCAATTGAGGATGTCAAAGGAGTGATCACTGCAATGCAGCACATAGAAATAGAATGGACACGTTGTGAGGAACACATGACGACTTTGCTACAGGATCTCAAGCAAGCTATTTCGAGCACACGTGTTTCAAACAGGGAAATCGCGCAAGACCAAAGGCATGAGGAGAGGCTCAACCCCAACTCAGGATAACCTATTCTCGCTCAGGTTTCCAATGTTTTCGTGCATCCAAATAGTTTATTTCACAAGTTCTCTGCCCTGTGCGGCATCTCAGTTCTAGGATTTTGCAGAATTAGCTCATATCAGTTTTGTGTCTTGGTATGGATATTCATTGCCCTGCATGGAATTTTAGATCTAGTTTTGAACATTTCAGGTCTACTTCAGTTTTTCAAATCTTGCATGGTTACTGTGAACTTTAATGACCACGTGGTAGCTTTGGTTTCCCACTAGGGCAAAGCTGCCACAGCCACCTAGGATAGTATGATAACCATAACTATCACTGCTTAGCAAGCTCTAATACAAATTCTAACAACCATTAATATATATATATATATATTAATGGTTGTCCTCAGGACATGTAGGCCAGCAACTAGCAACAACCAATCACAATTCTATTAATGTGGTAGAGCTCGCCATCTGTCGACACTATTTGCATTTGGTTTGTGCAACTTTAGCTACACGCTACACCTGTTATTCCTAGATCCCTTTCTGGTGAGGAATGTCGGACACAACTAGAAAGTTTATATGGAAAGGGCACTAGTATCAATTTTCTATAAATGAAGATCTGGACGAGAATAGGCGGCACAACAACAATCTTCCATCCAAAACTATTTTACTCATGCACCTTACCATCCAGAACCATCTCCACATTATTTCTATCCACCACCAGCTTCTCAAGCTCAATAGGTGATATGCAAAATTATGATAAGCAGTCCTGCACAAGCGTGTTGTGTTTGAGTACATTAACTGATAATTTTGATAAGTTTATTCCTGGTTATTTCTCTCAATAGACTCCGATATGTTACAAATTTGTTTACATTTTGCAAACTGATTTTGCTCCTTCGTTGTAAACATTGGTTGAATCTACACAAATAGTCTTGATAAATATATATCAATACCAGCCGCCTTCTTTGAACCGTGATTGAAAATTGTATTTACACTTTGCAGACTAATTTTGCTCCACCTTTGAATCAGATACCGTTTCAAACATTTGTTCAATCTACAGCATTAGTCTTCAGAAATATAGATCAACATCAGCAGCCTTCTTTGAAACCTCAATTGTATTAAGTTTGTAGTCGTTTTGGTGATGATCTTTTACAGGTTGGAAAATTAGTTATGCCGATTTATGAAATCATGTTTGTATTTTTGGATTATGATTTACCAAGTTATGTATTCTTTAATATACAAACTTAGCATATATTTTTAAGGTTTAAGTACAATAGATAATAAGAATAAGAAATG
Organism: Picea engelmannii; assembly: GCA_009831015.1. Lineage (NCBI taxonomy): Eukaryota > Viridiplantae > Streptophyta > Pinopsida > Pinales > Pinaceae > Picea > Picea engelmannii. Next base: position 67,571 of record ML781566.1, read on the forward strand.
TTTAGTAAATTTGGCTCCCTTTCTCACAGTTGATTACTTCGATATTTTTATTTACTAGTCAAAACACAGAGCCGTCTTTTATTTGGCAATTGGACGGAAAGAAATCACTGAGCCATGGCACGGAACTTTGACAAAATGCGTTTTGCTACAAATTAGGGCTTTCTGCCTCCTTCCTTCCCGGTTTTCATGGCGCAGCGTTCGTTTATACTCTCACGTGACAAGTTTTGACTGTCGAATCCACACTCGAGGTTTCTTCGCTGTTTCCAGTCGTGTTAATAATTCAAAAGCGAATTTTGACTCTTGATTTTTTTGTTCAGAAGGGAAAGGCGGTGAACTAGTTTGGCCCTCCTATTCTATCCTTATAAGTAAACTCGACTTCCTTCCCATTACTCCCCATCGAAGCACTCCTTCGAGTTATTTTCTGTTTCAAATCTCTAGGCCAGAAATCATATCGTTTATCTGCCAACAGTGAGTTTCTATCTGATATCATATAATTCATCTCCTAACAGAAATAAGATATCATATTCTTTTTCTGCTAATACTGATCAGATTTAAGCTGAAGAACAGTCTAATGGCGGCACTGGTCATTATCTCTTTCCTGCTCTTTGCAAGCCGTTACTGCAGCGCCAGGTTGCTGGAGAACGAGCTGTTTATTGCCCCCGCCAATCCCTCGGCCTTTGATCCCAATTCGAACTCCGTCGCCGACGATCAGGTGGAGAAGGATGCGGTTCAGTGTGATCAAGAGGATAGCCGCTGGAGCAGCTCTTCAGCAACGTCCCCGAAGAATTCCGTGAACGCGATCAACAAGTTATCGTTCAAGCTTAGTCCGAATATTCAAAATATAAAGAAAGTCAGTGGATTGCCTGCATCCAACAAAGCAGAGGTCGTATTAAACTTAATGAGCGAGGGCGGACCCCGTCTTAAAGTAAATTTCGTGCGGATAACCGAACGAAGGCTCTCCACATCCAGTAATAGTCCCGGGGTCGGTCATATGCAGATGGTCCGTCATAAAACAGAAACAAGAGATGTCGACATCATCAAATCCCATCACAACAATGGAGATGATCACCCAGGAGTCGGCAATTGAAGGGTTTCAGCTATATACAAAACATTAATAGAACAGAGTTAACAGCGAGGATTTTTTATTTTTGAAATTAAGGGTCTCATTGATGATTTTTCTGCGTATAGTGAATTCAACGATATCGTTCAATACCAAGTATGCAACAATATTGTCGAAAGTGACCGTTGCGGGTTCATACCGAGGTGGGAGATTATACGCGATTAACAAGGCTGTTTGATTGATAGATTTTTATCAGGATCCACTTCATCGCCATGTTGTGTATATCCCTTTTTCTAACCATGAAGCTTCGTACTGATTAAGAGATCCATCGAAGTTATTCTTCAATTTGAATGTATGTATAGTGGAAGTGTTCCAGTATCCTTCTTCGTTATAAGTATAATTACAAAGCTCTGTCATGAAGGCTGATAAGCGTGTATTAAGCAATAAAACAAAGACATGTTTTTTTAGTTGGTCATTAACGTAAATAGTTTTGTAATTGAATATTTCTTATTTCTTAACTAATCTACCTCATTGTCATAAAATTTGAATTTGTTTGAAAATCAGAATTTTCTTTTTGACGGTCAAATCTATATTTATCTGGCTGATAATAGGAATGGCCGGCTATCAATAAGTGTCAATGTTTGTCAACATTCTCTTACCCGGCTTTGGCTGTATTCTATATTCCTGATATTCCAAGGCCACTGTTACCATCTGCCATCAAAATAATAATTTATATGAAAGAGAAACGGTCCAGAGGTGGACCTAAGGAGTTGGAAAGAGTTGGTTGGAAGGAGGCAGTGTGTCCAGAACTTGGCTGGTGAAGGCCAAAGGTTTAGGTTAGTATAGAAAATGAAACCCTAATCACTCATATATGGCAATCAGCTAACCACCATAGTGAATTTTAAATATGATTAAGTAAAAGTAAAAAAATAAACATGTAAACTGATGTCTTTATAATAGTGAGGAAATTAGTGGTTGAAATCATAACCATTAATTTATTGGGACTACTAAGAATATTCCATCAATATTTAATCTTGTCCATACAAAGCTGATTAAGCACTAAAAACCTATTAAATGTGCCCATGCTCAATAGGTATATGCCTTTGAGCATAAAAAATTATACTCTTACTTAGATTATATATTGTTTAGATTATAATCTAAACAGTACAAGAACAAGAACAATTGTCATCCATCAATGTACATGTTCAAGAATGGGAGACTTTACAACCTCGACACTCTCCCTTTAATTGAGTTTGACTTTTTCAATGGCCATGCAACCAAAAAAAATTTAATGTTTTGATAGTATATTTATATTTGGGTTGATCTTAAATGACCATGCAGTAACCAAAAAAAATTGTTTAGCCAATACTATCACATAGATATAGAAAAGTTCCCTTTCATTTTCACTTTCAAGTTCTTTGCACTCTCCATAATCTATCTTTTTCCATTTAATTCTCCAAAATACTTGTATTCTACAAACATTTTTTTCTATTTGATGATTGAAGCCATTTAATTCTCTAAAATACTTGTATTCTACAAACATTTTTTCCTATTTGATGATTGAAGTATTATACTTTGAAAAAAAGAATATTTACATCTAAGATATTATGCACATATAGGATGGAAAACAAGTACATCATGCTCCTATAATGGATCTCACATAAGTAATAATCTAGATTGTGTAGCTACGATCATAATAATTTACTAATAATTATCAAGCCCCTTTAATGGAAAAATCTATTTTTTTTTAGAATCCTTAGTTTGTCTTTGGAATGTACATTTCTCAAAGGCTTGGTGAATAAATTTACCACATTATCATTTGTATTATAGTACATAAAAATTGATTTTTGTTGATGAAAATATTTTCTTACGAAATGATGTTGAGTCCTTTGATATTCCATGATGGATTGTTTGCAAATTTTATTGAGCTTTGATTATCACATTTGATATATGTACTTAGTCATTTCCTTTTTTCCATGAGTTCAAGAAAATTCCTTATCCAAATTGCTTCATAGGTAGCACTATGCAATGCTTTATACTTAGATTGAGTTGAGGACAAGGATATTGTTGGTTTCTTCTTGCTACTCCAAGACACAATTCTAGATCTTATATTGAATGCATATCTTGTGGTGAATTTTCTATCATATGGATCTCTTACACAATGAGAATCTAAATAACATATCAATTGAACATTCAAATCATTAGTATATTCAATACCAAAATCTACAATCCCTTTCAAATATTAAATGACTCTCTTAGCTACTTTCTGGTGATTGTTATTGGTTTATCCATGAATTAACTAAGTATATTAAATGAATATGTAATATCACGTTTTTTTGTGGTTAAATAATTTAGACTTCCCATCAACTATCAATACAAAGTACTAGCTACTTATTTTATATTATCATTATTGTAAATCTTGTCCTTATGTTATGATGGAGTAGACATTGGATTGCATTCACTCATAATAAAATTTATAATTAGTTGCTTTGTATACTTATTTTGAGTGATGAAAGTCTTATTGTCTTCCCTCCAAACCTCAATTCCTAAACAATAATACATATGACCAAGATTCTTCATTTCAAATTCCTATGATAATTGTCTTTTGATCTCATCAATCCATTTTGTCACACTTCTTGTTATGATTAGATCATCAACATGCAATGAAATAAAAGAAAAACTATCATTTCCATATTCCTTTATGTAAATATGCAATGAAATAAAAGAAAAAATCTCATTTCCATATTCCTTTATGTAAATATTTGGATTACTCTTAGTTTTGATGAAACCTTGTTGGAAGAAGAAACTATCAATTTTCACATACCATGACCGAGGAGCATGGTTGAGACCATATAGTGTTTTCTTTAACTTGCATAGAAAATGTTATTATTCCTACTTTACAAAACCTTCTAGTGGGACAAGCTACATTTATTCTTTTAATTCACCATTCAAAAATGATGGCTTAGCATCCAAGTAATGCAATTTATCATTGTAATTAGTAGCTAATGAAATCATTCATCTAATGGTATTAATGTTAGGTACATGTGTAAACATGTCCCCATAATCCATTCCTTATTTATGCGAATAACCTTTTGCAACCAATCAATCTTTGCACTTATCTATACTACCATTAGCATTGAATTTAAATTTGAATAACCATTTTGAACATATAAGAGTTTTATGTTTAGGAAATTCCGCAATCTCCCAAGTTCCATTTTTCATTATGGAATCATATTTCTCTTTCATATCATTCATCAATTCCTTATGATATTTTTCTTTCTGAAAATTCAAAGGTTCTTATACACTCGTAACTTGAGCCATCACAACTTAGTAAATATACTTGATAGGTGTCTAAAATTTCCTTGTTGATCTTTGCAGTGCCTCACTTCTATGCAGAGTTCCTCCACTCTGTATCACTGTTATTTGGCTTCTTGTAGCTTCAATGACATTTTGTTCTTCAACATCATCTTTTTGATATTCAATTTCTTCTTCTCTTTCACACTATTTCCTTCTTTCAGATGTTTCCATACATATTCTTTAGGAAGCATTCAAATAAACCATTTTCACAACATAATAATCATATTAAAAATATTTGAACACTTATATTTTAATAATAAATCAACTAAATGCATACGATGGATGAACTTCCAAGCCATAGTCATTAATATTCATTTTTTCTCAACAATAGGCCACCCCTGAGTTGAGACTATGAGTCAACTAGGAGATTTAGCCCTTTGACTATCCCAAGCAAAACATATTGCTAATGAATCAATGAGTCAATGGGTGTTGGCCCTTTGATACCATATCGATGTTTGCAGCTCCCTGAGACATTCTCTAGATCGTACTCCTATGTGACTGAGTTGATTTGATCTGTGATGACAATTATCCGAGAAGGGATAAGTGGGGCACCTATCTGAGAAGGGATAAGTGCAGTTGGGCTTATAACCCAATGTCCCATGTGCAGAGCACATGAGGACATGTCAAGGGAGTTGACCCTTGACGTCATACACTATGGGAGTTGACCCTAGTGTTTCTAGAGGGTGTAGCCTCTAGAAGCCCACATGGAGTGCCATGTGTGAAAAAATTCAATGCATCATCAATGGAGTGCCATGTCAGGGTTATGCTTTTGCAATGGTCTGCAACACCCATTGACTAGTAATTTCCTAAGAAAACATTTTATACTCATTATGTTTGGCTCTTGTCGTAGTAGATATCAACCTTCCTTATACGCTTACATCCCTTCCATATCCAATATTGGTTCTTCCTACAATTTTCCCAATTTCCATGAAGCCAATCAAATTTTTAGCATATCGTTACAATTTTCAATTACTAATTCTCAAATCTAATTTATATAGGAAAATAAAATTTCTTGAGCATGAGTTTTCTTCTCATTATGTTTGTCTCTAGGAGCTATAGGAATCAATCTTCTTTATGGGCTTACAAAATTGTTGGATCCAAGACTATTTCCTAGATTTCATCAAATTTCATGTAGCTAAACGAATCGTTAGTATTCATGCACTTTTTCAACAGTTCATGAAATGATTTCATAATTGTATTTTACTAGCAATTCAATCATTTCCATCACTTGTTTATTTAAAAATAGAATTCAACTATTAATCATATCATCTGGAATGGAATGATCATTTATTGTATATGCATTATCAAATGACGCAGCATGCGTTTGCAAGCATGTCTGCTCACAGGATCCTCTCTTTTACCACGGCCCGAAGAACTCCAAGGCTCTTCTATTTCCCTATCAGGAAATCTGCACCCACAACAATCCTCGTGGGATCCCCCTTCTTTACAAGTCGGAGGATCGGAATTCGCAACTCGGCGAATCCTAAGGTCGAGCGTTGGTTTCACGAATCACCAAAACTCAACAACAAGTCAACGCTGACCCTTCCTTTCCTTATCGGGACTTGCTCTATCGCAATTTTGGCACTCGCGTTGTTGAGCAACCCGTATCCCCGACTCCCGATGCCTGATGCGCCGAAACTCCGACGTACGCGCAAGTTTGACTTCCAACGCCTTCACTCCATCGACATTTTGGAGTTTTCAATATCGCGAATCCTAATACATATGTTTCGGGCCTTCTTGCCACGAAACTCTGATAACTCATGCCACTTGTCCACCACTCTGACTCCTGTGGCCCCACACTGTTATCTTCCCCGTCGGGATATCGCGTTTCGTGATATCGCGATTCTTGTTGCTATGTTTATGTGACTTTCACCAACGAAACCCCGATACATGATTCCATGTGCAAATCTGATGGTCCTTGTGACTCGGATCAACGAATCTGTCCCTTCTGAGCTTTGAACCTTTAGAGAATATGTCGTCATATCTCCCCTGCACCTATGCAAGATCTAACGGCTCACGAGATATCCCGAATTCCCCTTGGAGAATTCTGACTGTCCGTCCTTCCTTGATGATTCCTGTGAATGATCAAATGTTCCTCCCCGTAACTTATCCACCTGCTCGTAAACTTATGATGCCTTATTGAATCTTCCAGTCGCAGCTTCTCTACGCTGTCCTTCAACAAATTCGAAGGCCTTATCCTCCCTGAGCTTCCTCGTAACTTTGAGCCTTGGAAAAGGCCCTTGCACGCAATCCTTGCGGCAACCTCCAACGACTCTCAAGTGCTTGAATACTTTCGACTCTGCGAACACCTGCAGAAGCAGTCTCTTGACGCTTCACTCAGGTTCACAACCTTAAGGCCTTTATCCGGCCTGCACACTCCTTGCACGACTCCTGTGCCCAACTGCACCTTTGCGTTGAATGAGGACAAAAACTATCTCTATCTGAACTCTCTGTCAACGCACTCCTTGCGGACACATCAAATGCACTCCTTGCAGGAATTCTTACTCAGATAGAGAAACAATTGAAACTCATTTCTTCTTCCTTTCAGATTTCAATTCAAACATGAAATCATATACACAACATCTAAAGAAAATGCATAACAGGAAGCAACATTCATGAGCACATCATTCAACATCAATACACAAAGAACAACACAAAACCATGAATTTGAATCAACCTCTTTCTATTAATCCAAATATCTATACATGGGTGTTCTTACACAACTATCTGCATGCTCTTTCTCCAATGCTTCTTTTTTTCTAATGATACAATACACAATGAGGGTGTCTATACCCCATTTCCCTCTTGCGTTCTAAAATTGTCTAATCTAGAATTAAATTCTACCTACTTGCATTAACTACTTTAAATGCCTTCTACCTTCTAAGGATGAGAGAAATCCACTGAGGGTCCATTACATTATACAAGTGTGCCTTCTCTTAATGACTCATTTAATATTGTGCAATAACTTCCAAGGTAATCTCAAAAATTCATGTTGGCACTTGTCCAGTTGTCTCTTGCCTTCCGTGCTAGCTCGCTTGATGTGGGAGATGCTCCTGCATCATACTCCCTCGCTTGAAAAATTTCATGGGCTCCTGTCCATCAGCTCCTGCACGGTCTGTCCATGCTTCTGTAACTCTGCTTCGCTCTCCCAGCTGGCATCTTCAACTGGATGGTTCCTCCACTTGACCAGATACTCAAAGTATTCTTTCCTTCTGGTCCTCTTTCTCACTCTCTTGTCCAGTATGCACTCCATCTGTGGTTTATCTGCAACTGGCATCTGTTTCGTCCAATGGATCACTGGTTTCTCAGCTCCAGTCCCTGTTTCCTTAGCCTTATAAGGGTACAAATCCGAGATATTGAATATTGGAGAAATTCTGATCCCATTGGGTAATTCAATCTCATAAGCGTTCGCCCCATATTTCTTCAAGACCCTACATGGCCCAATTTTCTTCATTTTCAACTTGTTGTATGTTCCTCTCAGGAACCTTTCCTTTCTCAAATGTGCCAGAACCAAATCACCAACCTCGAATTGAATTTGTCTCTTCCGCTGATCGACTCTGCGCTTGTACTCCTGGCTTGAATCTAGTAGTCGTTGCTTCACCTTGTTGTGAAGTTCTTTCATCGCCTCTGCGAATTCTTCTACACTAATGCTCCTAGTCACAGTCTGTTCTGAATCTCTTAGTTCAGAAATTCCTCTCAGCTGCATGCCATATACAACCTGAAATGGACTTTTCCCTGTGCTCCTGTTGACTGAGTCATTATACATGAACTCTGCCTGTGGCAATATATTGTCGCACTGGCTGTGATGTTCTTTCACCAAACTTCTCAGCAAGTCTCCCAGACTTCTATTGACCACCTATGTCTATCCATCCGTCTGAGGATGATACGCTGAACTAAACAACAAGTTAGTTCCTAGCTTCTTCCATAAGGTCCTCCAAAAATTCCCTATGAACTTCGTATATCGATCCGAGACTATACTCCTCGGAAAACCATGAAGTCGAATGACCTCTTTGAAAAACAGGTTCGCGATGTGAGTCGCGTCACTGGTTTTCTGACATGGAATGAAGTGTTCCATCTTGGAAAATCTATCCACCACCACAAAGATTGAATCAAAACCTCTTTGTGTTCTTGGTAACCCCAATATAAAATCCATGCTAATCGCATCCCACAACCTCTCTGGTATGGGCAATGGTTGATAGAATCCTGCATTATGCTTCCTTCCCTTCGAATGCTGGCAAATTCTGCATCTATCCACAAACCTCTTGACATCTGCTTTCATTCCCGGCCAAAAATATGATTCATTCAACTTTGCGAACGCCTTGTCGTGACCAAAATGTCCTGCCAATCCTCCACTATGTTTCTCCTTTAACAAGTTCTCCCTCATGGAGCATTTTGGAATACATAGTTGATTACCCTTAAATAACAATCCTTCCTGGATCATATAGTCTATCCATTGGCTTCTGTCTCTGAGAACTGGATTCTCAGCTGCTTCATACGCTTCCTTAAAATCCTGATCATCTGCGTACATGTCCCTGAGATCATCAAAACCCAAAGTTTTGACTCAGAACTCCTGTAACAACAAACACTTCTTGCTCAAAGCATCAACAACTTTGTTAGCAGTACCAGAAATATGTTTAATCACAAATGTGAAATTCTGCATATACTCAACCTATTTAATATTTTTATAATTCAACTTCTCCTGTTGAGTCACAAACTGCAGTGCATGATTATCACTGTACAAAACAAACTCTTTCGGGATCAAGTAATGCCTCCATTTCTTCAATGCCTGAATGATAGCATAAAACTCCTTGTCATAAGTGGATTACTTCACTTTCGCCTCATTCATCTTCTCACTGAAGTATGCTATCGGTCTGTCTTCTTGACTCAAGACTGCCCCAATTGCAAATCCGCTTGCATCACATTTCACCTGAAATGTCTTTCGGAAATCTGGCAACACCAAAATTGATTGTTCCGTAATCTTCCTTTTCAACAGATTAAAAATTTTCTCAGCTTCATCAGTCCAGTGAAAAGATTTGTGTATTTTCTTCACTGTATCCATCATTGCTGTGCTAATTCCACTGAAATTCCTGATGAATTTTTCGTAGAAACTAGCCAATCCTTGAAAACTTCTCACCTCAAATATATTCTTCGGTGATGGCCAATTCTTGATCACTTCCACCTTATCTAGATCCATCCTCAACTCATCTGTAGAAATAACAAATCCTAGATAAATGAGCTATGTCTTCATGAATGAGGATTTCTTCATATTTATCAACAACTTCTCCTACTGTAACCTCTGCATCACTATAGCCAAATGCTTCAAATGCTCTGCCACTGTCTTACTGAAAATCAGTATGTCATCCAAATACACAATGAAAAATTTTCCGATGAACTCCCTCAGGACTTCGTTCATCAACCTCATGAAGGTACTTGGTGCATTTGTTAATCCAAACGACATAAAAAGCCATTCATACAACCCTTCATTTGTCTTGAATGTTGTCTTCTGCTTATCACATTCTCTCATGCGAATCTGGTGATAACCTCTTTTCAAATCAATCTTTGAAAAATACTTTTCTCCACTCAAGCAATCCATCAGATCATCCATCCTCGGCAATGGAAATTTGTACCTAATGGTTATTTTTTTGATCGCCCTTGAATCAGTACACATCCTCCAACCTCTGTCTTTCTTCGGACTGAGTATTGTTGGAAGAACACATGGACTCAAGCTTTCCCTGACCAAACCTTTGTCCAATAACTCCTGGACTTTCCTTTTAACCTCCTCATTCTCTTGCAGCGTCAATCTGTACTCGGCTTTATTCGGAAAACTGGCTCCTAGTATGAGATCAATATGATGACTCACACTCATGATTGGTGGTAACGAACGAGGCAATTCGTCCACTACTATATCAGCGAATTCTTCCAGCAGTTCTTGAATTTCTTCTGGTAAATCATCCACTCTTGTGCTAGTCAAAACAATCCTCGGTTTCCTGACCACAAAGAATTGTGGATCCTCCTTCTTCTTAACCTCTGTAAGAAGTTCCTTCCCACTCATGAGAAGTACTGTGTTGCTTACTTCCGACTTCACCTCCTTATCCGTAATTGGAAGTAACATGTGTGTCCTCCCATTCTTCTCTAGGGTGTATGTGTTCATTCGCACATCATGAATCACATTTATGTCATATTGCCATGGTCTACCCAACAATAGATGAAAAACATCCATAGGAATGACATCACACAATATCTTATCATTATATCCTCCTATCTTGAATTCAACTAAACATTGTTTAGTGACAGTTACCTGGTGTCCTTTCTGTAGCCACAAAATTCTGTATGGGCTTGGATGATCAGTTGTCTCTAGCTCCAGCTTCTCTACCATCTATGTAGAAATGAGATTATCCATGCTACCACTGTCTACAATGACCTTGCATACCCTGTCCTTGGTCTTGGAAAAGTCTGGTCCTTTGGACTGAACTCTCCACCTCCTTCTCAGGTGTCAAAAGGACTTTTCACATCATCAACGATCTTTCGCCTTCAACGTCTTATGCCTCAACATCCCGCCTCTGTGCCTCGGTGATGTGAGCTTCTCTAATGTCCTTCTTTTTATCTGGACACTCATAAGACTTGTGCCCATTCTTTCCACATGTGATGACTCCAACTCTTCCTCTTCCTCTACCTCTAGTATGAGGAAAAGTGTTGTTGTCAGCATAGTCTCCTCTCTGCTCGGTATGCTGCCCTCGTTGTTCAGCATATTGCCCAAGCTGTGAGGTTCCACATCTCTCTGTGTGAGTCTGAGGTTTCTTCCAGTCTTCTTTGGGCTTCTGATACTTATCCTGGGCAACTAACTTGCCTCTGTGCTGACTTCTGCCTCGGCCCCTCTGACTCTGCTTTCGGATCAGCTTATCTTTAGCTTTCAGAGCCATCTGATAAGCATCTTCCACCGTCCGGATGGTTACCATGCTCATCTCATCCTGGATATCATATCTCAGGCCATTCATATATCTGGTAACCTTCTCATCATCTCTCTCCCGATGACCTTCCCCGATGTTCAGTTTATAGAATTCCTCAATGTATTCTTTCACTATCATCAGCTTCTGTCTCAGGTTCTGCATCCTCCTGAACAGAGTAATTTGATAGTCCCTGAGGATGAATTTCTCTTTCAGCTTCGCAATCATCCTGTCCCAGCTCTTAATCTTCTTCTTTCCCTTGCAGCGTCTGTCACCTTGTAGTTCATCCCACCACAATGTTGCATATCCTTTCAGTCTCGTGACAACATGCTTGACTTTTTTGTCCTCTTCGACATATTCATAGTCGAAGTATGTGTCTAGAGATCTAATCTAGTCTAGAAGCTCCTCTACATCCAAGTTTCCCTCATAAACTGGAATGTCCATCTTCTCTCTTGCACCCATCCTTGCAATAGCTCTTATCAAACGTTCGTTTCATGCATCTTCAGCTGCAACTTCTTCTTCATGTTCAGCCTCAAATTCACTTTCGGAATCACTAAGATCCCCAACACTAGTTGTGCGTCTTTGCGCTATCTCCATGTATTTGATTATTGCTTGTAGATCACACATTTGTCTCTCCATAACTGGATCTTCCATTTGCCTACCTCTTCTTCGCGACATTTCCCTATTTTCCATAGAGTGTAACTCAAAAAATAAAACAACCCACAAGCTGAAATTTTTATCACAACTACTTGGATATGTTTCCTCAATGGCCTCCATATTTCTAGGTATGAATCATTATATAAAAAACATTATTTCGAAAATGGTGAGGTGACYTRTAAATAACATACCTTGGAAAACATCATCAAAAAAAWTTATCCTCCCTTGAATTTTGGCCTTCTTTACTTCACCTTCACTCTAAAACTCACCTTAGATATCCTTTGGTTACCTCAGTCACTTGTAGATATTCAATATGATTAAGTGTGATTAAATGAGATACCCTTGMCTCTTATTTATACTTTTATGTAGCTTCCTCAAGGGGTTAGATTCTAACCATCTTAAACCACTTTCCTTATTTTAGGGCTCACCCACTTCTAACCATTTGTCCACTTAATAATTTCTCCATTAACTTTATTAACTAAATAATTTATTTTCTATTCACTTTGAATTATATTACACTCATCACTTCACTTTATTATTTAAATAATTTCTTCTTTGCAACCACTTAGACTACTTTGACCTTTTGGGGATTCTAGATGACTCATGAGGGTTCTCCAACTTCACATGGCCATAACTCTCTAACCGTGAGGAGTTATCTAACGTTTTGTTGAACAAGATAAGTCAACTGAGAGGGGGGGTGAATCAATTGTATACAATTTCTTTCATTTTATAAGAATATTACTTATTAATCAATAAATCATGCCTTTAACATTTAACTTGCAGTAATACATTTAACCGATAAATATACAATCACATAAATGAAACAATGACACAGTGATTTTTCATGAGGATACCCAAACGGGAAAAACCTCTTCTTCTTATGAATGAAAGGCAAGCTCCAACTCCTCTTTACATTCTTCTTTTATCAGAGCTATAACCCAGATGAAGCTGCTGCAGATACCAAACTGCAGGGAAAATAATCTTTTTGTGCTCTGATACCAAACTGATGCAGCACGCGCTCGCAAGCATGTCCGCTCACAGGATCCTCTCTTTTACCACGACCTGAAGAACTCCAAGGCTCTTCTATTTCCCTGTCGGGAAATTGGCACCCACAACAATCCTCGTGGGATCCCCCTTCTTTACAATTTGGAGGATCGGAATTCGCAACTCGGCGAATCCTAAGGTCGAGCGTTGGTTTCACGAATCATCGAAACCTAACAACAAGTCAACGCTGACCCTTCCTTTTCTTATCGGGACTTGCTCTATCGCGATTTAGGCACTCACGATGTCGAGCAACTCATATCCCTGACTCCCAATGCCCGATGTGCCGAAACTCCGATGTACACGCAAGTTTGAATTCCAACACCTTCACTCCATCAACATTTCAGAGTTTGCAATATCGCGAATCCAAATGCATATGTTTTGGGCCTTCTCGTCATGAAACTCCGATAAATTGTGCCACCTGTCCACCACTCTAACTCTTGTGGCCCCACACTGTTATCTTCCCCATCGGGATATCGCGTTTCGTGATATTGCGATTCTTATTGCTATGTTTACGAGACTTTCACCCACGAAACCCCGATACACGATTCCACACGCAAATCCAACTGTCCTTGTGACTTGGATCAACGGCTCTATCCCTCCTGAGATTTGAACCTTTAGAGAATATGTCGTCGTATCTCCCCTGCACCTCTGCAAGATCTAATGACTCACGGGATATCGCGAATTCCCCTTGTAGAATTTCGACTATCCGTCCTTCCTTGATGATTCCTGTGAATGATCAAATGTTCCTCCCCGTAACTTATCCACCTTCTCGTAAACTTACAACGCCTTCTTGAATCTTCCAGTCACAGCTTCTCTACGATGTCCTTCAACAAATTCGAAGGCCTTATCCTCCCTGACCTTCCTCGTAACTCTGAGCCTTGGAAAAGGCCCTTTCACGCACTCCTTGCAGCAACCTCCAACGACTCTCAAGTGCTTGAATACTTTCGACTCTGCGCACACCTGCAGCAGCAGTCCCTCGACGTTTCACTCAGGTCCGCAACCCTGAGACCTTTATCCGGCCTGCGCACTCCTTGCATGGCTCATGTGCCCAACTACACCTTTGGGTTGAATGAGGACAAAAGCTATCTCTATCTGAACTGTCTATCAACGCACTCCTTGCGGACACTTCAACTGCACTCCTTGCAGGAATTCTTACTCAAATAGAGAAACAATTGAAAATCATTTCTTCTTCCTTTCAAACTTCAATTCAAACATGAAATCATATACACAACATATAAATCAAATGCATAACAGGGAGCAACATTCATGAGCACATCATTCAGCATCAATACACAGAGAACAACACAAAACCATGAATTTGAATCAACCTCTTTCTATTAATCCAAATATCTGTACATGGGTGTTCTTACACAACTCTCTGCATGCTCTTGCTCCAATGCTTCTTTTTTTCTAATGATACAATACACAATGAGGGTGTCTATATCCCATTTCCCTCTTGCGTTCTAAAATTGTCTAATCTAGAATTAAATTCTACCTACTTGCATTAACTACTTTAAATACCTTCTACCTACTAAGGACGAGAGAAATCCGCTCAAGGTCCATTACATTATACAAGCGCACCTTCTATTAATGACTCATTTAAGATCGCACAACAACTTCCAAGGTAATCTCAAAAATTTGTGCTGGTGCTTGTCCAGCTGTCTCTTGCCTTCTGCGTTGGCTTGCTTGATGTGGGAGATGCTCCTGCATCATCAACACACCAAGATTTTCATAATGAAATCAAATACTACTCATAAATAAAACCAATGTGTCCATATCCATGGAAACAATTACATAATTCATCCCTTCATCCACTCTAGAATACCATATGTCCATGTCATGTATTCCACCTTGTTAGTTGGAAAGCATATCCCACACTTTATAAAATTATCCAAACTCTTCCCCATTTATATGTATGATCATTTGGATACCCTCCTGTTCAACCCATACACAAGACTAGGAATATAATTCTCTTAGTGGTCTCTCGTGTCAGAAAAGAGGTTGTAGGCCAAACATAAATTATACATGGGAAAAACCACCATGCACTTGTATGGTGCTATGGACCTTCTATTTCCAACCACATAATGGCCTCACACATGACCATTTCTAATGGCATTCATTGCTACAACAAGATTAATGTCTCCTCATTTAATATTGGTTATGTTCTCATAGCCAACACAACACAATATGCAATTAAATTGATCATAAATGCATTCAAGTATTACATATCATGTGTGTACTAAAGGTCCTTTACCTTTACATCAATTTTAAATATTAAAATTTGATGGAGGGAATTCTTACCTTAATTCCATTTCAACAATTATGTATCATAAACAACTGAATGCATACCTACATGGATGTCACTGGATTAATTGTTGTTACCTTCTCAACTTATATGTTATAGAATCTTGCAAGTTCCCTTTATGAACCTTTTTATCAATGTATTACCATTCCCCTTTGTGTTCACATGGATGGAATTCATATGAAATAATATCATCAACATATTCAACCATTCTATAACAATTTCTTGGATACACAATCCATCATTAGTCTTATTCAAATATCACAATATCATCTATATATATATATATATATATATATATATATATATATATATATATAGACACACACACACTACTCTTATTTTACAATCATGCTATATACATGTCTATGCATGCACATATGCACAAATGAAGATCAATATGCATTAATCATTCAATCTTATCATTCCTACTCCATGAAAATGCATTCTATATTTATATTATGCATCATGCATCACTTCTATCATTCACACTAGTTCATATTTGTTTCAATTTTATTTATTTATTGTGTTTTCATTGTAGATGGTTTTCCTTGAATCCTTTTATACCTCTACAACCCTATGCACTATCATTTTATCATATGTACACCATTGATAATATAGGCATCTTCCTTGCCTCTACCTTCTCCCTAATATTTCTACCATTAACAGTTGTTTCAACAGATGTAGCATTCAACACATGCATTCTTTTAGAATGTAATCTAGGATCTTTGGCATAAAGAAAAAATAAGGCCTTTATAGGCCACGATCCAGCTCTCAATAATCATCAAATCATGGCTATGACCTTCCAATAGGGTGTTTATGTAGTCCCTCCTCATGGTACTATGTCAACATGCAAACCCTTGATGCACCTCAATATTTTCAGTTGTTCTCCATCATTAGTATGAGACTTCAAGGCCTGAACATAAACATGTTTCCCTCTTCCATTATGCACACCACTACATATCCATTTCAAAATTGATTTATATTGTTGAAATATTGTAGCTCCTTGTTGACCTACTCTTCTTGATGAGAACCTATATCGAGGCACAACTTGGTTGACCTGCATTTCCATCCAATCCATCCACTAGTGTAGCCACCTCACACTTACTTCTCTCATGTAGAAGAATCTTGTTCCAACTGTATCCACATACTAACTTCCTGTATTTTCAATCCCTCTAAAACATATCTACACACTACTTTATGTTTTATTTTACACACTTTGTAGTGAATGTATCTTCTATATTTCATCCCTTAGATGATTACTCTCTCTCCATGATTCCATTGAGCATGATGATAATAGAATCAACCTTCTTTCCCTAAATACTTTTTAGACACATGTAGCTAAGTCATATATTAACAATTCCTTTTTCTTGCATTGCTATGCTTTCACATAGAGATGATTCATCCACTCCATGAGTCGCACCTCATCTCACAATATCCCTTTTTTTTCTTTTCTTGCATCAATATTTGTAGCCTTCACTACATTTCTACCTTAAAATCTATGGATCCCTCCATAACTCATTGTGTATGCTATGACATACATCACCTCTTGGATTCATGTTTTATGTGAGAAACTCTCTTGATTTTCCTTTGCAAAGAATAAATAGACTTTGTAGTAGTTGAATATTAACCTTTCTCATATGTTCTTGATTCCTTTTTCAACCTTTAAAATATCAACTCTATAGCTTTACACTTCCTTTGTATCTCTTTGATTCCTCAAACAATTGCACAATCTTGGTATGATTCCCTATCTAGTGGACCTTGGGTTTAATCTTGAACAGACTCACACAATACTCATATGGAATATTATCCTCTTTCTAGCAATCCCTTCAAACAACACTCTTTTCTTGAGTGTTTTCTCTACTTATTAACAATTCCCTGTTATTAAGCTTGGCATATTTGAATTTGCAAAGATATTTCACTTAAAATGTGCCTCCATACTCATGAACTATCATGATTTTATATACTCTTCCTTAGACAAAAACCACCTCTAGCACTTACCATTATCATCTAGTAAAGTCTCTCAAAATTTTGAAATTATTTAAAAAAATATTCGCATCGAGTACTCGCATGGTTCATGGAATCTAATCCCACATTTTCCTACAACTTTATGGATCAACTTGATGCTCCTGAGGGGAAATTAGACCCGCTGTCATGTTTTTCTCTGGATTACCTTTCCAATGACCATACTCATGCTTCAATCAAATTTATGAGCCAAAAGTTATGGATTCTTGAATTTCCCTTGCATCTTCCACATATTAAACTAATTCTAAACCTTCTCTTCAAGATCAACAACCATCTTCTTCTAGATACTTGGGAATTTTACTACTCAATTTGTTGGATTACTGAGAGGGGCGGTGAATCAATAATAGATCAATTTAATCATTTTAACCATAAAATGCAAGTGTTATATCAATGTAGAATTAACATCCAATAGTTGCAGAGTAAATAAACAATGAAAAAATGAGCAATCATACACACACAATACACCAGTGTTTTTACGTGGAAACCCAAAGTGAGAGAAAACCACATAATACTTTTTCTTATATGTATTTAAGAATTACATTCAATGGAAGCACCAACTTCCTTCTTTTTCCAATTGCAACTGGAAGGAGGCTCCAACACCCTAGTTTCTCAGGATACAACCTAAGGGAAGCTACAACTCCCCAATTCTCTCACTACAACCCCCTATATTCTCTGGTTACAACCAGAAGGTGGATACAACCACTTTTCCTTGCCCCGTCCAACCGCTTTGTCATAGAAGTAGAATTATGGAGCCACTATCACTCTATCACTGTGATATATACGGTTGTAAACCTGTACCAATCAACCTGCACCAAAAAACTAGTAACAACCTGTACCAAGCAACCTGTAATCAACTTGTACCATAAACAAGTGCATCAACCATGCACCAACATGTACCTTAACCTGTACCATCAATGAATGAATCAAACATGTACTAAATATGTACCAATCATGCATCAAATACACATAAACTATGACTCATCAATATGTATGAACATCATCAACTATACACCTCGTGTATGTGCCAACTCATCAACTACTTCTCTCAACCATGTACCCAACATGTACCTCAACCAAAATCCCTCATCAATTTCATCATCCAAATCTAATTTTTAACTCCGTAATAGACCTGGTGTATATGATCACATACCTGCGAACCTTCCTTAACTTTAACAACAACAGATTAGCATTTTCATCAAACTTTACTTTAGTCTCACATGACTAATTTTGGATTAGTCAACAACCCTAATTTGAAATAATCATAACTATGTACCTGTAATGAATAAAGATTTGAAAATAGTACAAAATGTTCTTCCGTGTCTTTTATGAAATTCCTCCAGGCTTTACTACTTGGAAATTCTCAAAAAAAGGAGTTATAGCAAAAATAGCATTCCTTGTTTAATTCTGGCTTATTCTAGAGATCGGAATTGTAAATCGTGCCCCGCACAGAATATTTCTTGTATGGTTATGAAAATTGTACAAAGAATACTACAGACTATACTCCA
>ML781566.1:86963-99934 GCA_009831015.1 Picea engelmannii
CTCATCACTTCACTTTATTATTTAAATAATTTCTTCTTTGCAACCACTTAGACTACTTTGACCTTTTGGGGATTCTAGATGACTCATGAGGGTTCTCCAACTTCACATGGCCATAACTCTCTAACCGTGAGGAGTTATCTAACATTCTGTTGAACAAGATAAGTCAACTGAGAGGGGGGGTGAATCAATTGTATACAATTTCTTTCATTTTATAAGAAGATTACTTATTAATCAATAAATCATGCCTTTAACATTTAACTTGCAGTAATACATTTAACCAATAAATATACAATCACATAAATGAAACAATGACACAGTGATTTTTCATGAGGAAACCCAAATGGGAAAAACCTCTTCTTCTTATGAATGAAAGGCAAGCTCCAACTCCTCTTTACATTCTTATTTTATCAGAGCTACAACCCAGATGAAGCTGCTACCGATGTTTCTTCAGCACCTACTGAATGGAAGCTACAACTCCCAGATGTACAAGCACCAAATTGTACAGGAGACTTTTACAGTATCCCCTTGCTCCTCCCTACCACCCTGGAATCCTTCTCTGTCACTAAGAACCTACAAACCAACTCTTTATCAAATCTGACAAAGGATTCATAATTCAAGTCCTCTTTGTTTATATAATCATATTGGAATCCATTCTTCTCCCCTTGATATCTTCTATATCTTCATCATTTATTCTCACTGTCCCTATATGATTTTATTTCAGTTTTATATTCATTTACATAAATGAATTTTACCTTAGAGCTACGGTTGTACCATTAATTCCATACGCACCCACATTCATCTCACCCAATTTCACTTATCTCTTCCTTGTACATTCAAAACATACACTCGAACCCTCAGACTTCAAATATTTAGTTACAATAACTGAATAACTACCTTACAGGGATTATTATTGGCCAAGGCATCAAGACGAACAATATCCACATTATCAGTTTAAACATTTAACCAGCACCGTTCGATGAACATACATCTGTTTTAATTTTTCATCATGGAATAAACCTTGAGCGCTTTGGCAAACAACTTGTGATAACCCATATGTCCATTGGCCATGACCACAAGTTAATCGAAATTCATTTCTCATTTCGCATTTCGGCAATTCGACAATCCTGTGTCAAAGATTCTTGACACTTCAAGTTATGAAACCCCAAAATAGAGCTTAGCTTCGTGCTAGCTCCTCCCTCTCACATGACCATCAGTGGTAGCCATTGGCTATACCAAAAAGGTATTTTGACGTTTCTCATTACAGCGTTTCGACATTTCTTGTGATGAAGTCTTTCAATACTCCGAGTCACGAACCCCAAAATTTTTGGCATTTCGCATTTCGGTGTTTCGACATTTTGCATTTCGGCGTTTCGACTTTTTTGTGATGAAGTGTTTCGACACTCCAAGTCATGAACCCCAAAATGATCTGACGGCCTCACATTTGATCTGGTGGACATAGATCAGACGGTTCTCGTTAACTTCTCGAGGACAGATCAACGGTCTGATACAACTCTTATATTACTCCTCCAATGCTTAATCCAACGAATATGAATTAATCATTCATTGAATTGGATGGCTATCATGATTTTGGTATTTCGACATTCGAGACTTCGTGATGTTGAAGGTTTTTCTTACCATGCAAAAATCCCAAAATAGAAACTCCCGGAATCCCAAAATAGAAACTCTCGGAATCATGTGACGTGTGTCCCTTTCGGTATTTTGGCATTCGGGACTTCGTGATGTTGGCATTTTTTCTTACCATGCAAAAATCCCAAAATAGAAACTCCCGGAATCTTGAAATTGAAACTCCCGGAGTGACGATCTCCGAAATTCAAGCTGTGCCTATGCAAACTGATCCATGGTGCCTGTGCAAACTGACCAACAAACTCACCCTTTGGCATTTTAAAGTTTGACATTGATGAAAAAAACAAGTCCTGTGCAAACTGTGCAAGGTGCAATTCCTGCCAAAAAACTCCCCCTTTGGCATTGATTTAAAACTTTAAATCTCTTCTCCCCCTTTTGACATCTATGGAAAAGCAATCAACTATACTCCCCCTGAGCAAAGAAAATCACTTGCAAATATGTATCATTTCAACAACAACTCCCCCTATCAATAATAGTCAATAAACTTGTGCAGCCTGATTTTATAATGAAGCCCGTGCAATCTTTGAGAATGAAATGAAATTACAGAGAGTAAACCCCCAACTGATCCCCGAGACTTTCAAATTTCATTTTAGATAAAGGTTTAGTAAATACGTATGCTATCTCATCCTTTGTGCCAACATATTCCACTTCAATAACTTTAGACAAAACCTGCTCTCTTAGAAAATGAAATTTAATGGGAATGTGCTTTGTTTTGGAATCCATAACATGATTTTTAGAAATACTAATTACACTGGTATTATCACAGAAGATAGGTATAGGTTCATCATAATGAATATGTATATCTTCTAGCATATGTTTCATCCATAGAACCTGAGTGCAACAAATTACAACTGCAATGTATTCTGCTTCAACAGTAGACAGAGACACTACTGATTTTTTTCTACTTGACCAGCTTACAAGACATCCTCCAAGAAAAAATGTTGCTCCACTAGTACTCTTCATGTCATCAACACAACCTGCCCAATCAACATCAGTGAAAGCATATAAATCAAGTTGATTACCTATAGGATACCATAAACCATACTTTGTTGTCCCCTTAAGATATCTGAAAATTCTTTTGACAACAAGTAGATGAGAAGTTCTTGGTGAAGCCTGAAACCTGCCAAATTGACAAAATGCATGCATAATATCATGTCTTGTAGCTGTAGCATAAAGACACCTACCAATCATAAATCTATATACTTTCTGATCAACATCTTTAGTATCATCAAACTTACTTAATTTACAACCAGTAACCATTGGAGTTCCAAATGGTTTAGAATCTTCCATCTGAAATTTCTTAAGCATTTCATTGATATACTTGGTTTCAGAAATGGAAATACCTTTATCAGATTGAGTAATTTGCAATCCTAAGAAAAACTTCATTTATCCTCGCATGAACATCTCAAACTCTTTCTGCATACTTTCGGCAAATTGTTTACTGAGCCTATTATCATCACTACCAAAAATGATATCATCTACATATATCTCAATAATGATCAGGCTATCATTTTCTTCTTTAATATATAGATTACTATCAGTGTTACCTTTCTTGAATCCTTGTTGCCTCAAGTAATTGTGAAGTCTGGAATACCAAGCCCTTGGTGCTTGCTTCAGGCCATACAATTCATTTTTCAACCTGTAAACATATTGTTCTACTTCTTGTACCTGAAAACCATCTGGTTGTTCCATATATACTTCTTCCTCTAAATCACCATTCAAAAATGTAGACTTTACATCCATTTGGTAAACTTTAATGTGTTTAGAACTGACATAATCTAGAATCAGTCTAATGGATTCCACTCTTGCAACAGGAGCAAACGTTTCTCCAAAATCTATTCCTTCTACTTGTGCATACCCTTTAAAAACCAATCTAGCCTTGTTTCTAGTTATTTTACCTGCTTCATCCATATTATTTCTGAAAACCCATTTAGCCCCTATGACATTCTTATTCAAAAGTCTAGGAACCAATTCCCATGTCTTACTCTTTTCTATTTGACTAAGTTATTCATTCATTTCTTTCATCCAGTACTCATCTTTAATTGCTTCTTCAATATTTTTGGGTTCAATCAGAGAAAGTAAAGATACTTTTTCATGAGTTGAGGTGGATTCTTTCCTTCTGCTTCTTGTTCCAACACCTGCATTTATTTCACCAATTATCTCTTCTTCAGGGTGATTTTTTTGTATTCTCTTGCTTGGAGTCTTGATGGAGTCATGCTTTTGGATGCAGTTGTACCCTGTGTCAAAGTAGGAATTAATTGTTCACTGTTAGCAGCCTTAGTTTCTTCTATTTCACTTACCTCATCATTCATTTTATGCTTGTCATCTATCTCATATATTTGATGATTCTTTTGTTTAGATTTAGACTTCAAAAATGAGGACTCATCAAATTTCACATCTATGGCTTCAACTATTTTGTTCAATCTGAAGTTGTAACATTTATAAGCTTTCCTTGAACATGAATACCCAACTAAAATACCTTCATCTGTTCTAGATTCCAACTTACCCAAATGCTTGTCAACTCTTTTGATATAACATTTGCTGCCAACAATTCTGAAATGTTTAACACTAGCTGGTCTGCCTTTCCATAACTGATAGGGTGTCTTAAAATGATTGTTTCTCAGCAAGATTCTATTCAAAATGTGAACAACAATATGAATAGCTTGAGGCAATACTATATTACTTAGTGTATATTCATTGAGTATAGTTCTAGCCATCTCCATAACAGTCCTATTTTTTCTTTCAACCACTCAATTTTTTTGAGGTGTTTCAATAACAAAAAAATGTCTTCTTATCACATTTTCATCATAGTATCTGTTGAATTCTTTAGACACAACTTCCCCTCCATTATCTGATCTTAAACATTCAATTTTCATGTCACATTCATTTTCAGTTGACTCCTTGAAGATTTCAAAACAACTAAAAGTTTCAGATTTCTTTTTCAATAAAAACATCCATGTCATTCTAGTAAAGTCATCCACAAATGGTAGAAAATATATTTCTCCTTTTAACCCTGTTGTTCTCATAGGTCCACAGACATCAACATGTACTATTAGCAATGGTTTAGTTGTTGAATTTTCTTTGGTTTTGAATTTAACTCTAGTTTTCTTACCATGTTGACATTGCTTGCAGACAGAACTTGAAAGATCCTTTATGACAGGTAAATCTCTTATTGCTTCCTGTTTATTCAACTGAATCATATTTTCAAAGTTGATGTTTCCAAGTCTCTTGTGCCACAACCAACCTTCATCTTCACTCCCAAGATAACATTTTCTTTTTCTTCATCTAGTATGTAAATGTTACTTGAGGTTCTTGTGGTTGTTCCAACTAGTTTGTTTGATTTTATATCCCTAATTTGACATCCTTTTGAATCAAAAATCATAAAGAGACCTTTATCATAGGTTTGACTTACACTCAATAAGTTATGTTCCATTTCCTCAACCAATAAGACATTTTCATCCATGATTTTCTTGTTGTTTAGACATACAGTTCATTTTCCAACTATCCTAGCTGATTGATCATTTTCAAAGGTGATTGTACCTTATTTTCCTTCATCTAGTTCAATAAAGAGTTGTTTTGTACCTGTCATATGCTTTGAACATCCACTATCCACAACCCATTTTACTTTATGTTCTACTTGTAGACCTATAGTGCATTTTTCAATGTTCAGATTTTCACTTTTCTTTTTCCAAAATTTGGTTTCCAGATCTATGTAAGTGGGTTCATTAAATTTCTGAAAGCTCATAGGACAATTTCTTGACTCATGCCCAAAGTTGTTACACTTGTAACATTCTGTCTCATATCTTAAGGTGTCAAATTTGTTGTAAGAGTAGTTCATATTGTTTTGACTAGTTTTACCATGTCCTCTTCCATATTCAAAATTAGACCTTTCATGATTGTTATGTGAATTTATATTTCTTGAAAAACTATTACAAAATGCAGCCTTATGTCCATAATTATAACAAAAGAAATAGTGGCCTTCAAACCTGTTTTGATGTCTGCCATAACTTCTTCTATGCATTGTTGAACCCTGATTTTCTTCTAATTTTCTCATGATTATCCTCTGTACCTGCTTTATCAACACTTGAACTATAACATCCATTAGTTACTACAGATTTATAACCAATTCCAATCTTATCATATGTTGATCTTTGACTACTAATAATTTTATCTAACACTTGAGAACTTTCATTCAGGTTATTTTCTTGTACTTTCTTTCTTAAAGAGACTACCTCAATTTTTGAACCTTCATTTTCCTTATCCTTTTCTGCAATCATTTTAGTTAGAGCTTCTACAGTCACTCTAGCCTCTTCTATTTTAAGTTTTAAGTCAACTACCATGATTTCAGTGCTATCAATCAAACCATTTGATTTCTGTAATTCAAATTCTAGATTCTCAATTTCTCTTTTAGAATGTTTGCATTCCCTTCTCACTTTTCTTAATTCACTTAAAGCACTTACCAGTTCAGTTTCTAGATAAACTTCACCTTATTCTTCTTCACCAAACTGATCATCCTGTTTTTCCATAGCCATAAAAAGTTGTACATCTGAACTGTCATCACTCTCACCAAATTCTGAAATATTACTGTCATCTTTTATACACAGGCTTTTATTTTTGTAAGTTTTTCTTTGAAAAAAATTCTTATGTCTATTCTTGAATTCCTTAGGTTTTCTATCAATTTCTTATTCATTATCATTATGCTTATTGTAAGGAAACTTAGATGCAAAATGTCCTACTCTACCACAACCAAATAATTTTAGAGGAAG
Source organism: Picea engelmannii (assembly GCA_009831015.1). NCBI lineage: Eukaryota > Viridiplantae > Streptophyta > Pinopsida > Pinales > Pinaceae > Picea > Picea engelmannii. The sequence goes on from ML781566.1 coordinate 93,374, forward strand.
CTTACCTTTATACTTGCCAATACCTCTTTTCAGATTTTTAACAAAATTTGCTTCTTCCACATCACCTTCTGACTCCTCATGAATGTTGATTTATGCTTCAACCTTTTTCTTATCTTTCTTTTCTACCTTGAAAGCTACTTCTTTCCTGAAAGAATTCTCACCAGAGGTTATCATCCCATATGCTGTTAGTATTCCATGTAATTCATCCATTTCTAAAGTATCAAGATCTGTTCTTTCTTCTAATGTAGATATTTTTGAATAAAATCTTGCAGGAAGTAATCTAAGTACCTTTTGCTCAATAATAATAGTATTAACTGTTTCTCCTAGACCTCTCATGGTATTAACAACTTCATCAATACGAAGAAAGTAGGTAGCTATATCTTCAGATTCTTCCATTTTCAGGCTTTCAAATTGACTTCTATATGATTGTAGCTTAGCACTCTTTACCTTAGTGTCTCCTTCATATACATTTTTCAATTTATCCCATATTTCTTTTGCTGATGCACAATGCATAACTTTAACAAATTATGACACTCCTAGACCTCCTAGTATTGCATACATAGCTTTGGAATTACTCTCATAGACTCTCTTACATGTAGTATCTATTGGAATGGTTGTTGGGACTTTATATTCATTTAGTATAGCCTGCCAGATATCTACTCCTTGCGTTTGTAAAAACAACTTCATCCTGATACTCCAAAAAGAATAATTATGACCATCAAACAAAGACAATCGATGTTTTGTAAATTCTAACTTCTTATCCATTATGAATGATCAAAAAATTCCAGTGGTTAAATTGATATCTTGAAGTAACCTGCTCTGATACCAATTGTTGAACATGATAAGTCAACTGAGAGGGGGGGGGGTGAATCAGTTGTATAAAATTTCTTTAATTTTATAAGAAGATTACTTATTAATCAATAAATCATGCCTTTAACATTTAACTTACGGTAATACATTTAACCAATAAATATACAATCTCATAAATGAAATAGTGACACAGTAATTTTTCATGAGGAAACCCAAAATGGAAAAACCTCTTCTTCTTATGAATGAAAGGAAATCTCCAACTCCTCTTTACATTCTTATTTTATCTGAGCTACAACCCAGATGAGGCTGCTACCTTTGTTTCTTCAGCACCTACTGAATTGAAGCTACAACTCCTAGATGTACAAGCATCAACTTGTACAAGAGACTTTTATAGTCTCCCCTTGCTCCTCCCTACCACCCTGGAATCCTTCTCTATCACTAAGAACCTGCAAACCAACTCTTTATATTCTCTAGAAAATGATTCATCATTCAAGTCCTCTTTGTTTATATAATCATATCAAAATCCATTCTTCTCCCCTTCATCTCTGCTATATATTCATCATTTCTTCTCACTGTCCCTGTATGATTTTATTTTGGTTTTATATTCATTTACAGAAATGAATTTTACCTTAGAGCTACAGCTGTACCATTAATTCCATACGCGCCCACACTCATCTCACCCAATTTCACTTATCTCTTCCCTGTACATTCAGAGCGTACACTCGAACCCTCGGGCTTCGAAGATTCATTTACAATAACTGAATAACTACCTTACAGTGATTATTATTGGCCAAGGCATCAAGACGAACAATATCCACATGATCAGTTTAAACATTTAACCATCACCATTTGATGAACATACATCTGTTTTAATTTTTCAGCACGGAATAACCCTTGAGCGCTTTGGCAAACCACTTGTGCTAACCCATATGTCCATTGGATGTGACCACAAGTTAATCAAAATGAATTTTGCATTTCGCATTTCTGTAATTCGACAATCCTGTGTCGAAGAGTCTTGACACTTCAAGTTACGAAACCTCGAAATAGAGTTTAGCTTCATGCTAGCTCCTGCCTCTCACATGACCATCGATGGTAACCACTACCTACACCAAAAATGTATTTCAACGTTTTAGAATTTCTTGTGATGAAGTGTTTCAATACTCCAAGTCACAAACCCCGATATTTTCAGCATTTCGTCATTTCACATTTCGGCGTTTCGGCATTTCTGTGATGAAGTGTCTCGACACTCCAAGTCACGAACCCCGAAATGATCTGACGACTTCACATTTGATCTGGTGGACATAGATCGGATGGTTCTCTTTAACTTCTCGAGGATAGATCAATGGTCATAGACAACTCTTATATTACTCCTCCAATGCTTAATCCAACGGATATGACTTAATCATTCATCGAGATGGATGACTGTCGTGGTTTCGGTATTTTGGCATTCGGGACTTCGTGATGTTGAATTTTTTGCTTACCATGCAAAAACCCCAAAATAGAAACTCTCGGAATCCAAAAATAGAAACTCTCGGAATCTTGAAATAGAAACTCCCGGAATCATGTGACGTGTGTCCCTTTCGGTATTTCGGCATTTAGGACTTCGTGATGTTGGAGTTTTTGCTTACAATGCAAAAATCCCGAAATAGAAACTCCCAGAATCCCGAAATAGAAACTCTCGGAGTGACGATCTTTGAAATTCAAGTTGTGCCTATGAAAATTGATCCACGGTGCCTATGCAAACTGACCAACAATCTACCCCCTTGGCATTTTAAATTTCGACATTAATGACAAAAACAAGTCCTGTGCAAACTGTGTAAGCTGCAATTCCTGCCATCAAACTCCCCCTTTGGCATTGATGAAAAACTTTAAATATCTTCTCCCCCTTTTGACATCTATGGAAAAGGAATCAACCATACTCCCCCTGAGCAAAGAAAATCACTTGCAAAGATGTATCATTTCAACAACAACTGCCCCTATCAATAATAGTCAATAAACTTGTGCAGTTTGATTTTATAATGAAGCTTGTGCAATCTTTGAGAATGAAATGAAATTACAGAGGGTAAACCCCCAACTGATCCCTGAGACTTTCAAATTGCATTTTAGATAAAGGTTTAGTAAATACATATGTTATCTAATCCTTTGTGCCAACATATTCCATTTTAATAACTTTAGACATAACCTGCTCTCTTAGAAAATGAAATGTAATGGGAATGTGCTTTGTTTTGGAATGCATCACAGGATTTTTAGAAATACTAATTGCACTGGTATTATCACAAAAGATAGGTATAGGTTCATCATAATGAATATGTATATATTCTAACATATGTTTCATCCATAGAACCTGAGTGCAACAAGTTGCAGCTACAATGTATTCTGCTTCAGCAGTAGACAAAGACACTGTTGATTGTTTTTTACTTGACCAACTTACAAGACATCCTCCAAGAAAAAATGTTGCTCCACTAGTACTCTTCCTGTCATCAACACAACCTACCCAATCAACATCAGTGAAAGCATATAAATCAAGATGATTACCTATAGGATACCATAAACCATACTCTGTTGTCCCCTTAAGATATCTGAAAATTCTTTTGACAACAAGTAGATGAGAATTTTTTGGTGAAGCCTGAAACCTGCCAACTTGACAAACTACATGCATAATATCAGGTGTTGTAGCTGTAGCATAAAGAATACTACCAATCATAGATCTATATACTATCTAATCAACATATTTACTATCATCAAACTTACTTAATTTACAACCAGTAACCATGGGAGTGCCAACTGGTTTAGAATCTTCCATCTGAAATTTCTTAAGAATTTCATTGATATACTTGGTTTGAGAAATAGAAATACCTTTATCATATTGAGTAATTTGCAAACCTAATAAAAAATTCATTTCTCCTAGCATGGACATCTCAAACTCTTTCTGCATACTTTTAGAAAATTGTTTACTAAGCCTATTATCACCACTACCAAAAATGATATCATCTACATATATCTCAACAATGATCAGGCTATCATTTTCTTCTTTAATATATAGATTACTATCAGTGTTACCTTTCCTAAATCCTTTCTGCCTCAAGTAATTGTGAAGTCTGGAATACCAAGCCCTTGGTGCTTGCTTCAGGCCATACAATGCATTTTTCAACCTGCAAACATATTGTTCTACTTCTTGTACCTAAAAACCATCTAGTTGTTCCATATATACTTCTTCCTCTAAATCACCATTCAAAAATGCAGACATTACATCCATTTGGTAAACTTTAATGTGTTTAGAACTAGCATAAGCTAGAATCAGTCTAATGGATTCTATTCTTGCAACAAGAGAAAAATTTTCTCCAAAATCTATTCCTTCTACTTGTGCATACCCTTTACAAACCAATCTAGCCTTGTTTCTAGTTATTTTACCTGCTTCATCCATATTATTTCTGAAAGCCCATTTAGCCCCTATGACATTGTTATTTAAAGGTCTAGGAACCAATTCCCATGTATTATTCTTTTCTATTTGACTAATTTCTTCATTCATTTCTTTCATCCAGTACTCATCTTTAATGGCTTCTTCAATATTTTTGGGTTCAATCAGAGAAATTAAATATACCTGTTCATGAGTTGAGGTGGATTCTTTCCTTCTGCTTCTTGTTCCAACACCTGCATTTATGTCACCAATTATCTGTTCTTCAAGGTGATTTTTCTGTATTCTCTTGCTTGCAGTCTTTGATGGAGTCATTCTTTTCGATGGGGTTGTGCCCTGTGTTAAAGTAGGAATTAATTATTCACTGTCAACAACCTTAGTTTCTTCTATTTCACATACCTCATCATGCGTTTTATGCTTTTCATCTATCTCATATATTTGATGATTCTTTTGTTTAGATTTAGACTTAAAAAATGAGGACTCATCAAATTTCACCTCTATGGCTTCAACTATTTTGTTCAATCTAAAGTTGTAACATTTATAAGCTTTGCTTGAACATGAATACCCAACTAAAATACCTTCATCTATTATAGATTCTAACTTACCCAAATGCTTGTCAACTATTTTGATATAACATTTGCTACCAAAAATTCGGAAATGTTTAACACTAGTTGGTCTGCCTTTCCGTAACTGATAGGGTGTCTTAAAATTATTGTTTCTCAACAAGCTTCTATTCAAAATATGAACAACAGTATGAACATCTTTAGGCCATAGTATATTACTTAGTTTAGATTCATTGCGCATAGTTCTAGCCATCTCCATAACAGTCTTATTTTTTCTTTCAACCACTCCATTTTGTTGAGGTGTTTTAGTAAAAGAAAAATGTATTGTTATCCATTTTTCATCACAGTATCTGTTGAATTCTTTAGACATAAATTCCCCTCCATTATCTGATCTTAAACATTTAATTTTCATGTCACATTCATTTTCAGTTGACTCATTGAAGATTTGAAAACAACTAAAAGTTTCAGATTTCTTTTTCAATAAAAACATCCATGTCATTCTAGTAAAGTCATCCACAAATAGTAAAAAATATATTTCTCCTTTAAACCCTGGTGTTCTCATAGGTCCACATACATCAACATGTAATATTTCCAATGGTTTAGTTGTTTAATGTTCTTTGGTTTTGAATGTAACTCTAGTTTTCTTACCATGTTGACATTGCTTGCAGACAGAACTTGAAAGATCCTTTATGACAGGTAAATCTCTTATTGCTTCCTTTTTATTCAATTGAATCAGATTTTCCAAGTTAATGTGTCCAAGTATTTTGTGCCACAACCAACTTTCATCTTCACTCCCAATATAACATTTTCTTTTTCTTCATCTAGTATGTAAATGTTGCTTGAAGTTCTTGTGGCTGTTCCAACTAGTTTATTTGATTTATATCCCTGATTTGACATCCTTTTGAATCAAAAATCATAAAGAGACCTTTATCATAGGTTTGACTTACACTCAATAAGTTATGTTCCATTTCCTCAACCAATAAGACATTTTCAACCATGATTTTCTTGTTGTTTAGACATACAGTTCATTTTCCAACTATCCTAGCTGATTGATCATTTACAAAGGTGACTGTACCTTATTTTCCTTCATCTAGTTCAACAAGGAGTTGTTTTCTACCTATCATATGCTTTGAACATCCACTATCCATAACCCATTTTACTTTATGTTCTGCTTGTAGAGCTATAGTGCATTTTTCAATGTTCAGATTTTCATTTTTCTTTCTCCAAAATTTGGTTTTCAGATCTGTGTAAGTGGGTTCATTAAATTTCTGAAAACTCATAGGACAATTTCTTGACACATGCCCAAAGTTTTTACACTTGTAACATTCAGTCTCATATCTTAAGGTGTCAAAACTGTTGTAAGAGTAGTTCATATTGTTTTGACTAGTTTTACCATGTCCTCTTCCATATTCAAAATTAGACCTTTCATGATTGTTATGTGCATTTATCTTTCTTGAAAAACTATTACAAAATGCAGCCTTATGTCCATACTTATAACAAAAGAAACAGTTCCCTTCAAATCTATTTTGATGTCTTCCATAACTTCTTCTATGCATTGTTGAACCCTGATTTTCTTCTTGCCGTTCTGATTCCATCTTCTTGCTAGTAATTTTTTCATGATTATCCTCTATACTTGATTTCTCAACACTTGAACTAGAACATCCATTAGTTACAACAGATTTATAACCAATTCCATTATTATCATATGATGATATCTGACTACTGATAATTTGATGTAACACTTGTGAACTCTGATTGATGTTATTTTCTTGT
>ML781566.1:154748-167311 GCA_009831015.1 Picea engelmannii
AAGCTTTATAAAGAAGTAAAATTTTCAAAATTTTCAAAATTATCTCAACACTTTACGCAAGTAAAATTTGGAAATAAGTAATAAATCTAAGTAAACAATCCATAAAATTGAATTTAAATACCTCAACTCTGATGCTATCCACAACTTGCTCCCTTATCTTTCTCCTTAGGACACCACCCCAAAACCAACCTCCCTGCCGACTAGTAGCACCTAGCCCTAGGATATCAATGGATATCCTAGCCCTCCGAGCCCAAAACCTCCGCAGCCCCCCAGTGCACTGTAAATTCCACTGTAAATTACTCCAATCTCTCCCCAAAATCCTTTCTCCGCTCTCGTAAAATGAAAAATCCATCCCTCTCAACTCCTTTCTCCCCCCCTTATTCCTCCTCCCTTCACCGACACTCCATCATGCATTAAATTCCTTATCCCTCCATTTAATTACCCTTATCCATTCCTTCATTACTTATCCTAACATATTGGATACGTTATCCCTTGTGGGATACGTAACCCAATTTAAACATTAAATTTTATTATCCACCCCCTTATTTAATACTTTATTAATTAGTTAATTAATTAATAATCAAATTAATCATTAACCATTTTGATTAAGAGTTAATTATACTTAAATTAAGCATAGTCAAGAATAACTAATTAATAACCAATAATTAGTTAAGGTTATTTAATAAATAATTATAGTTTAGCTAATTTTTAGGATTATTTATTAAATTAATCCTCTTAATAATTAAGGGTCATTACACGCACTACAGACCCTGCCACCGTGCAATAAACTACCACTATGTCCCTCCAATTATAGAAATCCACATCACCTCATCCATTTCATTGCCACATGGCCTCCACATCATGCTAACGTCATGTACAAATAATTACCCAAATTTTTCTGAATTTAATAATTATTCCAAATTTTCAAAAATTTTGAATTTTAAAAAATGCCCCAAAGTCAAAATTTCTTCCTCGACCCCCATGGAAGTTGATCTAGGATATTTTCATCGATGTGAATTATTAAATAATTGTATTAAATGAGCATAAAATGGAGTGTATCATAAAGAAGGAATAACTCAATAATGAAGAGACATATGCATCATATTTGAACAAAAAAAAACTTGATAACAGAGTTCATCCCTGATGGAGTACGTCTCCAGGTCCGACTCTCAAATTGGTAGGCATTTTTATTAAATCAGAAAAATAATTTGGAAAAATACATAAGTATACCTCATTATGGAGTTCATCTATATAAGCTTTTCTCAGATAAAAAAACAAACAACACCACATAATTTGTGGTGTCGAATTACCCAAAAATGATTGTCTCCACACCTCAATCTGAGTCTGGCACTTCCAGGCCCTTGAGAAAATTTGTCTCATTTTCTGTGTCTGGAGCATGCATTAATGATTGTCCTTTGCATCATTTTTTGTGCCCTAGTATGACCTATCACGTGCCTTGGTCTCCCCCTCGTGCATTGGTGGAACCTATTTTTAAATTAAAAAGGGGGCAAATCTACCAACCCGGTCATTTGGCCCAACGGTTGGACGAGGTATTACTAGGCGCTAGTAATTGTGGAGGTATCGGGGTCAAACCTGCGGGCCTCCTCCCTGTGGATTTTTGTTTTAAATTGTGGAAATTTCCTTCGTTAACTTTGGAAATGACAATAGATTTGGAGGAGTATTGTTTGGCCAGTCCGATATGGAAGGATTTGTGATAAAAGTGGATAATTTGGGGTTGGCGCCAACCAACCCCGCCAATATATATATTTTATTTTTCAGTTGCTGGCCCTCATTGGGCATTTTCCTGTTGCCACGTGGCGACCTCCCATTGGGCCACATCACCACTCCTATATTTTCAGTGCCACATCAGCACTCCTGATCCATCACCTTGCCACAACATCTGATAGGTGGTTGTATGGTCTTCCACATGGATGTACGAACTTCCACGTGGCACATTCTCATTGGTCCACGGATTTCACTGGAAAGTCCAAAAATGAGTGACACATGGCAACCTCTAGTGCTGCCATGGAATTGTGTTGACAGCATGATGACACATGTCTCCCTCTGTGTGGCATGTGCCATGTATGGATGATGATGTCATTTGTATTGATGCTGATGTCAACAATACAAATGTTGACTCATCCCTGTTGATTAGGCTAGGTTGACCAAAATGTTGATTGCAAATATCTTTTGATCTGTAACTCTATTTGACAAGTCGTTTACGTCGTTGGAAAGCTTGAGACGTGCTCTTAGCGATGATTCCAATTTCACTGAGTTTTGAGGACTTTGAATTTTTTCCCTTTCTCTATCTGTTGAGGCCATTCTGAGCTTCTTGAGTTGCTTCTGTGAATTCTGATTTATCCTTAGTCTCCTCTGGATCCTCTTTAGATCACGCCTTCCCACTGAGATATTTTTGGATCACCAAAATTTTTCATCAATCAACAGATAAGTGAGGGAAGAGTTTGTTCACCTTTTCCTTCTCAATCCACTTTTCCTTTCTTAGATGTGTTCCCTTGAAGTCCACTTGAAGATAATCAACATCACACCTATGTGAAGTCCTTGTCCTTCTGTCCAAGATGATATCTTCCTTCAAATCATCCAAGTACTCAGGAGGAAACACATCAACTAAAGGTATTGAAACTTCCTCACCTTGATCCATGATCATGGGAGGCTAAAAGTTTTTCAGGTTTTCCACATTTACAACTGAGTAGATCTCCATATAAGGTGGAATATCTAGACAAAAATAATTGGTACCACATTTCTACAAAATAGTGAAGGGTCCATAATGAATGGGCTTGATTTTATTTCCTTCACTCTTAAATATCTCTTTGTTGATGTGAAGCCATACATGGTCTCCAACCTAGAACTGATGAATGACCCTGTGTTTTTCATGGCAAGCCTTATATTGTTCTTGACTTTTCTCCAACTATTCCCTGACTGCTTGGTGTACCATATGGATCTTATGAATGAAATTCCAGGCCTTGTCTTCATTTCTTTATTCATTTGAATTGGAATCTATCCCATACATCAAGTCCAAAGCGACCTTAGGGAAATACCCAAAACATTTCTCAAAAGGAAAAAACTGAGTGGAGAAATATAAGGTTCGATTGTAATCATTTTGTACATAGGGTATTTGATAATCCCATAACTTGGGATTCTTGTGGAAGTATCCTCGAAGAAAAAGTATCATTGTTCAGTTAACAACCTTTGGCTGTCTGTCCGTCGGTCTGTGGATGGAAAACAATTCTCCTCTTCAACTTGGTTTCCATCATTCTCCACAATATTGTCCAAGAATCCCCAAGGAATCGAGTATCTTTATTCAATATAACGGATGTGGGTAACCCAAACTGAACCCACACATACTGAAAGAAGATATTAGTAGTCTTCTCAACACTAATCTTCTTTTTCCATGGCATCAAGATACACATGTTTCTGAACCTATCCACTATGAGATACAAATAGTCATGACCCCTTTTCAACATTGGTAACTCCCCTACAAAATCCATGGAGATACTTTCACATGGATGGGATGAAACAGGAAGTGGTGAGTATAGCCCCAATTTTATATTAGTGGGCTTACAAGTAGAACACATCACACACCCCTTTACATATTTAGTTACAATTGCTTTCATCTGAGGCTAGTAACAAATTCTATGCAGATGAGCCATAGTTTTTCCTACCCAAAAATGCCCAAACACAAGAGAAGTGTGAGATTCTCGTATTACATGGACTTGTTCACTTGTAGGAATACATAACTTTCCAAGATGGTAGAGTAGTTTTCCCTACAGACAATAGTTCTCTACCTGTGCACCATGGGTTAGCTTCTCAAATACTTATTTAAAATATTCATCAACGAAATATTGTTCCACATAGCTATCATTAGATAAATAAGAATTCTTCAAAATAATAGAAGCATCAATAGGAGGTCTAGAAACCATATCATCTACCTTGTTACTTGTACCCTTTTTGTATTTGATTAACAAATGAAATTGTTGAAGAAATCCCATCCACTTGTAATGTCGAGATTGTTGCATCTTGGTTTGTGCTTGGAGATACTGTAAGGGTTGATGATCTGTATGTATGATTGTTTCCTTCCCTAACAAGTAGTGCTTCCATTTCTCTACACTTTGAACTAATGCATACAACTCTTTATCATACGAAGGATATTTAACAACAACTTGGTTAAAAGTTTCAGAGTGGTAATAGATAGGCTTACGATATTGCATCAATACTGCACCTGTGGCATACCTGCTGGCATCTATCTTGATCTCGAAAGGTTTTTGAAGTTTCAACAGTGCTAATATTGGTGTGGTACTGATCTTTTCCTTCAAAGTGTCGAAATCCTTTTGTTTCTTTCCTCTCCACTGAAAAGTGTTCTTTACACTGGTTAAGGCATGAAAAGGAGTTGAAATAAAAGAGAAGTTTGAAATGAATCTCCTTTGGTACTCGACTACACCTAATAAGCTTCGTACTTCGGTTACACTTTTGGGCTCAGGCCAATTTACAATTACATCAATCTTGGAAGGATCAATTTTCAACTGTCCTCCTCCTATAATATGACCTAAGTACACAAGTGCAGTCTTACCAAATTCACATTTCCCTTTTCAAAGTATCCAATACTTTCTTTACATGCCTTACATATTCATCCCAAGTCCCACTAAATATAAGAATGTCATATAAATATACATTCACAAAATCATCTATAAATTGCATGAATACATCATTCATCACATGAATGAAGGTTGTCAGAGCATTACAAAGCCCAAACGACATAACTAACCACTCAAACAATCCCTGTTTGGTTTTAAAGGTAGTTTTCCATGCATCATGTTCTGCAACCCTGATCTGATGGTATCCACTATGCAAATCTAACTTAGTGAAATAAACAACATTATTTAATTGATCAAGTAAATCATCTATACGAGGAAGAGGGTATCTTTTTTCACCATGATTTTTTTTAAGGCTCGGTAATCGACAAACATTCGCCATGTGCCATTCTTCTTTGGCACCATCACGATAGGAGAACTACAATGACATGATCTGTACCTAATGACCCCTTGATTCAATAACCCTTATAACTGATTTTTGATCTCTTTCATCTCTACAACTGACATCCTATACATGCCCACATTAGCAAGAGGAGAATCCTATTGAAGATGTATTTCATGTTGGGTTTCCCTCTTAGGAGGTAATCCATCTAGTTCCTAGAAAATATCATCATACTTAGAAACAATATTAATTAATTCTTTCTTATGAGAAGGATCACATTTTTGGAAAGTGATGAATGTTCCGACATCCTTTTCCCTTACGACCATGAGTACGTGTCTCTTATTAGTGTTTATGAGTCTCTTCATTTGTCCTGCACTAACAAGTGTTTTGTTTATCCTCATGATATGGGCTCTCCCAATGTATTCCACTCACCCTTTAGTAAGGTGATATTTTTTCTGATGACAAAAGAAGACTTATTTTCTATCATAAATATAAGGACTCTCCAACACTATGCCACATAGATCAAGTGATACAACATCCAAATCCACTTCATCAATAAAATTTGAAGCAATAGGAAATCTGACCCTACATTCCTTGGTGACATTAAGTCTTTGTTTATCACATACTCAACCAAGAGGATAATGCTTTGGATGTGGTTTTGTTTCAAAACCCATATTTTTGACAAGCGCTTCAGATATCAATTTTACTTGGGAACCTGGATCAAATAATATATCTATCGTAGTCTTCTTAGATACAACTCTTATATGAAATAATTCATTCCTCTTTCTTTCATCATCATGAGATTCACTATTGGAATTTGAACTAGCATGAAGGGAATCTTTACCTTGTACTCCAACCACTGTGATCTTTCCTTCATATCCTGAATCAGAACCAAGATCTTCTTGCACTGTAGCAATGGTATTTGTCTTCCCATTTCCACCGAATGGTTTCGGTCTCTTCTCTAGATGTAGTTTCCAACAATGTTCATCTTCGTGAACATTCTTCTTGCAGTGAGTGAAATATGGATTTCCTTTTTCCCTCTTTATAGTGGCGGTCTTTTTGTCCTTCCTTTTAAACTTCTTAAACTCCTTATGTGGGAGATTGGAAGGATTATTTGTGCGATATTCTTGAACATGCTTTCCCTTGTTATCAAGTTGAGTGGATTGCACACAAACTTCATCAAGAATGGTGGGGTTAAACAATAGTAAAGTATGAAAAATATAACTCTGAAGTGCCCCAATATACGTCATCAAAGTTTCATAAGAATCCAAAGGAATGTTTAATGCAAGAGATTTCTTCCTCAATTCTTCTATGAAACTTTGTACAGTTTGACCTTTACTTTGCATTAAAGTTTGTCATTCCATCATTGATTTATGTAAATAACCTAATGGATAAAATTGCTTCCTTATCATTGATTTAAATTCCGACCATGAGGAAAGAATAATACCCAAATTTCTTTTTTCCTGAAGTTTTCTCTCACCATACGAGAGCAGTGCCTTCCAACTGAAGAGAGGCCAATTTCACTTTAATTTCCTCTTCATAAATATTTTGAACATGGGAATATACTTCAACCTGTTGGATCCAATTATCTAGGTTTTCAAGATTAGCATCTCCATTAAACATAGGTAAATAAAATTTGACATCAAGCTTTAATAATGGTTTCTTAAAAGAATTTGTATGGCTAGAATGATAAGAATGATGAGAATGCTCATAGGAAGAAGAGATAGAACTTGATGGTGAAGATGGAGGCTCAAGAGGGTCTCCTCTAGCCCCTTGATTCACTGAAGGATTATCATATACTTGTTCTTACATTTTATTCTTTTTATCCTTCATCCTCTTCTCGTAGTCTCCATACATTCACTCGACCATTTCTAACATGCGATAAAAGACCATATGGAAGTTTTTCTCCTACTCATCATGCTTGTCCTCTTTGGCCATTTTCTTCCTTCGGGATGCATGGAAAACTTCGGGATTGAAATTATTAAGAGTTCCTTCACCCTGCTTATGCTTGGACCTATTAAGCATTCACACTCAATAATTCAAGTCAAATATGACTGCTCTGATACCAGCATGATCCGATATCTTTTCATCGATGTGACTTATTAAATAATTGTATTAAATGAGCATAAAATGGAGTGCACCATAAAGAAGGAATAATTCAATAATGAAGAGATATATGCATCATATTTGAACAAAAAAAAACTTGATAATGGAGTTCATCCCTGATGGAATACATCTCTGGGTCCTACTCTCAAATGGGTAAGCCTTTTTGTTAACTCAACAAAAGAATTTGGAAAAATACGTAAGTATACCTCATTCTAGAGTTAAACTGTAGAAGCTTTGCTCAGATAAGAAAATAGACAGCACCAATGAATTTGTGGTGTCTAATTAGCCAAAACTGATTGTCTCCACACCTCGATCTGAGTCTGGCACTTCCAAGCCTTTGAGAAAATTCATCTAGGTTTTCATTCCTGCAATGTGCATTAATGACTGTCCCTTGCATCATTTTCCATGCCCTGGTATGGTCTGTCACGTGCCTTGGTCTCCCCCCTGTGCATTGGCGGAACCTATTTTTAAATTAAAAATGAGGCGAATTTAATAGCTCGACCGTTTGTCTCAATGGGTGGCAGAGGTATTATTAGGTGCTAGTATAAGGGGAGGTCCCAAGGTCAAACCCATGGGCCTCCTCCCTATGGCTTGTTTGTTTTAAACCGTGTAAAGTTCCTTCGCTAACTTTGGAAACAATGATATATTTGGCGGAGTATTGTTTGGCCAGTCCAATATGTTGGGATTTATGATAAAATTGGTGGATTGGGGGTTGACACCAGCCAACCCCGCTAATATATGTTTTTGATTTTTCGGTTGTTGACCCTCATTGGGTGTTTTTCCCACTACCACATGGTAGCCCATGACTAGGCCACATGGTAGCCTCCCATTGGGCCACGTCACCACGCCTATATTGTCAGCGCCATGTCACCACTCATGCTCCCTCATCTTTCCATGTCATATGATAGGTGGATATATAGTCTACCACGTGGTTGTACATAATTTCATGTGGCACCTTCGCATTGGTCCATGGATTTTACCAAAAATTCCAAAAATGAGTGACACGTGGAAGCCTTTCCACATCATCGTGTTGACGTCATGCATACATCATCATGAAACATGTCACTCTTTTCATGTGCCACATACCTTGAATGGATGATGACATCATCCGTACTGAGGCCAACGTCAACAGTATGGATGCTGACCCTTCCCTGCCGACTGGGCTAGGTTGACCAAAACTTTGACCTCAAATATCTTTTGATATGTAACTCTGTTTGACAAGTTTTTTATACCATTGGAAATATTGCGACGTTATCTTAACGATGATTCCAATTTCAATGTGTTTTTAGGATTTTCATTTTTTTCCCTTTCTCTGTCTGTTGAGGCCATTATGAGCTTCTTGAGTTGCTTTTGTGAATTTTGAGTTATCCTTAGCCTCATATGGATCCTTTTTGGATCAAAAGCTATGAAATTAGGCTTTATGTGGCTAATTTCATCTATGTGCATGTCATTTCTATGTTTACACCTCGAATTCGACTCTTCAACGTCGAATTCTCCATGAATTTCACTAGAGAAATTGGGGATTTTTCCCAATTTGTCCTAATTTTTCCATGGTTTCACTCCAATATCCATAATTTGACTACTTATAAGCCTGGAAATTCTCAAACTAAGGTTGAAATTGGGTATTTTAATCCCAAGGCTCAACTGCCTTAAAATCCTCATGGATGTTCCCCCAATTTTCCAAGAGTAATTTTGACAAACATGTGGCAGACATCCATTGAGATTTAATTTACATAATTTTTTCTTCAACGCACTGATTTTGTCCCATGCAAGTGTTGTTTGTGGAGCCTAATTATCTTCTCGATTCAGACATCTTTGTTTTTAGTCATGTTTATACCCCATGAAGAATTTACACCCCGGAAGAATGTACACTCCTCTACGCAGGGGAGTGTAGGGGGGGTTACCCCTCCTGCGAGGCCTTGTAAATGTATATTTTAATTTCATAGTAAATATGGACCCTTCATTATAAGGTCACAGGTTTGATGGTATAAGTTATGTTAGGGTTTTTTTCCCTATAAGGAAACCCTCTTTTATGAAGGAAATGTATTGCGGCTATGTATTATTGTGAATATTGTATTCCAAGTGAGGAGACTATGAGAGAAAGAAGAGGAAGTTACATCGGGTGTTTTGTAGGTTGTATCCCTTCATTTGTTGTATAAAAATAAAGGAAGGACCTAAGAATTTTTATGGTGGACATAGCCCACACTGGATGAAACACATATATTTGTGTCTCTATTGTATTGTGTATCTTCTATGTTTTATTTCCTCATTTGTTTTATTTTATTGCTTTGCGATCCTTTTTTTCTAACAACAAGCTTAGTGTTTGAACCATAACCTTTGATACTATAATGTAACATACCCAACCTCAAAATTGAGTCTCGTTACTGTGAAAAGATGTCTTATCCTTCTAATTATGAATTTTAAAATGCCCCATACATATAAAAAAACCAAGTTAAGTAGGACCAAAATTAAACATGCATATATAACAACATTTATAACTGATCAAGGGATCAAATTTTGCTCAAAAATTCAAAGTGTTTTAAATCACTTCAAATCGAATGAGAGCGTAGGCCTCATCGTTACGAACCCAACACAACTCGTTTGGGTTCAAACAGACATCGAGAGCGAGCGATATCGTGTTCTATTCCAAATGACAAATAGGCAAAAAAAGGGATGCTGACTGTACAATATGTACAGTCCGTACGGACGCTAACATGGCAGGCCGTACGACACGTGGAAGGCAGTTATTTGGAGAGTTGGCATCTGACATGTCATGTTTGCAGAGAACGGGATGACGACACATGGCCCAGTCAATGGTCGCCATGTGTCATATATATATTGGTTTAAAATTATGTCTTTGGCCGGAGTCGACCCTGCGACCTTCGGGCAGGGGGGAAAGACTTGGCAAGAGCCGCCAACCGGCGTGCCACTAATTGTTCCTTGTAATATATATGGAGAAATATATTTAAATGTTTTCATATGTGTATAGTTTGGGGTGCGACCAGGCCGGGGCTTAGCCCCAGCCCTTGGTCGCACATTGTATTACATATGACCCAATGCTATACCATTCGGGCACACGCATGGTTGTGTTTGTTCCAACGGTTATACAAATGACCTGCCATTTGGCCTTTGACCATTGGCTTGTGGAATGTGAGCCTATGTTTATGCTAGCGCACGGTCGCATGGGTCATACTACCTTTCCCTTGACGGTTAGGGGCTAGGTGCGCCCGTAACTGTCCTATAGTTTGCACGGTTCACGCGGTTGCGTCCAGTGCTAAGTTGTTATGCTTAAATATGTGTGTGGGCTAGTTTGAGCCAACAAGGGTGCGTTTTGTAGATGCAGAGACAACAATCTTGAAGGGGGTACTTCCAAGAAGCCTATCTTCTTCAATTTTTGGCCAAACGAGGTGCCAAAAAAGACCAACTAGGGGTTTTTGGACGTTCTGAAGCCATTGGACCAGTCTATTTGGAATTTTGAGCATTGTAAAGCACATTTTTTATCACTTTGAGAAAATAATACTAATGATCCATTGGAAGCTGGACCAGGAGATGTAGCCCAAGAGAGGGGTGAACTCATTTATCATTTGTTGTGTTATGTGTTTTCTGTTCTCTGATGTTTTTGTCGTTTATATGCATCTTGAATGAGTAAATCCTATTAAAGTTGTGTTGCAAAGTTGATCCATTTGCATTTTAACACATAAAATTTTAACTTGCAAATATTTTCAAGAATACAAGTCTTCTTCATTTTTAGATCAATAACACACAAATGGAATCTAGTAAGAATAAAAAAACACACACACAACATTCAGATAAACCATTTTCATATCAAAATATTCATATAAAAAACAATAGAACACTTATCTATTAATAATTAATCAACTAGCTATGTACGAAGGATGAAATTGAGGTTGTGACTCCACAATGATATATGCCCCTTTGGTAATCCACTCACCACACTCAACATTCTAGAACCCGGGTTATAATCCTATAACAATTCCAATCCACTAGCTCTCTCTTCCCCACAACTCACACAACCCAAGGAATGCACCCACTTCACTACTCGCAGTCCCTCAGGCTGTACCATTCATTGATCAAGGATTCCATTGTACTCAGTTGACAAAGAATCTCTTAGTTGGGGACCTCAAAAAATCTTAGCAAATTTAGGATTTCTCACAACAACCTTCATAATGATTTTGATCCATTTCCTCAGCAAGAAAACATATTATAGGATTACAACCCATTTTACAGGCACACAAGCCACATCTCCAGTATGAAACACAACCAAAAAATGGATTACTTAAAGAACAACATGGTTGGTGTTCTTCCCATCCATCGACTTCTCTCTTTCTTTCCAAAATATACATACACAAACTATCCCTTTTCTTCATACCAATTTCCTTTTCGTTAATCCAGTTGACTTCTCATTGTACCTAATGTTGATTGTACTTTAGATCCATGATCCAAAATAAATATGGGATTTGTCTCCTCACACCCACCCTCTTACTGAAATAAATGATTTTCTTTGGAAACACTAAGAAACAAATAGAAGGTTTACGCAAAGATAATAATTCAAGAAACTCACAAGAGGAGAAGGCCAACTTGTAGAGCCAAGTTCTCATCCTTCAAGGAGGAAGCATATATCTTCACCGCAAGTTTCAAGGAGGCATTCACCAAGTATGGCTCATGAAGAGAGTCATGAACATGTTCCTACAGAAGATGAAGATCTCAGAAAGGTTGTCATGGAAATGAGAGAGATGATGAATATCTTGATGGAAAGGAATACAAGGTTGCAAGGTGAGGGCTCCAACCCTTCAAAGCACAAGGGAGACAGTGGTGATAAAACTCCAAATGGAAATGGAGGGAATAGTGCTTCTCCACCACCCTCTCCTCCATCTTCTTATTCTTCTTCTTCTACTAATTCAAGACCTCTTCTAAACTCTCCAAAGGGACATGGTAAAACTCCTTCACAAATTCCTTTGTTGAAGCTTGATATTAAATTTGAATTGCCAATGTACAATGGAGAAGTTAATGCTGAGAAATTAGATAATTGTATTCGTCAGATTGAGGTGTGTTGTAGGATACAAAAAATTCAAGATGTTGAAACTAAGATTCATCTTGCTTCTTTAAGATTGGATAGTGAAACACTCATTTGGTGGGAATCCAAGACTCGGGAGGACATGAAGAAACATGGAAAAATTTTAACCTCTTGGAATGATTTTATTTTTGCAATTAAAAGACAATTTTACCCATTGCAATATATGAAAAAGGCTACTATGGATTGGCAAAATTTTAGACAAGCTAAAGGACAGAATGTGCAAAGCTTTACTCAAGAATTTAGGAGAGGAGCTTTGGTTTTGGGAGTATATTTGTCTTCTCAAGAAACTTTACCCAAATACATTGGAGCTTTACATAGTTATTTGAGACATACTATACTCATGTTTAATCCTTCAAATCTAGATGAAGTTTGT
>ML781566.1:170363-181768 GCA_009831015.1 Picea engelmannii
GCATCTTCTTCGTGCTTATTGCAGCAAGCATCCTAAACTTTGGGATGAGCATTTACACTACATTCAACATGCTTACAATCAAGCTAAGCACTCTTCAACTCAAACGTCGCCATTTGAAGCATTTTTTGGCTATTTTCCCAAACCTCCTTTAGATTTTATCTTTGGGAAGGATATTTCTATTGATGGTCAATATGACATTGATAGGGCAGAAAAGTTCATTGAACAAATTCAGTCGATACATCAAATGGTGCAAGAGCAGTTGGAAAAGAGTCAAGCCAAGTACAAGACAAGACATGAAAAGCATCGTGGTGATCACAGTTTCCAAGTTGGAGATGAAGTTTGGCTTTACATCAGTAAGGAGAGGCTTAAAGGAGAAGGTAAAAAATTGAAACCGATTCGATATGGTCCTTTCAAGATTATCGACAAGATTGGTAACAATGCCTTTCGTTTAGATTTGCCTCCTTATATGAAAATGTATGCAGTTGTTAATGTTGAGAATTTGAAATTTTATGAGCCTCCTTTGATTGATGATTAAGGAGAGCATGTTCATATTCCTTCTATAGATGATTTTTCCCCAGAATATCTTACAGAACTGCATTAAGACACCATCCTTGACAGGAAAATGCGAACTTCAAAACGAGGAAATGTGGAGTATCTTTGAGTTGGTCTTAAAGGTACAAATCCAAGAAAATCCAAGTGGATTGAGGTTGGAAAGGTGAGGGAGATATACCCTCATCTTCATATAGACTGAAAATAGTCTTTTGGAGCTCCAAAAGCTTTCCAATGGGGAGGTGTGATCAGGGGATCAAATTTTGCTCAAAAATTCAAAGTGTTCGAAATCACTTCAAATCGAACGAGAGCGTAGGCATCATCGTTACGAACCTAATGAAACTTGTTTGGGTTCAAACAGACATCCGGAGCGAGAGCTATCACATCTGTTCCAAATGACAAACAGACAAAAAAAAGGGATGATGACTGTACAGTCCGTACATTTCGTACGAATGATGACGTGGCAGGTCGTACAACACGTGGTAGGCAGTTATTTGGACAGTTGGCATGTGACATGGCATGTTTGCAGCGAACATGATGACGACACGTGGCCTAGTCAATGGCCACCACGTGTCATATATCTATTGGTTTAAAATTATGTCGTTGGTCGGAGTCGACCCCGCAACCTTCGAGCAGGGGGGAAAGACTTGGTAAGAGCCACCAACCAGCGCACCACTAGTTGTTCCTTGTAATATATAGCGAAATATATTTAAATGTTTGCATATGTGTATAGTTTGGGGCGCGACTGGGCTGGGGCTTAGCCCCAGCCCTTGGTCGCACATTGTATTACATATGACCCAATGCTATACCATTCAGGTGCACGCGCAATTGTGTTTGTTCCAACGGTTATACAAACGACTCGCCATTTTGCCTTTGACCATTGAATTGTGGAACGAGAGCCTATGTTTATGCTAGCACGCGGTCGCATGGGTCATATGACCTTGCCCTTGATGGTTAGGGGCTAGGTGCACCTGTAACTGTCCTACAATTTGCACGTTTCACGCGGTTGCATCCGGTGCTAATTTTTTACACTTAAATATGCGTGTAGTCTAGGTTGCACCAACAAGGGTGTGTTTCTTAGATGTAGAGACAACAATCTTGAAGGGGGGACTTCCAGGAAGCCTATCTTCTTCAGTGTTTGGCCAAACGAGGTGCCGAAAAATCCCATCTAGGGGTTTTTGGATGTTTTGAAGCCATTGGAGTAGTCTATTTGGCATTTTGAGCATTGTAAAGCACATTTTTGAGCACTTTTATCAAATAATACTAATGATCCATTTGAAGCTAGACTAGGAGATGTAGCCCAAGAGAGGGGTGAACTCCTTTATCATTTGTTGTGTTATGTGTTTTCTGTTCTCTAATTTTGCTGCCATTTATATGCATCTTGAATGAGTAAATCCTATTAAAGTTGTGTTGAAACGTTGATCCATTTTCATTTTAACACATAAAATTTTAACTTGCAAATATTTTCAAGAATACAAGTCTTCTTCATTTTTAGATCAATAACACACAAATGGCATCTAGTAAGAATAAAAAAAAAACACACAACATTCAGATAAACCATTTTCACATCAGAATAATCATATAAAAACCAATAGAACACTTATCTATTAATAATTAATCAACTAGCTATGTACGAAGGATGAAATTGAGGCTATGACTCCACAATGATATATGCCCCTTTGGTAGTCCACTCACCACACTCAACATCCTAGAACCCAGGTTATAATCCTATAGCAGTTCTGATCCACTAGATCTCTCTTCCCCACAGCCCACACAACCCAAGGAATGCACCCACTTCATTATTTGCAGTGCCTCGGGCTGTACCATTCATTGATCAAGGATTCCATTGTACTCAGTTGACAAAGAATCTCTTAGTTGGGGACTTCAAAAACTCCTAGCAAATTTAGGATTTCTCACAACAACCTTCACAAGGATTTTGATCCATTTCCTCAGCAAGAAAACACACTATAGGATTACAACCCATTTTACAGGGACACAAGCCACATCTCCAGTATGAAACACAACCAAAAAATGGATTACTTAAAGAACAACATGGTTGGTGTTCTTCCCATCCCTCGACTTCTCTCTTTCTTTCCAAAATATATATACAAAAACTATCCCTTTTCTTCATACAAATTTCCTTTTCGTTAATCCAGTTGACTTCTCACTGTACCTAATGTTGATTGTACTTCAGCTCCATGATCCAAAATAAATATGGGATTTGTCTCCTCATACCCACCCTCTTACTGAAATAAATGATTTTCTTTGGAAACACTAAGAAACAAATAGAAGGTTTACACAAAGATAATAATTCAAGAATATGGCTTGGATTGATACCCATGAATAAATCCCCCTTGGACCCCTCTCACTTGTTGAATCATATCCCCCCTCATCATTTTCATCCCTATTTTATCCTAGTCAAATATTACTTGCTTTTAGAAATCATTTCCATGTATATAATACATAGTTTGTCCCTTGGCCATTTTAATCACTACGGGCTCTTCGCCACAAGATATTATCTCACCACCCCCAGATGGGGTGACATATGGAAACCATGCGAGCTAGGAATTTAATTCCCATGGTATCCACCCTCCCCCCAGTCGCCTCCACATGAGTAGATTTCCCTTAGCGGGAATGGTGGTTCACATGTGTGGGAATATAGCGTTGATGTCACACTCAAAGAACAAGATGGGTTCTTATACCCCTGGTACAAATTGTCTGCATGTTGTTAAATTTCCCTTAATGGAGATCGCCTCTAGCAATTCATATGGAAATATGAAGGTTAGCATTGGAAATTGTCTCATTGTTCTTATTTTTGTTTAGGTCTAGACTCAACTTTATCCCTCCCACTCTATTTTTTATTCCTCTGGGTGTCCTCTCCTCCTCCCAATTTCCATCTTTTTCCGAGATTTCCTAATTCCTAGAGAAATGGGAAGGCCCAAGAGATGAATAACCTACTACATATTTTTTTCTTAATACCTTCATCCTGGACCTTCTTCCAAACCAGTTCCTCCTGCCATTTCTCATGCCCACCCCATTGGCCCTCCCCTTAATATTTCACCTAGTTCAGCCCAAAATTGGCTAGATTATGATGAGACCATGGCCTATGTTGAGGAAGAGGTGATCAAGATCCTTCTCTGGAACCTAAGGACTCCTTACTCTTCTTTGCCTCTAATATTTTGATTTCTCCCCTCACTTTTGGTCATCATTCCCT
This sequence comes from Picea engelmannii, assembly GCA_009831015.1. Taxonomy (NCBI): domain Eukaryota; kingdom Viridiplantae; phylum Streptophyta; class Pinopsida; order Pinales; family Pinaceae; genus Picea; species Picea engelmannii. The sequence continues at coordinate 174,127 of ML781566.1, forward strand.
AGAAGGCGATTTGTTTCCATAATTTTGTGGCTTCCCTGTCCAAGAAGAAATTCCTACCACATATCCAGAAGAAGAGGCTCCACCTTTTGGTGATTCTCAACTACTTGTATCTTCATCCGCAGTGTCACCCAACACATGGCACTTCTCATAGGATCATTTACAACTAATTTTTGAAATGAGGCAGGATGAAACATAACAACTTCACTGCTAGACTTCCCTCTCTCGATGCTTGAATTTTCTATTCGACACCCTGTCAAGTGAGCCATCCAAGAACAAGTTCCCAACATGCTTCTAAACTTATTTATTTTCTCCAAGAATTCCCACTGGTGATGCCAATCTGGGTTCGCCCATAGTCTAATTTCTTTTACTTTTATTTTGTTTCTCTGTTCAAAGAAACTATTGTTGTAGATAGGTTCTTTCATAGTTTAGAGAGTCCAGTATGTACCTGACTTCACCAAACACTTGACAGAGCGCCAAGTGTTCTAGTTTCCATATGTAAGGAAAAACATGCAGCTAGTTTTTCAATGCATATTGTTTTGATGATAATATAAGGAAAGAAAAAAACAAATTATTTACAAAAAAGGATCATATCAACTCACCATCCTAATTCACATTTATACAATTACATTATAATTTTTTGGAATTAAAGCTAGGGATGTTAAATTTTTGAACCTCATCTACATACTCATAAAATATAACAACTCTAGTTGAAAAAACATTATGATTAATGGGATCATACACTTTGTAAGTTTTATTGTCATCATAATATCCAATGAAGATACATTTGATCAAATTTTCATCGTGTTTCTTTGTATCTTCCTTTGGAATGTGGGAAAATGGTTTACTCTAAAAAATTCTCAAAATGATTAACAAATGGTTTATAATCATAGAATATTCCATAAGGATTTGTATGCTATAAATGTTTTGTTAGACTTCCATTTTTTAGTTACATAGCATTACTTATAACTTCATCCTAAAAAACAATAGGAAGATTCTTACCTTTAATCATTCTTCAAGCACATTCAACCAAGGTTCTATATTTCCTCTCTTCCACTCCATTCTTCTAAGGATTATGTGAAATTGTGCATTATTTATTAAGTCAATTGTCCCTGTAGTATTTTATGAAATCCCTCGATGTGTATTCTCCTCCCTGATCTAATCTAAGGATCTTGATGTGTTTTATGATTTTCTTTTGAACCATGTTTTCAATGTCTTTGAAATATTCAAACACATAACTTTTATTTCGTATGAGATAAACCCATGTAAATATTAGTCTATCATCAATGAATATAATAAAATAAGAAACTCCCCCAAGTGATCTAGTTTTCCTTAGCCCACACACATTAGTATGCAATAATTCAAGAATATCAGTTTTCCCTTTATTTGTACTTATAGGGAACCCATTCGTATGCTTTTTTTTTTCTAGTGCACAACCATAGAATTCAATATGTTCATTATTTAAAAGTAAAGGTGATCCACCATCTCTTTCATTTGAACTAAATCATGTTCTTTAAAATTTAGATGACCATACCTTAAGTGCCATAGTTATTCTATAGACATAGTTTTTCAATATAAATTATAGCAACGCAAAATCAATGACATCATAAGTAAAAGCATTACCAACTACTCATCATTGAAATCAATAACTATGCATTCAACGAATCAACAAAAAGGATAGCGACACATAAACATAAATAACATCGTCCCTTAGCACATCACAATCATCTTGAAACAATTTATAAACAATGATCAACCATATAAAAAATATTAAAATGAATACCCTCCCCACCTACCCTACAAGGTTAGGACCTCCAAGACATAAGAAACACTCGAGACTAGGATCCAATTGATTTTGACGATTTAAGGTCTCAGGGATGGCGACTGTTCTGAGGAACAGAGAGGTGTCTACATCCCACCAACACAATAAAGTCGAAAAAAAATACATCAATCAGTCAGTCCTAATGATCAATTATTCGTGGGGAAAGGGTAATCATCAAATTTCTCAATCCTACATCAGCATTTATTCCATGGGGCGAGAAATCAAATTCTAAACAATCAATCACAAACATTAAATATTCAATGCGCACGAGAACTCTAAATTCTAAAACAATCATTCATCAACATAAAATATTCCATGTGCGCATGAATCTAACTTCAAAAACAATCATTCATTAACATAAAATATTCAATGTGGATGAGAATCTAATTTCTAAAACAATCATTCATCAACATAAAATATTCAATGCACGTGTGAATCTAACTTCTAAAACAATCATTCATCAACATAAACTATTCAATACGTGCAAGTAAAACAACTACATAACTCATCATGTCAGCATTAATTTCATGACACAAGACTTATCATCAACTTCATTTTCATGGCTCAACAATATTCTAGTTATCAATCAATCATACTTCAATCATCACTAATCATGGCAAGATAGGAAATTCCACGACAACATATATCATTTTAAGTATGCAATTACCATCAAGGGAACCATTTGACTAAAGACCAACTGCCATTACGTATCTCAATAAAATAGACACAGTTTCCATCGATGGAACCGTCCAACGATGGTTCTACTATAAATGAAATTTATCAAATGAATGACTCCATTAACACCCATGATCAATCCAACACTAGTAAGTAGCTTACTAAAACTCAATCATAAGGTTACGTCAAATTAAATATACTCCCAAAGAATTTTACAACACTTATGCCAAAAATCCAATCACCTAATTCTATGGAAACTCCTTCAATACTTCCTAATTTGTGAGGATACCATAGACAATAAAATAGTTTCGTTATGATGCCTAAGACTCCATGATTACTTCAAGAAATTTTAAAACTAACAATTACACCATAAGGATTTTGTCACAATTCAAATTCAATCAAGCTACAAAATTAATAAATCAAAGCACGTTCTATTTCTCTAAAGACAATGAGACTACAACGTTGGACAACAATTTAAAATAATTTTGACCTTCTTAACTCCATTGTTATTTCCACTCATTAATAGAACTAATACTTAGAATCATTTTGTCTAACCATTAGATCAGTCTTATGTGGGGTCTATGATGATAATTGTTTTATATAAACTAAATGTAATATCAAGTGAAGACCCAAAGTTAACCTATTAATAAATCCTTCCACATCAACGAAAATGGACTAAGAGTACAACCAACGATTCAAATTATCTTAAATAATTACTCCACTTAAGGCTTCCTTATCACTATAATTCTATGAGGTGACAATATTGGGACGTAGAAGGCTCTTCGAGTTTTCCTAAAGTAGTAAAGATGCAATAAAAACGTTGTCGGCAGGAGGATGCTCAGGATAAGGCTCTACGAATTGCTATTGTAACAAGTGTCGCATGGTAGAGTAGTCCCTACCAGGATGGATACAAAATAAATGCGTGGGTAGAAAGTTGCAGTACACATGGTATTCCTGAATTAGTTTTATTTGAAATTTATCAAAAATTATTAATGTTTGGTACATAACCAATGCAACCTAGCAATTACGGAGTGGCATGTAGGCGAAGTCACAGGTTCATTTTATTTAACAGTTATTTCATATACAGTTTGCAGCGAACAATTCCATCATATACATGAGAGTGAGTAATTTATAGAATATTATAACATTGTATGAAGATTTTGATGTTGAGGGTGTTCGGTGATATACTTTTTGCACCAAACAGTTCCGTGATATACTTTTTGCACCAAACAGTTCCGTGATATACATTTAACGATTATGTCATATACACGAGACAATAATTTATATAATATTATAACATTGTATGAACTGAGCTGCCCTGAGGGAAAACCAACTCAGCCACCTGAACCGCTTCATAACTAAAGTGTAGATTGTTACTAATGCAAAAAGAGTTCAAAATTGTGGCCTGTAACGGTGGCTGTTACAACTGTGGAAAGTGTAGACAACATAACTATAGTAACCATGGACAAATTCATGAAAGGTCGACATGAAGATGAAAAAATAACAGAGGAAAACAATAGACAGATCACCGGTATGGGTTGTAGTGTCGCGACGGGGCAATGTAGAAGGAGAAAAATTCCATCTCACCAGGAGGAGGCGTCTCCTCATCGACTAGTGTCCGGTTTAGTTGCATGGTGTCATTCGTTTGTGATGGAACGTGCTCATTCTTTTGTTCGAGTGCCAACACTGGTGCAGAGGTTGTTGTTGGTTGGGCTGTTGCTGCTTGGCCTGCCTCTGGTTGGAGGTGATCAACATCCTGTAATGCAGAGAGAAATTGAAGAAGTTGAGAGGCTTTGTTGTCTAGGGCCTCTAGGCGGAACCAAAGGTCATCCATGTTATGACGCAGGTCGAACAATAGGCTCTGTACCAGGGCAAGGGATGCAGCAAGGGGTGGGAGAGAAGTGGGAATTTGAGTGGACTGTGGCAGGGACGAGGAGGAGATGGCTGAAGAGGAAGAGGATAGCAGTGAGGGAGTAGGTGGGGGATGGATGACCAGGTGGGGCCGGTTTGGATGGAAGGCCGACCCACGTTTTGAATTCCCTCGTAGTCGGAGCATATTCAGGACAGTGGGAGAGCGAAAATGTGATAGAAACAGAGCAGGAGAGGACAAAATAAGAGAAGGGAAAGGCTGGGCAGGAGGCAGAGCTCTGAGAAGAAAAACTAGAAGAAGTGTTTGGTGCAAAATTGACATGGGTTTTCGGGTTGTCGGGGTGATGGACTCAAAATTGGGCTGATGTTGTTCCATGGTCTACAAATAGCACAAATAGTTCCATGATATACAAATTGACAAGTGGTCCTGCGGATTATTTGAATTTTTGGATCATGGGTTTTGGAGCTACCGTGCTGAAAATCAATCTTCTGTTGTTACCTGAATAAGTTTTCCTTTTTACATATGCTGGTGGACAAAAAATGAAAAAACAATAGTATTGACCTCTGTTACATAGGGTGGTGAACATAAGTATGAAAACAATGGTGTTCCCAAATTAGTTTTCTTAAAACGAGCAGGTTCTTGACTTAGCTGGTTTTTTTATAGCAGGTTGTCGGGTTGGGGACCTATTGTTCCATTGTCTACAAATAGCACCTAGACTTCCACAATAAACAAATTGACAAGCAATTTTGCGGACTAGTTGAATTTTTTGATCATGGGTTCTCGGGCTGGCGGGCTGAAAATCAGGCTTTTGTTGTTCTGTGGCCTACAAAAATAAAATATGTGATTTGATGAAGTAGATATATAGAGCATGCACATAAGCTTCATCCTTGGTTTTCGGGGTTGCGGGCTGAAAATTGTGATTGTGTTGTTCTGTTTCCGACAAATAGCATCGAGAGTTCTACGATATACAAATTGAGAAGTTGTTTTGCAGACTATTTGAAATTTATGGATTGTGGGTTGTCGGACTGGGGGGCTGCAAATTGGGCAATGGTTTTTCTGTGGTCTACAAATAGCACCTAGAGTTCCATGATATACATATTAACAGTTGGACTTATGGATTACCTGAAGTTGAAGTCGCTAGTGTCGAATAAGCAAATTGAAATAATAAACTGAATAACTTATTTTTGTGTTGATAAAATAATTTATAATTAAATAAAGCAAGTTTAGCATTCCCAAAATCAGTTTTCCTTTTTACATATGATGGTGTACAAAAAAAGAAAAAAAAAATAGTATTGACGTCTGTTACATAGGCTGGTGAACATAAGCATGAAAAAAATTGTGTTGCGGAATTAGGCGGTTTATCGGGCTGCAGACCTTAAATGCGAGCTTTTGTTGTTCCTTGTGCTACAAATAGCAGGTAGAGTTCTGCGATATATATATTGACAATCGGACTTGCGGATTATTTTAATTTGGAGAGGTTCGTGTCGAATAAGCAAATTGAAATAATAAACTCAATAACTTATTTTAATATCAATAAAATCGTTTATAATTAATTAAAACAAGTTTAGCATTTCCGAATTAGTTTTTATTTTTACATATGTTGGTGGAAAAAGAAAGGAAAAAAACATAGTACTGATGTCTGTTACATAGGCTCGTTAACATAAGCATGAAAAAAAAAACATTCCCGAATTAGTTTCTTTAAAAGAGCGGGTTCTTGAATTGACTAGCTTTTGGATTGCGGGTCTGTGTCCTACAAATAGCACCGACAGTTTCATGATATACAAATTGAAAATTGGAGTTGCAGACTATTTGAATTTTAAGGGGCTTGTGTTCAAAAAATTTATCATTTGTGAATCAATTTTCTTTACATAGGCATACAGGGCGGTTGACAAAAAGACCAAATAGATGGCATTCACGAATTAGTTTTCTTTAAAACATGCACTCATTGACAAAAGAAACTGAAATTTATGAAATTATAGGTTCATGGAGACCATAAACTATACATAGAAACTACGTAACTCTATGTACATACTCTCTATGAAATTTTACGAAGACATAAAAGTAGGAAAAAAACTAGCATTCTCGAATTAGAGCATGGAGGGAACCCTGAATCGAGACTTGTCCAGTTTTTGGATCGCGGGTTCTCAGGATGGGGACCTGAAAATGGAGCTTTTGTTGTTCCATGTCCTGCTTCCAACGTCTGTTACAAAGGGTGGTGGACAAAAGGACAAAATAAATAGCATTCCTGAATTAGTTTTCTTTAAAACAGGGGCTAGTGGATACAAGAAATTGAAATGTATCAAATTATAGGTTCCTGGAGAGCATAAATTACTCACATCAATTATGCAATTTTTTAAATACCACCCACAGTTCGATGATATACAAATTGAGAAGCGGATTTGCAAACTATTTAAATTTTAAGGGCTTTTGTGGAAAAAGTATGAAGCACAGGTTGTAAAGATCCAACAAATGACATATTGTCTAGATGTTTGAGTACAAAAAAAGTAGCGAACAAAATTTCATGACATTTATATAAAAAATAATGAAACTTGTTAGATATTCCTGGAAATTTAAAGAAACATATATATATATATATATATATATACCTGAAAGATGATATCTCAAATTTGAGTCAATGATTTATTTCATACTTTATTTTGAAAATAACCAGGCTGGAGAAAAGATGCATAGGACAAAAAGAGAATTGAGATAAATTAAACATAATGTCTTCACATTCAGCATGGTTGAAGATAAAAATATAGGAACACACAAATATATAAGAAGACAAAAGAATAGTTTTATTTGGAGTATATGGAAAAATTAATAGTTTGTTACATATCCCTGGAAATGTAAATGCGTTTGTCATATAGACTGGGATTGGGGCTCCCGCGAACCCTAACAAAAATATTTACAAGAAATAGGAATGTGGAAAGGAGTTGGACACGAAAGAATGTAATACCTTAAAAGTAGAAATGGCAAGATCATTTTTGGCTATATATTTCTACTCAGAGAAGTTGGAATAACTGAATTGACAAAGAAAGAACTATGCATTTCTCTGTTGGATTTGGGCAATGACCCACTTCAAGTTTTCTTCAATATAGTTTCTCAAATGGGCGATGTTGATGTAATTGTGGATTTGAATGTTGAAAACTTCATTTTCTAATTCACTTAGATCAATTGAAAGTTTGCACAAAGTTTCATCGATGTCTGCATTCTATATCAAATATCGGACTAGCCAGTTGTGCACCTCTTGTTCATGATATTCAATAATGTTGTAA
>ML781566.1:194212-233247 GCA_009831015.1 Picea engelmannii
ATCTGCATCTTCCATAACTGGTAGTTTTGGCCGTTAAATTTCTCGACCCTAAACTTTCCATCTTCCGACATTACTCCCACTCAAACCAGGAACCCTCTTTTCCTGCGAGTTACCTTACGCTCTGATACCAGTTGTTAGAAAAAAACAGGACCGCGGAGAAATAAAATAAGACAAATGCAGAAACAAAACACAGAAGACATGCAATACAAGAGAGACACAGATTTACGTGGTTCACCCAGTGTGGGCTACGTCCACCAGAGAAATTGTTAGGTCCTTCCTTTATTATTATCCAACAAATGAAGGGATACAACCTACAAAAAAACCCACTGTAACTTCCTCTTCTTTCTCTCACTGTCTCCTCTCTCAGAATACAATAGTCACCATCATCCATAGCTGCAATACATTTCCCTCATAAAAGAGGGTTGCCTTCTAGGGCAAAAAACCCTAACATAATCTCTACCGTTAGATCTGTGACCTTATAATGAACGGTCCAAATTTACAATGAAATTACAATATACTTTTACAAGACAATTGTTTTTCTTCGGGGGCTTTTCCCCCGAACCCCCGCTGGGGGCCCGCTTGCCCCCAGACCCCCCAGCCGGGGGGATAGGCCCCCCGGACCCCACAGAGGGGGTACCCCCCCTCTGCACTCCCCTGCGTGGAAGAGTATACATACTTCTGCGGTGTAAATACTTCATGGGGTATAAACATGGTTGAAAGCAAGGACCTCTGAATCAGAAAGATAATCAGGCTCCACAACCAACACATGGTAGTTGCCTCTACGCACAAAACAAAAACCAAAAAAACATAGTTGCAAATAAGTTTGACAAACACAGAGAAGGTAAACTAAAAACTGTTTACTGTGCAACACGGGTAGGAAAAGGGTGCACCTTTGCATGGTTTGGTGTACGTGTGTGGGTATGAGTTGTTTGCGTCCTCTACTTTCCCTGTTTGTTTCTATGAAAAAAAGTACAAAGAAAAACGGATATGAACATAAGTTCAGATGTTAAGAAAAAGGAAATTACTATGTACATATACAAAAAAAAAATAGAATACGTTGAATAGAGTCAGAAATAGTTTTTGGGAGGATGTACCTTTTTTTTTTTCCTGTACAATGTAAATTTTATAATTCGAGTAGAACACTGTCTAGAGCGATGTGTGTAGAAATCTGAGATATAGATATGCTTTGAAACAAACAAATATGAGTTTGCAATAACTTTGATGTATATGTCATAATTCAAGTGCAATACAAATTGTATCGTGATCAAACCAATATGTGTCTAAGACAAACATATTGTATTGAGGAATGGGCACATTGAACCAGACATGGTCAATTAGTGCATTTTGCATATGGACTATGTTGTTCATAAGATAGCAGAGACTGTATTTTCACATGTAGTTTTCCAATTCTTTTGTTCTGCTAGTATTTTGTAGCATATCGATATTGAAGTCTCCTACAAGTACAATGGGTCTGCTCAGATGGAAATGGGTCAATGCATTGGAAATAACATGTACTATGTTGGAGAATGTTGCATGGGGAGCAACATACAGATTCATTATTGCAACTTTTGTTTCATGAGAAAAAAAATTGCAACCACTGGCTCAACATTGTTTTCTTCGATAGGTATATGGTCCAAAATTAGTAGATGTTTTTTCACCAGTATCATGACCCCATGTGCAATGTAACTTGATATGCAATTGTTATTTGGGAATTGTTTGTTCTGCATGCATAATGTGATGTGTGTTTCTTGCAAGCATAGAATATTGGATTGCATTATATCATAGTCATTCAGTATATCATCCATGTGTGCATTTAAGCTTCGTGTGTTAAGTGAGGGAATTGATACAAATGAATTTGTTTGTATGGATTGGTAATCATAATGCAATTGCCATTTTGCGGTGGTCCTCAGTGGTTCCATTTCAATATCAACTTTATGTTTCACTTTTAAGTTATCTTTTGTGAGAGGACTTAGTAAATAAAAGGACTCTATGCTTCTATCACATGACATTGTTGTGTAGACAAGTCCATGTATTTGAATTCTAGCAAGCTGAAAATCAACTTTATCAAGTGTTAGTCCTTGTGATCTATGGACTGTATGTGTACATCCAAGTTTAATTGGAAATTGTTTTTGAATCTTCATTTGACCTGTCTTTGTTGATGTTGATACTGGCTTCGATATTCACAAAATAGGTGTCCAATCACTTCCAGTATTTTAATTATATAGATAAGACAACTTGCTTGCTTGTCGCTTGCCTATATGTGGTTCATAGAACTTAATCCAAAGGACATCCACTTTCTCTGTCTTGGTATAGCCTTTCAGTATTCCATATGCACCATTCACCAACCCATCCTATGAATCATAGTTGCAGGCATATATTTCAACCAACATTTCTAATTTGAGGACAAGCTGCAAAGGTAAAGTGACCGAATGTTCATGTCGTGGAACATTTCCATGGTTGTCTTCTTCCAGGTCAATGGAATTGATGATGATATCATTGCTAGGCATTAGGGAAAGCTTGTGGTTGTTATGGTTTGCAACATCCTTATTTATGTAGAAAAAGTAAGGGAATGTTGGATCTGTTGGTGCAGGCCGTAAGCATCTCAAATTGATATGGGTCAAGTCATCATGTGTTTGGCTATTGGTGCGCATTCTATTCAGAATTGAAATGAATGTTTCATCTGTTTGGCGCATTGTAGTATGAAACTCAAAGCATTCAATATTGTCTCTCCAGAAGTTATGGGTGATTTTTTCCACGTTGACCGTGGGTTGTTCAAATATCAAAGAATCTTGTATGGGTTGTGCCTGGTAAAGATCCCCATAGAATATCATGTCAATGTTTCCAAAGTATTTTGTCTGCACATGTTTTATGCTTCTTAGTCAGTTGTCAATGGAATACAAGAACCGACTCCCAATCAAATATGCTTCATCTATAAAGACAAGTTGGAGTTCCTCATAAATCTTAGATAATGTATCCAACATTTCCTTGCTAAGTGGAAGAAACCGTGACTTGTTAAAAAGCATTAAAAATGCAGAGTGGGCTGTTGTTCCACCAACATTGTATGCATATTTTTCTATGTATGCAACTATTAGGCCCTTTGGTTTCATAGGATCGTAGGAATTGTTTGAATCATAGATTCGTATAAGAATTTGGAACAATGCTTTTGCTCTAAATGTCTTGGCTCTTCCTGCTCCGCCTATAAGGAACACATGCACAATAATGTTCATGTTCAAGCGTTTTTTAAGAGAAATATCCTTTACAATTGTTTGTTGTTCACGATTCAACAGACGTCTTATTCTGTGGTATTCATTATTTTCAATTAGGAAAGGATGTTTTGTAACTTGAAAACCAAGATTGATATGTTTTTCACTTCCAGCTGTTGGAGGACAAGGCAAATCTCCTTGTAAGTCATAGGACTCGGAAGCAGTTATGGTTTTTTTTGGATCTCTGAATGTGTCATCATGATCGCCAGGATTTTCTAGGTCATTAAGTGAAACCTCTAGATCGCCCCATGTTGGATTAACATTGTAGGTAAATCTAGCTTCATTGATGTACACCATAGTCTCAGACGCAACATACGCAGCCTCCCATGTACAAAAGTTATGCATTAATGTCTCTTCGTTTTCATCAAATGGAATGTACATATACAGTTTTTCTCTACAATAGTTTTCATAGTCACAATGTTTGTTGTATTTGAAAAATCATATGACAGAGGGTTTTTTCCTTTTTGATATGGGTGCACAATTGTTTTTGTTATGCGATACAAATTCTGCTAAGTAGATATGCCTAATAGGAGATGGATGTTGGATGTAATAATCAATAATAGAGTGACATACCACTTCCTATGAATTGTCGGGCTCTTGTTGCAGCAAAACCGGTGGTTTAAGGACAAATGTTTATTTTTCAAGTGGAGATGTGTTTATGAAGACACATTTTCTTAAACTACAAGTGAGGGGCAAGGAAAGTGCAATGTGAACTGCTTGTTGAGCAGACATTTGTTGAATATTAAGAAATGTATTTCCAAGTGTGCGTATCATTTGTATGGTATCAATATGACTTCTTTCATGTTCTTTGCATATTTTTATGAATGCACTTGTCATAGATTTGTCAATCTTCATCATATACGAGGTACAATATGATGTTGCAGCATATGCATTTAGCATGTACTGGGCATCTGTATTTTCTTTCCACATAACTGACATATCCTTAGAGAAACTATTGTTCCAAATATGGGAGAGTTTTCGTTTAAGGAAAAGTGTTGGTTTCCTAACCGTACATTGTATGGCTTGGATGTACTCATCTTCTGAAAGATTTACCGGTGTCAAGAAGGCATCAAAGCTCATCATTTCATTAAATCCCCCTTCTTCTAGAAATGCGAACAAGGATTTAGATTTCTCAACAACAACATTTTCCTCTACACTAACTGGCTCTATGATTCTTGTAGCTCTCATTGGTGGCACGGGAAAGTTTTATCTGCAATGTGATTTTTTTCATTTTCTACAACTTCTTGTATGGTAATGTCTATGGAATTTCACAAGTTCTGGATCCAAATGATCTGTGTTGCATGTTATGTATTTATCCACAAATTGTTCGATCTCTGAATTGTTATTGGCTCCATACACTGGTGCATCCTCTATCCACAATAGTGTGTGGTCATGTTCATTTCCCCTATTCTGGAATTCAGTGACAAAAAAAGTAGTCTAATATTTTTCCGAAAAATGTTTCATCATGGCATATCAATTGTCTCAAAGCATTTATTCTATGTATATAGTAGTGAGTACATGTCACTGGGTCTTTTCTTATGAGGTAGTCAATGTCGCTAATTTCCATTGTATTGGTTTCTTTTTTACGTTTCCTGTTCTTATGCAGGTCAGATACCACAACCACCAATGGATCCCAGCAATGATTTGCACTTGTAAATGTGATGAAAAATGTTGGTGGGCCTAGTTTCTAGATCATTGCAAAAATAATTTTTTTTTTTGTTGCAAATAGTCAGGAGAGGTGCAGATGTTTTCAAAATCTATGTGTCCAATATTAGATTTCAGAATTTTTTCTAGTTTAACTTTGTACTTCACATCCTTCATGAACAACTTTCTTCCTTGTAACTGACCTTCTCTTATTCAGACCCACATGTTGGATAGAACTTTCTCGATTATCAGGTGCATTGTCTTGAAAAACAAATTTGTTATGTGACAGGAGAAGCAACCGCTTGAATGTAGTAGCTCCCATTGAACTATTTTATGATAACTGAATCGTTCTGTAATATCAGTGTCAAGTGGATCTCCATAGAAGAGTGTTGGAAAGTTCATTTCCTTAACAAATTTTTCCTTGAATATTCCAAGTGGGCGTTGCCCCTCGGCAGGTGAAATTTCGACAATTTTTCCTTGCAAGTCATGAATGCATTGCGAATCAGTGAATCCATGCACCAATGTTTCAACAGTTGTTTCATTGCCTGATTCATCACTTGCATCAAAATCACTAGGATTTTCAAGAGTATCTGCAGAGTTGCCATGTTCTTCTGCGAGAACACTATTCCAATTGGCATTTATACAAATGTTCTCTACTTTGTACAGGGCTCTGGAACATAATTCCTTTAATGCTTTCATAACAGCATGCACACATAGTTTGCCTGTCTGATAGGTACTTTTGTATCGTAATTCTCTTTTCAAAGCCACAACAATTTTAATTGTATTGTTAATAGATTGTGGCAATGCTTTTTGCACAACATCTAGATGAACAAAAACATTAATAATTGATCCTGTTAAGCCCATCTGGGCTCATTTATAGCCCCAAGGTATGATTTGGGAAAATGCAATTTGCAGAGACACAAGTCTCTCCTCGAGTTTTGTAAGTGTACTTACATCTGCTAGTGTTGTATTACATCTTATTCGGTCAGGGGTTGCAAACGGTGGCAGTTTTCCATTTTCAAGCGATCGTTTGCATGAAAGACAAACTTTCGCACTAGAAAATGGTTTATCTTGGGCTGTCAAGCGGAGGTATTCTTATTACAAATCAGGCATGAAAGACTTATTGTTTTTTGAAAAATTCAATTGTTCACAAATTGCACATGCAAGGGAAGGAGTGTCTTTAATTTGTTTCATGTAGTTCTGTCTTGCATTTTTCTTTCGCAGGGAAGTATTCACAGAAATTGTTTCCTAGTTTTCATTGCTACTACTGCATGGTGTTGCTTGTATATCATGAAGTCGTACAGTTGCATCACCATTCTTAGATATGCAATCACACCTATTTATGCTTTGTTTTGCACAAACAAATTTCTTTACATTATCATATGTGAGTTTCTCTCTAAAAGAAAGTGTAGCAATGTATTTTTTTCTCTCGTGCATGACCTTTTTCAAGTTGTGGTAACTTATTCTATGTTTCTTGCCCAAGGGCAGGATGAGCTGGTGGCAACTGGGATGAATTTCACTTTCATCCAGTTTTTGAGAAACTACTTTACGTTTTTTGTTCAAGGTCTCTATGACCTTATCAGAAGTCGGGCGAATTTGACGAATAATTATTTTCAAATTGTGATAACTTACTCTACATTTTTTGTCTAATCCGTCTATGGCCTCATCACAACTGTCATGAATTTTACATATGTTTTTTTTGTTCGAGACCTGCTTGCCCATATCGCAACTAGGATGACTTTCATTTTCACAAAAAAGAATTCCACGTTTATGCAAATTCGATGTCGTTTGGGTGGCATGGACAATCAACCCTGAACTACCGATATGTGTAAGTAAAGGTTCATAATGGATATGTGTTGTATCTATTTTCAATGAAAGGATGTCAATTGTTCGATCGCAATTTGAATCAATAACCCAGGAATGGACAATGGCATCTGCTAAGGGCAACCACACCTAGATATTAACCCTGAATATGGAAGACAACCATTGCAAAAAGAATTTGCAACCCTCCATACACCCTTTTTCTTATGGAAGTGCCATGTTCACAAGGTATTCCTGCCAACTTCCAACTGTCAGCATATTTTATACGAGATATGGGAAAAGGTGTTAATTCAAGCACCTAAAAGCTTGTTGGTTGTCTCCTATAATTGCATTGCAAAAGGATTGCACAGTGTAAATTCGCAGTGACTAAACATCGAATTATGTTGGTACCAAACAACAAATTGCATTGAACAGACTATCTCCACAGCTAGACACAACGTTTGTTGTCAGCTGCAAACCATGGCAATCTATGCCATGCAAAATCCCTTTGCATTTCAATTGAACGTCTTTGCAAATAATGGACAAGTAGATACAAGGAACTTCTATATTGCATATGGGAATTTTTCTGTACACCACTGGTTCATAATGGCTAGTGAGGGCATTGGCATCATGGAACAAAATGCAATATGGATTGTCAAATGCAGTTTTATTGAATAGTAGATATCTAGTTTTTCTTTTTAATGACCAAATGGAAAATGATATATTCATCCAGTTAGATAGCCATCGTATACAAAATGTATCTCCCCAAAGTCCACTCTCATGCGGAGGCATAACTGGAGATGCAAACAACCGCATTTTTGAAAAATATGTAGTGTCATCTTGTATTGCATGCAATTGTCGAAGAAAATCAGATTCCAGATCGTATTCATAGGACTGAAAAGCCTCGACATGGCCATTTTTAAAACAGGTCAAGAAATAATCTATCAATTCATTGCGCAGCTCGGTCGACGAATAGCGAAAATGCAATAGAACTTGGAATGTATCAAAAAGGCAATCCCCAACAATATACGAGAATGCATCCAATCTAAAAATTGAATTGCTATGAAAAACCATGTCGATGTTGTCATGTACAATGGACTGTGTAGCTATTTCATATGACTCAACATCTATTACCTCGTTCATCTCTTCAACTGTAACTTTGAAGCTATTTTCTACATAGTTTCACTTTCTATGAAAATAGAGAAAAGAAGGAGAAAAAACTAAAAGGTAGAAAAATATAAAAAAACAACAAAGCAGGGCACCAATTCCCATATGTATCTTTAAACCTTCTTCTTCTCAAATTCAATCCCCCCTAGTCCCCACAACAGATGACAAGAAAACAGAGAAATAAATAAAACAATAACTTTACTCAACAGAAATAGAACAGGTAGACGTAGTGTTCCCACCCACATAATGAAAGAATACTCTATGTACAGACCCCGCCCGATGATTCCCTCTTCTGATGGCTCCCAACTACTTTTCGTAAATCCATATACATTGCAAGATGCATGCTTTCCAGAAGTAGAAACTAAGAGAACATACAAAGATGGTGGGACTACCACCATTGAAAAAAAACAACAACAGGGAAACTTACCCATCAACAAAGGACGACAAGATCTCAGCCCCAAAAACTACAAACCAAAACAACAGGTCGAACAGCATGCAAATTTGAAAAACAACAAACTATTGAACAACCACGAAGAGCTCGAACTGCAATTGCAGGACCTCAACTTTGTAAAGTTGAATCAAAGAAGAACCAAAACCATGGAACGAAGAACTGAACAATGATCGAACACTCGAGCACCGATGACGACCATGAACGAAACTGTATTGCAACCCATCTGTACAATAATCATTTAACATTGCCATAGTTGTTAGGTAAACAATTAAGACTGTTAGGACCATTGAAGGGCATAGGCCTATGCAAGCATTTAAGAGAATATGCAGCGTGGCAAGCCTGTTCTCTCGAAGCATGTAACAATAAAGCAAAAATCAGATATAGTAATATGGTAGAGAATGTATTCTACCCAACATAAAATGCTAAGGGAGACATTCAAACTAATGCTAGCATTAATCCACCGTCGACCAATGCATAATAAAATATATAATTCAAAAAGACCATATACTACCAAATACTTTGGAAAGGTCAAGATATTTAACATTGGGAATAGTGAAGGTTGCAATAAGACCTCCAATCCTTTGTCCAATCAGATCTTGACAAACATGATACTTTTTATTATATTAAAATCGATGTCTTCATTTCCCTTGTTCCAACAATAGACAATATGGAAATATTTCTGGTCAATGCACAATCTAATACCAGGTCAACAATTTGTCGATCGCTATAGTCCCTCTACACCTACGACAGGGACTAATAAAGGAGCATGTACATCATTGTCCAAGGATAAGGACGAAGTAAGGATATCCATTTTACTGTGGTAATAAAGGTGCATGTAATTTTGTTGACTAGGGAAAACGCTCAGAGAATACCCTCATGCAAAATCGCGGAGTGGGTTCCCTTCACAACACAGAGAAGGTTGAACGATTTGCGGAGTAAACTCCATCTTAAAACGTTGGTGAAGTTCCATAAAATTCGTTGGGTAAAATATAGTGATAAACGCAGGGTAAGGATCATGCAAATGTTGTTTAAGGAGAAGAAATTCGCTAAGGAAAGGAGCCCTATGAACACCGATCTGTCAATGGAAGCATAGGGAGAGGGGTGCACTCAGCAAGGTTCAATACCAGTTCAGACCCAAATCGAGTTGACCTGTCATTCCAATTCCTTCAAATGGAACTAATAATATCTCTCCAAGAAGAAGAAAAAATGAAAATGGTTATAGCAATGAACCACATCCTTTACAACACAGAGCAGGGGGAAATTGCCCAAGAAGAGAAATGACTACTAAACAATGATCCCAAAGGACAAATATATAACTATCCCAAAGGAAAAATATATAACTGTTGGTATAATTTAATACTGATCGTGGAACGTCGACCCTTAAATTCCCAAAAGAATAAATCTGAATGTTTCATTACAAACTCCATCTCCACGATTTCTGGGATTTTTTACTCTAGTTTTAAAATTTTAGGGTGTGATCCAAAGGGATCAAAATATAGGTGTGAAGGACAGATTCCAATAGTTCTGCTTGCATTTTTTTAAGTAGATTCTTGGCCAACAAAATTCTGAGGAGGGGGGGGGGACATGTAGATCTGCATTCTAAGAGTGGATGATATTTCTCCTTAACCCCACTGGTTGGACTTCCACGTAGAGGAGGGAGTGTTGGGCGAAGGGGTATCTCTGGGTACTGAAGCAACGTGGCCATTTTCGTTCATGGAATTCTATGAAGGATCTAACACTCGTCAACAATGAAATCTAAGAATCTAAATTATAACCCTATATTGTGAGATAAAGGAAACAACCATGTAAGACATGTATCTGGATAAAAGAATCTAGGGGTAGCAGTCCAAACATTCAACTCCCAAGTGGAAATCTCGGATGTTCGTGAACAAGGGATCAAGGGCCGGCGATAAGAATGAGAGATAGCACAAATTTCCATATACTTAGTTGAGAGAAATTAATGGCATCACAATCCGTAAATCTTTTACAAAACCCATCAAGGATTTTCCCAATCAATATTAGAAATAAAATATCCATTTACGACAATACTTCTAGAGAATACAAATAGAATTTTTAACTTATTAAAAATTACAAACTTAATAAAATAACGTAATCATCGATGAAGGACTTGATGATATTCCTTGCATTGGTTCTCCATCTGGTTCACACTCTCTAACCTATGAGACTTCACCAGTACCTCCCAGCCAACGCTAGCGGTACTATTATCCCCCTTAGCCTCCTAAGACGCAAAGGTGCCACGCACAACCACAACCATAATACTCTATCTCCTAGCTCGCCTCGCAAGGTAGATATACCACTATCTCTCTCAATATGGGAATCTCAACTCTCACAAGTAAAACCAGTCTGAATTTCTACAACATAACCTTATAGAATTTTTCTTAGTTACCACTTTCCAATTGCACATTTAATTCATTTTTTTTTAAATAAATTAGGAATTACTCACATCATACACTTGTCATTCGTTCCCTTATTTGCATCGATAAATCCACCATTTATTTTAATTAAATGTCGATTTACCTCACCCATCCTAAAAGCGCTCCTAAAATCACTCATAGTGTCTATTTATTACCTTTATTTCCCATTTAAGAATGACACCTTTCTAAAATGGAGTTGAGTTAAAGTATGAATGTTCTCTAGTTAGACTAGACTTAGATACCTTTCTATGCTTACACATTCTTGTTCATTTTATTCTTTTCTTATTTTAATTTCTAATCTTGGTATTTACTTGCACACCTGCATTAATCACTCCTTAGGATTTATTTTTATTTTCATTGATTCTTAATTTGATTTATTTCATCCCCTCATCATTTAATTTAAAAAATTAGTTTTTAGTCTTCTCACTTACTTAGAATTAGGATTAGTTAAATATTTATTTTCAAACTCCTAGAACTTTAGGGATTATGCTTAATAAATTCATTCTTTAGTTAGTTAATTAATTAGGCAGGTGCTCGAGATTTTAAGGTTTAATGTTCTCTCAAGTTTTCTAGGCCACCTAGATTCATTGAATCATTTTCTTTATACTGCGATGTGCCCTTCAATATGCACTCCACGCTCCAAGGGTTCCACTCACCTTTGATTCAAATTTTAATTACACGACATGCCCTTCAAGAGGCACTACATGCTCCAAGGGTGCCACTTGTCTTTGACTGGTTTTGGTAGTTTTCTAACCCCTGGAGTCAATAGTCCATTCAGGTGACCTTGTGAGAGACTAAGGGCCTCTAAGAAATAAGGAACCTACCTTATTGCACACCTCTTAGAATCATTGTGAGTGAATGTATCAGGTTTCCCTCACGACATCGTGGATCTATCGAACTAGGTAATCATTAACCTACAATTCGAGCCACGGTGAGAGTGCTAGTAGGTTGTGACAGGGTTGTTGCCACACCTCTCCCTCAATATATAGTTGTTGTGCATGCCCCCTTTACTCCTTATGTGAGTCTGATTAGCAAGAAATCGTCATCCTACATCCATCAATGAAACATTGTCCATGATACATAAAGAACATCATAATATACCTGATCATATGTCAGATATGCATAAATAAAAATACCCAAACCAATAAAGTGCACTCCCTAAATCGATCTAGAGTCCAAGGAGGTCCATTGATGCCATTGACATCCTCAATCTATCAAGTGTCCTGCACACTCATGGGAAACTAGTCAATAGAATTTGTCAATACATAGAAATCCCATAACATAACATCATAATCCATCGACATCACCATAAGAATCCATAAGAGAATGAACATCCATATACTAAAACTGGATCACTTGCATGCAAGTGTCCTCAAAGAATTAGTCAATATCATTTTCTCACAAGAGAGAGATGTTACATACACCCCCTCTTGTTTTAAACTTCATCCCAAAGTTGTATAGTATATAAAATGCAATATATAAATAATATGACAAGATCCATATGTCTAAACTATACAAAAATAACTTCTAACGCATATCATATGCATCCTCCCAACTAGTCAAGTGTGGACTATAATTGTCCTACTTGACCTTGACCTGATCGAATGTTCGATGTCGTAGCTGTCGAATTTGATGATTGAGAATGCAGATTTACTCCACCGTGAGTGCACCCTCGTCCGACACCGCAAGGAACTCACGACAATTCCATGTGTAGGATCACTAACATAATATCTCAAAAAGATACATGAGAAAAATCCACAAACTCCTCAAAGAATGGGGAATGGTTGGTCAATAGGCCACGGGTACCTTCCCTTTCACAACTTTGAAAGGCCCCACAACCTAGGGGATATTTTAGCACCCCTTCCGAACTTAATCGAACTCTTGGGCGGTTTCGCCTGTAAGAAAACTCGTTCGCCAACTTCATAGTTAGGGTCAATGTGATGCGCAACAACATAACTATTCTTCCAATCTTGTGATTCTTTAATCCTTTATCTTATCGTTTGTAATATTTATTCCATTTCTTGGATCACTTATGTTCCTACCCAGACGCTATCTTCAAGTCAATCCCAGCTCAATGGCATCTAATATGATCGCCTGTAGAGAAACTCAACGATGCCATCTTAATGGTACCTTGATGGTTGTTGTTGTATGCAAACTCTTCCATCGACAAGGACTCTTCCCAACATTTTTGTTGGTCCAACACATAAATACATCACATATATTCAAAACTTTGGTTCGTTCCTTCGGTCATCCTGTCTATCTCAGGGTGATATGTTGTACTAAATTTCAGTGGTGTTCCCAAGGCCTCTTCAGAACTAGTCCAAAATCGTCCTGTAAACACCGATCCCTTATCAGATATGATTCTTTTTGGTACACCAGGCAGTCTCACAATCTTGATGATATAAACTCTAGCTATATCAGGCAACTGATGCGTCATTTGGACAAGAATAAAATGTGCTTTCTTGGTGAGAGTTTCAACTACCATGAAAATTGAATCGTGCCTCCTTGCCATCATCAAAAATCCAATAATAAAATCTATCGAAATGGCCTCCCATTTTGATTTTGGAATGAGGTGTGGTTGTAGTAATCTAGCTAGATATGTAGGTTCATCCTTCACTCACTGAAATTATATACACCTCTCTGCGTATCTATCTATGTCCGCCTTCATCCCTTCTAGAACAATAAGGGCTTAAGGTCTTCCCTCATCTTCGTGACTCCTGGATGAGCCATGTGTACTGATCTATGAGCTTCGCTTAAGATCAAATTTCTCAATTTGTCCTTAGGCACTATGTAAATCTAGTTATTATACCTCATGAATCTGTTGTTTTCCACTGTATATATTTCAAACCTTGGTATTGTCATGGTGTCTTTTCCGATAATTTCCTTAACCTCTGTATGCCAATCATTTTCGAATTGTATAGTTTGAATATTTTTTCGAAGATTCATCTAAAGAGGTATCACCAAGAATGTGCATGGTCTCCGACTCAATGAATCTTACACTCTATTCACTGTTCATTTAACGTACTTAATATCAATCATATTATCTAATTAATTCTTACCAATTCTTATGTTGTGTGCTCAAGTCATTATGCACAAAAAGTGTTGCATTCCACAGTGATTTGTTTTTTTTTGTTCGAATTTTTGTCCAATCATATAGTGTCTCCACACTCTCCAAGAATGCATAATGGCCAATAAATCCCAATCATGGTTGTGTACTTTTCCTCATTCCTTCTTAATTTTCTTTATATGTAGGCGATCACTTAACCTTCTTACGTCAATACTCCACCTAAGCCTTCCTTGGATGAGTCAGTTCATACCAAGAAATTCCTGTCTAAATTGGGGACTTCCAGTATCGAATTTTTTATCAACAACCCAATGAGCCTTCGAAATGCTTCTACACAATTCTTGGTCGATACACCTTCTTGTTTTTCTTCTGCAATTATGTGATCGGATTTTCTATCTTTGAAAAACCTTCGATGAACCGTCAATAATATCCTGCCAAACCCCAAAATATGCGTACTCTTGGTACACTTATTGGTGCAGGCCATTCCATAATATCCTCTACCTTCGTTGGATCCATAACAATGCCTTCGTTGGATATAACGTGCCTTAATAAATGAATTCTTGAGATTATTTTGACAATTTCCTGTAATTTATGTTCCCTTAAACAATGTAATACTAAGCACAAAATCTCCTCATGTTCCTTCATCGTCTGAGGATATATCAATGTGTCATCAATGAATTCTTGAAAAATCTTGTCCAAGTATTCACAGAACACCCCATTCATCAATATCATGAATACCCTTGGGGCATTTGTCAGTCCCAATGATAAAACGACAAGCTCATAATGTACGAACCTTGTCTTGAATGCGGTATTAGGAATGTATTCATCCTTGATCAATAATTGGTGATATCCTGATCTCTAGTCGATATTCAAAAACAAAGTCGCTCCCTTAATTTGGTCAAATAAATCGTCTATTCTTGGAAATGGATATTGGTTCTTGATTGTTGCCTTCTTCAATTGATGGAAATCGATACAGAGTCTCACCAATCGATCATTCTTTCTCATGAAAAATAACAGATGCACCCCAAGGTTACACACCTGGATGCATAATTCCCAATCCCAACAACACATTCAATGGCATTTTCAATTCCTATAACTTAGGTGTTGACATCTGATAAGGCGTTCTTGCTATCAGTTCAGCTCCAAGTTTCAAATCAATCATAAACTCCAATCTCTCTTCCAGGCAGAAATCCTGATAACTCTTCCATAAATACATCAAAAACCTATTGTACCAAAGGAAGGTTTTCTTGTCCTTCTGTAGACCTACGTCATTCAGCATGAAGATTTCATATAGGCTGCATCCTTTACGCATTCTCTTCTATAGCTGTAGGGAAGAAATAAACCTCATGGGCACTCTGTGGGTTCTCCCTACAATCCCTCTTTTATGTCTGTCATTGTTGGTCAAATTAAACTTCTTCATCTTACATTTGATTATCGGATCATGCAATTCCATCCAATCCATACCAATCATGACATCATAAGATCCTAATATCATGATGTATAGGTCATACTTCGTTACCAATACTCCCAGGTTAAGGATATAGTCTGTAACCCTTCCTCCAATTTTTTTCTTGGCACCCGAAGCCATTTCCACGTAGCTAAACTTGTCATGTTCGACTGCCATGCCCTTAATTATTTTTAGCATTTCACCCAAAATAGAGCTCTCTATAGCACCAGGATCTATCAAAATACTATAGGTCTAGTCAGTGAGGGTAAGTGGCATCTCGAGAACTGTAGACCGGTGCTCAGCCTGGAGGTTATTCACCACTACAAGAATCCTTCGGGCCTTACCCAAAACTTTAATGGTAACATTTCCTATGGATCCGGCTTATCTAGCCATCTCAATTGGACAATCTCACTAGTAAGGTGGCTCTCCATATGTCTAGCATCCGGTCTTCAGTCCAGTACTCCTAGCCCCAAGGTATAATTTTTTGGCCTACCAGCCTGAGATCCTGCTATGTCTTGCCGATAGGTATAAATTGTTGTTGTTGTGCTTCGAATGTCATCTATCCAGTCATTCTTGTAGGAGTCCTTCCCTTACCCCCACTAGTAAGATCTTCCTCAGCTATGAGGGCCTTCTGGACAACATCATGCAACAATTTAGGAATTAGAATCCTCACTTTGCACGAATGATAAGGTTAAGGCTGAACACACTTGTTGACCTTTAGCTTCTCCATGTTTAGATTTGGATCATACCTAAGAAACTCCAAGGATCGTGCCTCATACTTGGGCACCATACGACCACCCTGTCATAAGGTGTGGAACTCATTGAGCTAGCGCTCAATGAATTCTTTTGAGAATAACTCACCCGTAACCGTTCCTCAAAAAATTCCTTTGACATGTCCTCAATAGCCACGTTTAGTTGAGATAGGAGTGTTTTCCACCATAGAAGAGCACTCCCTTTCAGCTGAAAGACCACCATGAAGACCTTCATGTAGGAGGTGTAGTCACGAAGTGCAACGCACATCACTTGTTCTCCAACCCTGCCCTGATGGTTGTGTCGTCCATGAAACCCTTGAACTCGGGAAGCTCCAACTCATCTATTTCTTTGCGAATTCTAACACTACCAACCAGAACACGTTGTGAACCCTCATTGGGTACAGGTTCCCTGGCCTCATCTCTTAATTAGTCGGTTAATCAAGGCCTCTGACATCCTCTGGAAGGACCTCATCAGACCAACCACATCCCTCTATGCAATAATCCCCTTTCCAATAACATGTTCTTCTCCTTGAGGTTTAGACCCCTCTGGTTTGGATTCTACTGGAGGTGTCACTCCTCTGCCCCTGGCACTACGTCGTTTACCTCCATGATGTCCTCTAACCAGGATTACCGATATGGACAAGTTGAAATTTTAATTAGTGTTAATTTATTAATCAAGGGTTTAATATATTGGAAGGCGTGACAATCCATAGTCATAGGGTTGAACCTCACTCTGATGCCATATGTAATGACCCCTCCATTACGACAAGGAAAGAAAAGAATAAGGTAAAAAAAAAATGCATTAGTAAATTAACATCAACAACATAAATCATAGCAATCCAAAATCAATGACATCACAAGTAAAAGAATTACCGACTACTCATAATTGAAATAAATAATGATGCATTGAATGCATCAACAAAAAGGATAACGACACATAAACATAAATAGCATCACCACCTAGCACATCACAATCATCTTGGAAAATTTTATAAAAAATGACCAAACAGATAATGAATATTAAAATGACTACCTGCCCCACCTAACTTGCAAGGTTAGTACCTCCAGGACACATAAGAAATGCTCAAGATCAGGATCCAATTGATTTTGACCATTTAAGGTCTCATAGTTGGCGACTATTCTGAGGAACAAGGATGTGTCTACATTCCACCAACACAATCAAGCCGAAAAAAACTAGATCAACCATTCAGTCCTAACCATCAATTATTCATGGGTCAAGGGTAATCATCAACTTTATCATTCCTACATCAACATTTATTCCATGGAACGAGAAATCGAATTCTAAACAATCATTCATAAACATTAAATATTCAATGCATGCGAGAACTCTAACTTCTAAAAAAATCATTCATCAACATTAAATATTCAATGTGCGCGAGAATCTAACTTCTAAAACAATCATTTATCAACATAAAATATTCAATGCATGCATGAATCTAACTTCTAAAAAAATCATTCATCAACATTAACTATTCAATGCGTGAGAATCTAACTTCTAAAAGAATCATTCATCAACATAAAATATTCAATGCGTGCATGAATCTAACCTCTAAAAAAATCATTCATCAACATAAACTATTCAATGCACGTGAGAATCTAACTTCTAAAAAAATCATTCATCAACATAAAATATTCAATGTGTGTGTGAATATAACCTCTAAAACAATCATTCATCAACATAACTATTCAATACGTACAAGTAAAACAAAAACATAACTCATCATGTGAGCATTAAATTCATGACGCAAGACTTATCATCAACATCATTTTCATGGCTCAACGATATTCTAGTTATCAATCAATCATACTTCAATCATCACTAATCATTGCATGACAAGAAATTCTACTACAACATATATCATTTTAAGGACGCAAATACCACTGAGGGAACCATTTGAATAAAGACCAACTGACATTATGTATCTCAATAAAATAGACGCAATTTCCATCGATGGAACCGTCCAACGACAGTTCTACCGTAACTGACATTTATCAAATGAATGACACCATTAACACCGATGATCAATCCAACAACAATAAGTATCTTACTAAAACTCAATAATAAGGTTGCCACAAATTAAATATACTTGCAAAGCATTTTACAACACTTATGCCGAAAATCCAATCACCTAAGTCTATGGACACTCCTTCAATACTTCCTATGTTGTGAGGATAGCGTAGATAATAAAATTGTTTAGTTATGATTCTTAAGACTCCATGATTACTTCAAGAAAGTTTAAAACTAAAAATTACACCATAATCCTTTTATCACAATTCAAATTCAATCAAGCTACAACATTAATAAATCAAAGCACATTCTATTTCACTAAAGACAATGACACTGCAAGGTTGGACAACAATTTAAAATAATTTTGACCTTCTTAACTTCATTGTTATTTTACACTCATTAATAGAAATAATACTCAGGATCATTTTGTCTAACCATCAGATTAGTCTTATGTGGGGTCTATGATGCAATTTTTTTTATATAAAATAAATATAATATCAAGCGAAGACTCAAAGTTAAGCTATTAATAAATTGATGTAGGAGCATCGCCAGCAAAGCACAAAGCATGGAAGACAGTTGGGTGCACTAGCACATGTTTTGAACCACTTTTGAATTTCAAAAGATCAATGCATTACTGTAATATCTGACAAATTGTTTTTGGGTAATGAACATCTTTAATGATTGGAGGCTTAACCATCACATAAGATCGATGGGGAGATGTATTTTGTTTTAATGTAATAAATATTCATTGTAATAAATGTTAAGTAGTTGATAGCATTTAATTCAAATAAGATAACATAGAGTAGTTGGAGGGAAAGGCTCAAAGAGCACCTCTGTAATGTACCTCAAAATTCACCATAAAAAAAAAATGATGAGACATTTATCTCCAATTTCATCTTATATGATTATAAAAACAAAGTCTTTATTAGAGTTATAATCTCCTTGTCGTAACTTATACTTGGCACACTGTAAGGTGCCCTCTACAATCTTGTCTAAGCTACATGATGCAGGGATTATACGATGAGTCCTCCAAGGTTTTAGTGGTTTTCCCCCCTTTTGATTCTAATCCCCACTTAGACATAATTTCCCATTCCTAGAGACTAGCCTTAAGACCTATAGCCTAGTCTCTCTCCCTACACAAAGGAACTTTTAGGATTACGTGCAAAACTTAAATGCAAGGTCAATTCAAAATTGCATAAAGGATTTACCACATAATATATATATATATATATATATATATATATATATATATCCACCAGATCGACGCTATTCCATATTATTGAAGAAACACCTTAGTGAGCTTAGCCTAGCATTATAACATGGTATCGATTAAATATATTACCCTATTTGTCACATACAATTTTCTTTACTTAACAGTTTCATGTAGCGTAAAATTTTTATCCCAACCGAATTTCCTTTGAATACAAACTAACAGTGCCAAAATAGTTGAGGTAACCGAGTCCCCAACCCATCAAATCTTGAAGGGACTCATTTACTTTGCGAATGTTTCGAGGTTTTTGAATAGACTATTGTCAGAGGGAAGTTAAGGCTCTGTCTTCCATCACTTAATGACAATTTAGGTACGTGAGTTTCAATACTCATACCTAGCCCTTCGTCCAGTCCAGTTCCACCAACTCAACCCTTGGCACATGGACATGCCTTCCCTCATACTGCAACATTTAACCTCATAGGTGAATTTTTACTCTTAGGATTTAACGTGTCTATTGTGTCATTATGGAGTTTACGAAAGGGTCTCCAACTAATTTCTCACTGAGGCATTTCATGATTTGGGCAGGGATGCTATCTGGAGGATATTTCGACGCCATTTGCCTTCCCTGTAAGCCTTTCATTGGCTCTATGCTCTGATTCAGAATTGGGATTTGAAAATTTTAAGTATATTAACAGATTCCTCTTAATCATACCTATTCTTCTTTCTTGAACCCATCCCTTTCCTTTTTCCCCATCTCAGGTTATTTCCTACTTCCGAAAGGTAAGGCATATCGTGAATTCATCCTTTGGTTTCTTGAGAGCCCCAGGCACCCTGGACCCTTGTTCTGTCATATGGGTTTTACGCCTGTGATGTTTCTCTAAAAGAAAAACGTTTTTGGTTTTTTCATAACCTGAAATTCATTGCTCACTTGAAGTCTCCCACTAGAGTAAGTTTTTCTTTATTAATCTAGCACCCCATACCAGTTCCATCCCATCTGGTTTGTCAAGGGATGAAGTTTACTTCATTTTCATTTTCTAGGGTCCTGTAGTTCATGATTAGCGTTGCCCCTTACGGTCCATAAGTAAAGTCTGATAATGAATTTATGTGAGATTGTACGGGCGTTTTATTTTCCTATCGGGTTAACATATTGATGTTTAGTATTCCTAGTATAAGTCCATTACAATTATTGATCCATTTAAGAGAAGATCTTATGATAAAAGAGGTCCTTTCCTTCCACAGATGTTACTCGTCATTTAGTGTTGCCCGCATTATTGAATTTGGTAAGAAGATATTCTCTGTAATGATTATTGAATTTATAAAACAAGTACTAACGCTAATTCGGTAGTCTCTGTTATGTTTGAATGTTTTATAATATATATTTGCATCATTTAGACATTAAGGAGGCTAGTATTATCGATTTCTTTATTTCATTTAAACTGCTTACGTCTAGATAAAAATTTCTTTGTTTTGTTTCAAGAGTTCAAGAGATCTGTTATGTATCACTAATGATGGGCCTTGATGTTGTTGTGAGGACCCATCAAAGATCGTACGACATTCTCCTCCCTCAGACAAGCATTTACACAGACATCAGGCGATGGGACAAGGATTCAAACCCACACATCAATAAGATAAGTAATTTCCTAAAGGGATAAAGGTCCTATTCTAATCTATTTTCTTTGTTATTTCTTCCGCAAATAGAGACTAATGTTTAAAGGATTTGAATACTTGCAGGGTCTTCATTCATGAAAGTCTCAGATACCCGTTGCAGCCTTCTATGCAAAAAGGTATTCTGGTTCTGAGCCTCTCACTTCTTGGCTAGCTCTATAGGGTTTAGTATCACCCAAGGGGTTCATGGTTCAACTAGCTATGTTATAACTAGTTCTACTGCCTACTATAACGTTTATCGGAATAAACCATAGGGGTCATCTTTTTATTAATGGAATAATGCCATATCCTCTGTAAGTATTGAGTCTGTAATTAAATGAATTTCCTGGTCACTATGTAATATATTTCTTTTCTTGAATTATTAGAAAAGAGTCCTCGTCGTACTTCTTCTTGGAATGAGAATCTGTATCCAAGAATTCTTGTCTTTCAAAAATGGAACAATGTGTTCAATTTTTATGCCACTTGACTCTGTTCTATACCATGGGTCTAATTCGAGAGAGAAAGGAAATAAGTTTCCCCATAGTTTTCTTTTATTATTCGTTGATGGCTTTGTCTACTAAAATCAAAAATAAAAATGGGTGAAATACATTGACTGTTATTTTCACTAGAGTATTCCAGCTCTAATTCATTTAATTTTATAGATATGGTTGCATGTCTGTCGAAGATTTATCATATGCAAAGTGTAAGAAGGGATGCTAATAAATTTCATTTATATATATATATAGTTGGATACACATATTTGTTTATAAAGGCACTAGACTCCGAAATTCATACTCATGCCGGCCAATAGGAAATTAGATATATGCTTATTACAAATGAAATGTGGAGACTGGATTGGTTCAGAGTAGATTACATCTACACTAAGTGGTAGCTGGTGACCCATTTTCCTTTATAAATCTAAATTTGTACTTACAGAAAATACATACTTCAATTATATATATATATATATATATATATATATATATATACATTAGTTTTAATATGTGTGTGCCTAGATGTGTTAAACTAGAAGTTTCGAAGTACAAGAAATACCCTTATTACTACAAAAATCTAGTTATAGAACGAAAGTTACTTCCAAAATTTAATCGCACTAATCCATTCAATTATCCTAGGAAGAGATTAAAGAATTTCTAACTTTCGTACATATTTTAAATTTCAGTCATAAAGGGCTGCTCAACAATTGATTTATAGCTATTCTGTCAGAAGTTGACTTCCTACATGCGTATCATTAAATGAGTTTCGCTCAGGTTATTGTATCCATACATAATTTAATGATTTTCATGACACTTTAACTAATTTATTCCATAGAGTTAGAAATAACTCATTCTAGATACAATAAATACAATTACATCAAATTTACAATCATTCAAATAGAAGAGGAAATTTATATATCTGAACTAGTGCGCATTCAAATAAAAAGGAAAAGATTACATATCTGAACCAGTGTGCGGGAAGACAAAGGGAACAACCAAATTCCTCCCAACCATAGAATAGGGCAGCTAAATTACTTGCCCAATTCACCCCCTAGCCTGACCATGAGTCCATGGGGGAAAACTTGGAACCTCTTCCTCAACAATGGTTTTCAATTTCACCAATCTCCTCTTACCTCACACTCAATCAGTAGTGTTCATAATCGCAAAGAAACCCGTAGTATTTTCCTAGCATACTCGGCAACGTCCTGCCTCCTCATATATGCTATTTATGCCCCTTTTTGCCTAGGTATTTTCCCTCTCTTGGGAATTTTCGCATCTTTCTAAATCCTTGTTTCTCACGGGCTGCCAGTGGCCAAATCCATGATTTTTAACTTGTAGCGATCAGCCCTGAGGTAGTTCCAACATGTTCCCCACTCATGGAGTCATGGTCAACTAAATTTAACATGGGTGTTCCATTTGTCCTCCTGCATTAAATATAAAATATTATGTTTTCATACAAGTTTCATAGTCAAATAGTTAGTTGGGTCAAATCCGATTTTTTCCCAATAGTCACAATAGTTAATTACAATTTAACAGATTCGAAATTTGGAATTTCCATAAATGGAAAAAATTATCCATATTCGAATTTACCAAAAACAGAATGATTTTCCTAATAATTTTTTTGAATTCAAAAATAATTTATTTTTGGGGGATGTCACAACCTCTTTGTAAAAAGGTTTGTAATATTTCCTAGTAGAAATTGTTGTGGTTGAATCTAACGTGTAGATTTCCATTGTAAGATGAGAGCTGGAAGATACAAAAAAGTATTGTATGAATGTATGTAATTTTTAGTTGGATGAATATAATAGAGATATATTTTCCCAAATATGTGTTGTTATGTGTCTATCTGAATGAATGAATGGTAGACTCTCTATTATTTTTCAATACTCTGTTATTTTCTGTTCTTATATCCAGGACTGCATTTGCTTTGTTGAATGTATGAGTCATTGTGAAGAGTAGATAAGTTTCATTGTTTCTCTTTGTTGAGAGAGTGCAAGGTGTGCATAATGTCCGCAAGGAGTGCGTGACCAAGTTTGTTTCAACTCGAAAGCTCAAAAGAGATAGGGAAACACATATGTATGCAAAGAGTGCATCAACCTCCGCAAGGAGTGTGAGACAGAGTTTCAGACTCAAAATCTCAGGAGGAGTAGCGTGATTTTAGTCATGGAAGACCGGAGTGGATGAAGGTTTGTTGCAAGGTGTACACAAATCAATATTTCGACTAAGTGTTGAAATAAGTGCTCAGAGGAACCCGAGAATGTTAAATCTCAGGAGGGAGAATGACTAAAATTCTCAAGGAGAGAAGTCCTTGAAGTCTTCGCTTAAAGTTAGTGAACAAGATTCTCTCTCAGAGGGAGATGAATGATCCCAGATCGCCAGATATGGTAAATCTACGAGGAGAATAGTTGTGGAGTGTTTTTGTACCTCGGATTTTAGGATGTTTGATAGCTTGACGAAAACAAAATCGTGAAGTCTGAAGTCATGATTCAGTCTTGACCATTGATTACAGAGTAGTACATGGCAACGAATTGAGTATTTTTGGAACCAGAAGTTCGGAGGTTTGTGGGCAGAAGGCCTAGAGTCTCGCGAGGTCGCGAAGTCTGAACCATAGTGGGACCGACGAATACAAAGAGACGCATGGATAGATTCAGAAACTCAAAGAAGAGAGCTTTGGGAAAAGGTGAGGGGAGGATTCATGATATCCTTGAAGTCTGAACCGTGAAGGGGTAAACCCACGGTCATAGCCGTGGTCACTTGCACAAGAAACCTGTGTGTGTGGGTAGAATAGTTTTGGGCACCCGTAGTGACCCAAGGAGTCACTTCGACTCAGTATTCCAAGCGATCCAAGATCGGGAGATCGAGCATCCCTTAGGAGGAAAGGGAGTTTGCATCATAAATCCTTCCACATCAACGACAATGGACTAAGAGTGCAACCAATGCTTCAAATTATCTTTAATAATTACTCCGCTCAACGCTTCCTTACCACTATAATTCTATGAGGTGACAGTATTGGGACGTAGAAGGCTCTGCGATTTTTCCTAAAGTAGTAAAGTTGCAAGAAAAATATTGTCAGTGGGAGGACGCTCAGGATAAGTCTTTGTGAATTTCTATGGTAATAAAGGAGCATGCACATCATTGTCCAGGGATAACGCTCAAGTAAGAATCTACATTTTACCGTGGTAATAAAGGTGCATGTAATTTCCCTAATCATGGATGACGCTCAAAGAATACCCTCATGCAAAATTGTGTAGTAGGTTCCCTGCACAACGTAGAGAAGGTTGAACGGTTTCCGAAGTAAATTCGATCTTAAAACATTGGTCAAGTTCCATCAAATTCACTCGGTAAAATCTGGTGATAAACGTGGGGTAAGGATCATGCAAATGTTGGTTAAGGAGAAGAAATTTGTTGAGGAATGGCACCCTATGAACATTGATATGGAAATGGAAGGGAAGGAAGAGGGGCACACTCAACAAGGTTCGATACCAATTTAGACCCAAATCTGGATGAACTGTCATTTCAATTCCTTCAAACTTAACGAAGAAGATCTCGCCGATAAGAATAAAAAAAGAAAATGGTTATAGAAAAGAACCACATCCTTTACAACATAGAGCGGGGGGAAATCACCCAAGAAGAGATATGACTACTAAACAATGATCTCATCAAACTGAAATCTTGAAGGATAAAGAATTAACTACTGGGAGAATTAAATATCGATCGTGGACATTCGACCCTCAAATGACCAAGAGACTAAATCTGAAGGTTTCATTATGAGCTCCATCTCCACGATTTATGGGATTTTTAACTCTAGTTTTAAAAGTTTAGGGCATGATCCAAAGGGCTCAAAACATAGGTGTCAAGGATGGATTCCAAGAATTATTCTTGTGTTTTGTTAAGTAGATTCATGGCCAACAAAATTTTGAGGGGAGGGGACGCATAGATCCACAGTCTAAGAGAGGAGGATATTTACCCTTAAACCCACTGGTTATAATTGCATGTAGTGTAAGGAGTTTTGGGTGAAGGGGTCTCTCTGAGTACTCAAGCAACATGACCATCGCCAGTCACGAAATTCTATGACAGATCTAACACTCGACGACAATGAAATTTGATAATCTAAATTATAACCATGAATTGCGAGATGAAGACAACAACCATGTAATATAGGTATATGGATAAAATAATATAGGGGTAGTGGTCCAAACATTTAACTCCCAAGGGGAAATATCGGATGGTCGTGAACAAGGGATCAAGTGTTTACGATAATAATTAGAGATAGAAAAATTTTCCATATACTTAGTTGAGAGAAATTGATGGCATCACAACCCAAAAATATTTTACAAAACCCATCAAGAATTTACCCAATCAATATTAAAAATAAAATATCCATTTACATCAACAATTCTAGAGAATACATATAGAATTTTCAACTTATTAAAAATTACAAACTTAATAAAATACTATAACCTTCTATGAAGGACTTGATTATATTCCTCGCACTGGCGCTTCGTCTGACTCCGGCTCGCTAATCTTTGATACTTCACCGGTACCTCCCAACCAACACTATGGGTACTCTTCCTCCTCCTTATCCCCCCGAGCCACAAAGGGGCCACACACAACCACAACCAGAATACTCTGGCTCCCAAGTCACCTCGCAAGGTAGAGTTGCCACTCTCTCTCTCGAGCTAGGAGTCCCAACTCTCAGAAGTAAAACCAATCTGAATTTTTGCAGAATAACCTTACTCATACCAGTCATCCCCCATTCCTCCTCTCAACCATTTCTCTTAGTGACCACTTTCCAATTTCACATTTAATTCTTTTTTTTTAAATAAATTAGGAATGACTTCCCCATACACTTGTCACCCATTCCCTTAATTGCACCAATAAATCCACCATTTAATTTAATTAAATGTCAATTTCCCTCACCCATCCTAAAAGCGCTCCTAAAATAACTCCTAGTGTCTGTTTATTACCTTTACTTCCCATTTAAGATTGACGCCTTTCTAAAATAGAGTTGAGTTAAAGTAGGATTGTTGTGTAGTTAGACTAGACTTAGATACCTTTCTATGGTTACACATTCTTGTTCTCTTTATTCCTTTCTTATTTTAATTTCTAATCTTGGTATTTACTTGCACAAGTGTATTAATTACTCAGGATTTATTTTTATTTTCGTTTATTCTTAATTTTATTTATTTAATCCCCTCATAATTTAATTTAAAAATTTAGTTTTTAGTCTTCTCACTTACTTAGACTTAGGCTTAGTTAAATATTTATTTGCAAACTCCTATACCTTTAGGGATTATACTTAATAAATTCATTCTTAAGTTAATTAATTAATCAATTCATTAATTAGGCAGGTGCTCAATATTTTAAGGTTTAACATTCGCTCAAGTTTTCTAGGCCACCTAGATTCATTGACTCATTTTCTTTATACTACGACATGCCCTTCAATATGCACTATGTTCTCTAAGGGTGTCACTCTCCTTTGATTCAATTTTTTTTACACGACGTGTCCTTAAAGATATCCTACGTGCTCTAAGGGTTCCAACGTTCTCCAAGGGTGCCACTCGCCTTTGACTAGTATTGGTAGTTTTCCAAACCTTGGAGTGAATACTCCATTAAGGTATCCTTGTGAGATATTAAGGGCCTCTAACAAATAAGTACCATGCCTTATTGTGCACCCTTTAGAATCTTCATGAGAGACTGTCTCAGTCTTCCCTCATGACATAGTGGATCTCTCGAACTAGGTAATTGTTAACCTACAATTCAAGCAACAATGAGAGTGCTAGCAGGTTATGATCTGGTTGTTGTGCATGACCCCTTTACTCCTTATGTGAATCTGATTAGAAATTAACCTTCATCCTACATCCATCAACAAAACATCGTTAATGATCCATAAACAACATCATAATATACCCAGTCATATGTCACATATGCATAAATAAAAATAAACAAACCAATAGAGTCCACTCCCTGACTCAATCCGAAGTCCAAGGAGGTCCATTAATTCCATCGGCATCCTCAATCTATCAAGTGTCCTACACATTCATGGGAAACTTGTCAATAGCATATGTCAATACATAGAAATCCAATAACATAACATCATAATCCATCAACATCATCATAAGAATCCATAAGAGAACAAACATCCATATACTGAAACTGGAACACTTGCATGCAAGTGTCCTCAAAGAATAAGTCAATATCATGTGCTCGCAAGAGCGGGATGTTACAATTATTTTTCTCATGATAAGTTTCATACCAATTTGTATGGCATGTCATATGAATAGAAGCACCTAAATATATGAACCATGCATTGCAATCATTTTTTTGTGCTAATAATTGCGCATCTCAAATAAATAACCTGAGATTTTTGACATGATCGCTTATTGTTTCTTATCTATAAACACAAATTTTTGCATGTCTTCTATATTTCGGCTCATGAAACTTCCTGTTCCTACAATCCTTAGCATAATTTCCTAACATACCATAGTTGTAACATAAGTGATGATTCCTCACACTGGTATCTATCCTTGGTTATGCCCCACCTTGATGTAGTTTTATATTAGACTTACCTCCAACATTCCTTTCCCATGGATTTCAATTGTATCGATTTTTTTCTTTGGCCATCAGTGCCAAATCTGAACTATGAAACCTAATGTTAAGATTCTTCTATTGTTCCTCTTCTTGCAATAAGATACCTTTAAAATTATCAAATGAAGGTCCTTTCACTCTTGCCACAAGGTTGGTGATACATATCTAATATTCATCTAACATATCATTCAATTTATCACTAACCAAATCAATGCTTGATATATTCTCACCAATATCACCCATTTTGTCCCTCGGTTCTTTAATTATAGACAAAAAATTACTAATATCTTCATTTTCTTTCATTTTTATTGAGAGAAGATTTATTTTTTAAAAACAATACCTTATTTGAATTGGCCATATCATACAAACCTTTAAGTACCTCCCATGTTTCTTTGGATGTTTTGCAAAACATTATATGGGGAATGATGTTATCTTTTATGGACATTATTAATAGAACATTTTCCTTTTCTTCTCTTCTCTCCCAATCTTTAACTAAGGCTACTAGGGTTGGTGGCTTAGCTTCATATCCACATCTAATTGATCAAACATTAAACCCTTCCATTAAATTTTGCAACTTAAATTGACATTTCAAATAATTTTCCTCCAATTTATTTGATTCATTTAAATAAAAATCCATCACTAAATTTGACATCTTTGGGAAGCACAATATAAAATACTAGCAATATTCATGACCAATCAACCAACAATTATCTTTAAAAAAATTATTGAATTACCTTCATTAGATTATTCCCTAGCTTCTCTCTCTCTTCCAGTAATCGTTTAAAACATGTGCGTCAAGGACATGATGGTCGTGGATTGACATTTCCTTCATACATAGACATGAGATAAATCTCCCCTGCATCATTATCTCCAAAAAAATAGGAAACATAAAATCTTCCTACTCATACGATCTCCACAAAACAAATCTCAATCCCTTCACTATTAAAAGAATCCCTTTCACCTTTTCTCTTGCTAATGGATTTGGGATAAAAAAAACAATTATAGTTTAAAAGGAGATTTTGAATCCATCGAGTTCCTCCTTTTTACCATAGTGAATACAGTTACAAAATTGGTTGAATCCAATTTGGCCTCAGTATGTCGGCTTGAGGATATGTGTATGCCAAGGGGAAAGTGACAATCGAAGTGCAGAACTGAAGTCATCCTAATATTTGATACCAAAATAGAGAAAGGGAAACAATGCACAACACTCTCACATATAAGGTGAAACTAATATGTCTCACCACCAAATTGAATTGATCTTGAATATATATGTGTGTGTGTGTGTGTGTGTGTGTGTGTGTGTGTGTGTGTAGGATGGAAAACAAGTACATCCCACTCCTATAACATATCTAAAATAAAACAAAGAAACAATAGGCAATGGTCACTCACACATGGATAGAAGAATTTGCCATTCCACCATCTTGAATTGATCTTAAAAATGTGTGTGCACACACACACACACACATGTGATGGAAAATAGGTACATCTTACTCCTATAACGATCTGGCATAACTAACAATCTTGATTGTGTAATTATTAGCAAAAATCCTTGACAATAATTCATTTCTACAATTATTTATGTTATCACATTGTCAATAAACAACATCAATGTTGAATAAAAAATAACAATAGCATTATACCTTACTTTTACTCCTATAATTAAATCAATGCATTGCAAACAATGTTAATCTTCTTTTCACAAGATTGCATGAGTTCTGAAGATCTCTAACCAAGACATTTAGTCGAGTCACATATGATTAGATTAGTTTCTATTTTTATAACCTTTGTACTCTAGTCACCAATGCTTCCCAATCATGCATAAATTCATGCACATTACTCTTTTGTTGTATTCTAGTGATATCTACAAAAAATTATTCCTCTATGATACCCTGCGATATTTCAAATAATCATTCTTGAATGTATCCGAACTAATAAAATAAGATGACTTCTTCCACCCAATGTACCAATTGTATGTGTCATGTTCAATCTTGATGGAGTTTTACTTAATGTTTTGATCATCTTTGTCCATCTTAAATATCTATCAAAGTATTGTTCTACCTCTCTAAACCATGCCAGACATTGATTTTCATTTCCATTCAACTTTAAAAATTGTATTTTTTCCTCATCGAGTATACAAAAATTGGTGGAATCGTATCGGCTAGTGAATGGTTGGTGATAACTAAGCCATTTGTAGCCATGCTTAGTTGTGTATTAATTGTACTTGTGGAACTTGGTTGTGGATTATATCTACTTGAAAAACTTTGTTGTGGATTAGTCTTATATGGAAGATTATCGTTGTTTGAAATCCCTCTGATGTGTTCCTCTATTACACTCATATATTTGGTGTGCTCTTTCATCTCATCCTCCAATGCATCCTCTATTTTTTGTTATTGTCAACTCTATCGTTTCTATTAATTCTTTTATTAAGGTGTCAAAACTTTATTTTATTACCTCGTTCATACTATCATGGTTATTTCAATTTCATTTTTTAGTTCTGGAATGTATCCTAGCTAACGGAATAGGATGAATTCCTCCACCCAATGTACCAATTGTATGTGTCACCCTCAAGCTACATAGAGGAATAATTTATTTTTTCATCATCATCATTGATATTATATATATTAAATTTTTATTATAGATCGTTAAAACATGCCACTCCTTTCTTTTTATTTACATCGAACTTTGATAGCTCTAGTTTTGTCTTCATTGGATAAATAAGAAATTATGGAATTGTATAGCATGGTGAATGGTTGGTGATCACTAAGGATTTCTAGGCATGATTTATTGTGGATTAATTGTACTTGGATAACTTTGTTGTTGATTATATCTACTTGAAAAAATTTCTTTTCAATTGGCCATATGTGGAGGATTACCATTGCTTGGAAGGGTTTTGATGAATGCCTTTAATTACCTCATCTCCTTCTGAGTTATTTCATATCATCCTTTAGTGTCTCCTCAATTTTTTTGATTGATAGATCTATTGTTACTATTAATTGTTTTCTTAATGCACCACTACTTCGTTTTATTACTTTATCATGGGCCTCTTCAATTTTTGTCTTTAGTAATTTTCTTTCTTTGTTTCTTTACTAACATTTTCATTTTATTTCATTTTTATTGAGACACTATTTATTTTTTAAAAGAAATACCTGATTTGTATTCTCCATATGATCATAGAAACCTCTATGTGACATCCTCACAAATTAAAACATTTTATATTATTTTAATGTTATTTCTTTGAAAATAAATTTCCATTTATGGAAATTTGTACTAGTTATTATTGAGACATTTATTTACTATATTTGTGACTATTGAGCAAGAGTTTGACTTGCTGATTGTCCTCTTTTGATGGACAAATGTATGATACATATGTTTTTAATAAATCAATGATGGAAACAAGTGAAGCAATCGGGTTAAAAGTAGCTGAATATGACTCCATGAGGGGAAACATGTTTCAGTTAACTCAGAGCTGATTTTTACAAGTGTTAGAAGTGGAGTTCTGTCACCGACAACCCCTAAAAATCATGGATTTGTAAAGTTGTGAATTTACATGGAGGGAAATGGATTGAAGAAAATTCCTAGGCAAAGAAAAAATATAAATGCAACATATGTGGCAGGCAAGATGCTACTTAATATGTTGTGGAGAAAGATAATTTGTTGTGTCAACACTTTTGTGTTATGCTAATGATTATTTTCTGAACTGTACAGAGGTTCTGTGGCGAAGGAGTGGAGATTAGTTTTCCCTTATGGAGTCATGGTCAAGCTAGCGGGTGATAAGGAGAATTAATCTTGGTTTTTCTTCATATATGATTGGGTGGAACGTGGTTGTTCCATTTGTTTCCAGCTTGATTGTTTCATATATGTATTCTATTGACCTTTTCTTACTTATGTTGAATCATTGATTTTCTTGTTAGCTACAAAATCAGATTTATATAGATGCATGTATTCTACATGAGTTAAATGGATCTCCTTAATTACACAAAGTATGGAGTTATGCATTTTATGGATCATGAGAGAGGGAAATTTTAATACACTCTACATAATTCTATGAAATTAAAACATTAGAGATTTTTTTGTAATAGTAATATAGTTCCTAAGTACTTTATACAACCATGGGATATCTAGGAGAAATTATGCATTACAAGGAAAAGGAATATATGGTTGATTCTTTAGAGAGGTATGAATCAAGTTTTCTAATTATTTATTGTAGAATGAATATAAATACACAAGGTAGATAAATGGAGAAAAAATTGCATAAATCTATAGAATTTAAACAATGATGGGACAAATCCTTTACAAATGGCGTTTTTGATATTAATCTACATAAATGTATTACTCATGAATCACCTATATTGGTAAAGAGAAATAGGGTAGGACGTTATGTGTAAACTTATACATATGTGATATCGTATCGATAAGGCATGGATGTATGTGAAGGATGGATATATATATATATACACACTTCCAATACTTTTATTGAATCAAAACAATAATATACGAAAATCTAGACACAGATGAAGATATCCATATGAATAGGTTCCCAAAGGAAAAATAAATTAAATTTATGATAACTGAATGTTCGTAAAAAAATATAGAATTTATATAAGAGTAAAAATCAATATCCCAGAGTGTCAGAGCCTTGAAATCCCGAAAACCGTTGGATCAAGGAGAAACTTCAGGAGAATTCGTGACTTTCCGATCGAGTATAATGGAAGGATGGTATAAGCACTTTGACAAGTAGAACTCTGGGGAGTTGAATGAATTTAGAGTTATAATAACCTGGAGTGTTGAAGCCTCGTAAAAAATAAGAAATGTCTATATCAACACTTGATTAATTCATAGCTTTTGGATTAAGTGAGTGGAATATCCTAGACTACCGTAGTGCAGAAGC
Organism: Picea engelmannii; assembly: GCA_009831015.1. Taxonomy (NCBI): domain Eukaryota; kingdom Viridiplantae; phylum Streptophyta; class Pinopsida; order Pinales; family Pinaceae; genus Picea; species Picea engelmannii. The sequence continues at coordinate 227,089 of ML781566.1, forward strand.
CTAGGAATAAATAAGGATCGTTCATCTTAAAACTTGATTAATTCATAGTTGTTGGATTAAGCGAGTGGAAGCATAGATTGAGGGGGGATATGTTAATGGACAATAAGAAGACAACATTATTTTTTTACCACTTCAGTCGATAAAAATCCGAGTGTTCTAAAGGTGTAAAGAAGAAAAACAACGAAGCACAAAGAGCCAAAATCCTGAGAACTGGAGATCAATATTAGGTAAGATCCTTCCTAATTGTTCAATCAAGAAGTGGGAGGACAGAGTAAGAAATAATGTTTATTGGAAACCACTAGTCGTCTACAATTTATGACCACTTCGACAGGTCAAACTAAGGAAGTAATAGAATATTGAAAAGGGATAATAGTTGAAGGCCGAATTTTGTAGGACTTGGCTCTAGCGCTACGTCACATGATAAGGTAAAGGCGTTTATTAAGGGCACAAAGGGTATATAATTAAATAATCCTATGAGAATTTAAATAAGGTTTATGTAAGGGAATAAGGGAGAAATAAAGGCGCAAAGAGAAATTCTTAAATGGATAAGCCCATGGATTTTATCCCATAGTCATTTGGGAAAAGTGGGTTGAAGAAAGCGCATGTGAAGAATTCAATTTATGTAAAAGTTTTAAAAGATATGCGTAATAATTTGACAAGATTGGCACACAACCATTCCATTTTCTGTACAATATATTGTTTCACATGAAGGGATAAATTAAAAATTATTTGAAGTCTTTAAGTTAAATAAACTATTATCATTTATATTGTTAAAATTAAAATAAGAGGTGCAATGGTTCTTTGCCAACAAACGCAATGGATCAAATTCTTACCTATTTGGAATACTATATAAATAGAAAATTTTAATTGAAGGAATATTATGTATATAGAGGGTTTCCAAGATAGATATATATAGAGTAATTTATTCTTAGAGGACTCTTTTTTTTCTAAGTAATGACCGTAGTCAATTTTTTCGATAAAAGGTTCTTTAAAATCATCAGATCTATGTTGACGATGACAATAAGAGTAAACCTTATTCCCTTATATAATTTTTATTGTTATTTTTGGTAATATGGTGTATTTTACATATGGTATCAGAGTTGTAGGTTACAACACTTAGGCCTGAGGGTGACACCAATTCTTTTTTATGTTAAACGAAAAATATTGTAACAACCTTAGTTGGATAAATGTTTAAGAAATTATAAGTAAAACTAATTAGGGGATTAATTGGGTTAACAAGGTATTAATTAAACAAAGATGATTTAATGATATTAATTAAGTGAGTTATTAATTAATTAAAGGATATAATTGTGATTAATTAATTAATAATTTAACTACAAATTACATTTAATAACTTGAGTAAAAGATTTAATAGATTAATAATATATATTATAAAAAGGTTACGTACCCAACAAGGGATAACCTATTAATCCCGAGAGGATAAAATATTAAAGAATGGGATAAGATATTAAAGGGGGAGATAAGGGGGTAATAAAGGAGCTTGGTAGGGAGTTAATGAGGGGGAGGAGAGTCGGTGAAGGAGGGATAAGGAAGGGAAGGAGTTTGACGGGAGGTATTCTACGAGAGTTGGCCATGGATTTTGGGAGCTGGGAGTATTGCAGAGAGAAGTGAAAATCCATGAGTGGTATTGATACAGTGCACCGGAGTTGCTGGGGGTTTGGGGCATGGAGGGCTAGGATATCCGTTGATATCCTGGGGCTAGGGAGATACCTAGTTGGCAGGGAGGACGGTTTTGGGTAGTGTTTTGTAGAAGAGGGAAGGAAGCAAGCATCGGGCAAACATAGGATAATAGCATCAGGTTCAGGTATTTACCAAGAATTATGCATTGTTTTGTATTAATTGGTTATTAAATTTTATTATTATGATGAATTTGATTGTGAATGTGCTAATGAAGTAACTCTTAAATGTTACTGCTCTGTTCTAAATTAAATGTTGTTATTTGATTCGACTATTAAATATGGTATCAGAGCTGTAGTTGAAACACTAGAGCGTTAAGGGCCAAAGTCCCTCCCGCCTAACCTGCAAACCAAACCAAACGCACTATTAAATGATTATATAAACAAATATAATTATATATATAAATGAAATAAGAATTGATCATCAATATTGATCATAAATCTAAATATATATATAAATGAAATAAACAAATCTAAATATGATGATCAATATTGAAATTCGAGTTATTCAACAAATCATCTAATATATATATATTTGTTTACGCAAGTTATTCAATATATATGTATAAACGCAAGTTATATAAACAAATTCCAGTTATATAAACATTGCACTGTCTCCGTGTTCATGTTTGAAGATGGCAGGTCATCAACTAATATTAGAACTAAAGTGCTTGTTCATGTTTGAAGATGGCAAAAGAGGCAATCCTCCAGCGCTTTTGGTTTTGTATATATAGCTTTTATAAAAGTAATACAAACTGTTTCTTTCAAAAACAAAATATAGTAGAAATGTTATTCGTTTAGACTAACTTATTACTTATTCCTACTTATTCCTAGAAATGTTAGAAATGTTTATTCGCTAGAAATGTAATAAGATAGAAATAGTAGAATAACTGTAATAAATAGTAGAAATGTTTATTCGCTAAAGAAATGGGAGGAATAATTGTAATGACCCTGTAAAGGACTTGATTACATAAATAAAGCAAGCTCACTATGGGTTAAGACAAGCTTTGAAGGGTGTAGTGATGAAGCAGAGAAGGTGCCTACATCTGTCCTGTTAATGTAAGCTTGCTAACTGCACTCTCATAGGAAAGATTTACAAACTTAACGCAACATTATACCTGGAAACCGCCAATCATACTCAGCCTCAACTGGAGAGCCTAGTGTTGAAACATAAATAGTAAAGACCAAGCACCAAGCAGCAAGTCGACAAGGGGAGCCCACGAGTCCATCACAACGCATAAGTCTACAACACATTCTCCAACAGCAATACTAAAGACATTACCCTGAAACTAGAAATATTATAAATAGTGGTAAACCACCAATTTCAATCTGTATCACAACTTACTCCTTTCCTGAAACATGACTGATATAAGCAATATAGGCTTAACTAAAACATGACTGATATAAGCAATATAGGCTTAACATCGCTAGTAAATTCCATAACCTATTCTAAAAGAGCGTGTTATAGAAATTGGTAACTGGTCCTCAACCATCAAATTTCATCCCACTGGTTCACAACTTACTCTTTGTTTCTACCTGTTATATGTCAAAAACTGTCAATCAATGACCCACATATAGTGTTATGAGGGAGGCTCGACTATGTGTGTTGGGATACCTATAAAGAAATAATGATGACCCGGTGGCATGGAGAACCCTGTTGAGGAAATCTGTCATGGTGTGTAGGGTTCGAATTGCAGAGTTAGTGAGTCGTGTAATAGGCGACCATCTCGCGCGGTTCGGAGGGCACTTGAGTAAGCCTAGGCTGCATCTTGAACCCAATGCAGAGTTAGTGAGCATGGATTATTTAGAGAGCAGAGTTAGAGAGCGAATTTCATTCGAAATCCCTTAGTATTGAAGGAAGAAACAAGAAAACAACAACAATTGACGACAGTGGATTATTTAGAAAAATAAATAGGGGATTCAGAGTTTTGTTTAGGAAAAGATTAAGAAAATTGAGCAAAACATCAAGAAAATTGTTCCGGGAAAGAGATTGCAGCCAAAAAGTATAATCCGTTCAGTAAAATGAGTTTATTGCTCACTTTTTACGGCAGTGGATTATTTAGAAAAAAATAATTAGGGGATTCAGAGTCTTTTTTTAAGCAAAAGATTAAGAAAATTGTTCAGGGAGAAAGTATAATCCTTTCACTAAAGCGAGTTCATTGCATACTATTTTGACACAAAATATCCTGTAAAAGAGATTAATAGATAAAGAAAGAAGTTTCTTGGATTATTTAACTGTGAAGCAAGCTATGGGTGCTTCGATATTCCTTTCATTCTCAGAGCTTTGGTTGGCCGATTAAAATTTAAGCTTTGAAATGAAGCAACCGTACCTGCTAGATATCAAGTGGGAGAAACAAAAGATCGGCATATTCAGGTCTGTACTCGCGTTCTCTAAGTTGAATCCAGAATATTAAATCTTCAGAGGTGTTAGCAAACAATTTCCTGAAATTTTGCGGCGATGCATCTCGAATTATCCCACGAGCACGGTCGACAACCACAACACCAGTATAGAACAACTCGCAGGGTTGTTGTTTTGGCGTGCTCGTCTCAGATGTTGTCTGCTGATCACCTGGATCGAATCCCCTACTCACTGCTGCTGCTTATGTTCAAAAAAGTAGCCGACATAAACGCATGTGCAGGTCTTCTTTCTCGCGTAATTAGATTAATTATTCTGTCTGCGTGAAAACCCATTACATTAAACCCTATTAAATCAGGCGCAAAAACCCTAGAAATGATGTTCAATCCTCCGCCTTGAAACCCTTTTGCATGTTATCATTCTTATTAGTCTGGAAAATTCAGATAAATCTGACGATCTGTATGAAGAGCTGTTAAATTGATTTGCGTTAATTCTAGCTCAGGAATCGTTGACATTCAACCTAACTCAGAGAGTGTGGCCATTATTTTCAAAATTCACCACAATAAACGAATATCGATAGCTGGTCTCAATGCTGAACCATTGCTGAGCGAAGGGCGCGTGGGCCGCATGCAAGCCCCATGTTGTCGACTTGGGAGTCTTGGGCAAGTGGGCGGCATGTGATCCCCACGTTGCCAATATAAGTTTTTATTTTATTTTATTTATTTTATTTAATTTAAAAATTGGTTTAATTATAAATTCAGTCATAAATATTATATTGTAATTATTTATAAAATTTTCTTTTATATATATATATATATTTTAATTAGTGTTAAGTTTAAAATATATATAAAATTTTAATCTTGATATAATAATGTTAAATAAAAAAAATAAAAAAAATTAATAATAAAGTATAATTGTGAAGTTAATATAGTTTAACTTTACTTGTATAATATAGAATAATTGTGAAAGTATAGTTAAGTTTAAGTAAAGTTAATATAGTTTAACTTTATTTTAATTCAACTAATTAATTTGATTGAAAGTAATAAAATATTAATTAAGTTTGAGTAATATAGGGATAAGTAAAAAATTTATGGAGTCCATGGGATTCGAACCCCGGACCTCCCCACCGTGCAAATCTTTGACAATGGCTGCCCTACCAACGTGCCATGCGTTGTTTCTTTTACAAATAATTTCACAAATAAATACTTTAACTGTCATACCCAAGACCACATGACAAGCTATCAAGCGCCTTTTAGATCCATACAGGTCACATGCCAAGCTATCAAGCACCAAAGACATAAATGGAGGAGCCCACAAAGGGACGTATGTGCTCAACGAGGCGTCTTAAGAAGAACACTAACGTCGAAGGGTACATAGCGTTGGTGAACGTCGAAACGTGGCTGGCAGTTGTGGACGATTATTCAGTTGCCGCAGTTTAATCCTATTTAATCATTAAACGTGGTAATTATATAACCTTATACAATTTTTTTTTTTATGTGATAGGTAAATGTTAAAAGGTAAACATGTTAACGGATGCCTTGATAAATGCAAGAAAATTATGAACGATAAATCTGACCCACTGATGTTGGAGGACGACTAAGAATATGTCAGCATCTTCAATACATAGCCATCAGATCAGGGTTTAAGGTTAAGTAACATTAAGAGATCATTGATTGTGCCCAATGTCAATAGGTGTACGCCTATTGGCGCAAATTAATAAACATAAGGTCGGAAGTCACTTTAATCAAGTTGTATGCGAAAAGTTAAAAGGGCTTAGACTAGGACAAGCGGGAAGGAGGCGACATATGTACTAGGAGAGTAAGCATAGGAAGTGGCGAGTGAGGCGCAAGGCTAACGTAGCTACAGGGTAAAGGAACCAATAGTTATTTTCGTAGGGGAGAAGAAACTGAGCTTAGATGCTTAAACCTAACCCTAACCTAGCCAATCCTCCAATGGAGTAATCTCTATTTACAGACAAGTAAAGAAAACTTATGCCTAACCCTGTTTCTAGTTTGAGTAGCACCAATTTGAAACATCCTGGAACTCACCCTGACAACTTTGGTGGATGCAGGTCAAAGCATACAGGATGGTCAGGACTCGAGGGAG
>ML781566.1:278421-290483 GCA_009831015.1 Picea engelmannii
AGTGCTCGTACAGTGGAAAGATATGACTCCAGCGGATGCCACTTGGGAACCAGCTACCATTCTGCAGCAGTTTCCACATCTCAAGCCTTGAGGACAAGGCTGTTTTTAAGGGGGCGGACATGTTAAGGTCCTAACCCGCACATTTGAATGTATTGTAAAGTGGTTTATATGTATTAATGGATAGCGATATATATATCACATTGTTAGCCAGTGAATCAATGATAAATATTGATACCATAATTATTAATGTTATTTAAATGAAACACCTTTATTTAAAAATTATGGGAACGCCTTTTACCATATTAATGTTATTTAAATGCAACACCTTTACTTGAAATCAATGCCTTTGGGAATAATATGTGCAAGGATTAGTGTTGCACTAAGGAATGGTTTCTTTAGTTCTACTAAGAGCTAGATCTACATTTTTTTAGATCTGAAGATTCAACAATCAATTTACAGATCTAATGATCAATGGAATAGACATCACACTAAAAATTGATTCTCCCATGTAACTTTGTATAATTTTCAGATATATTCAATTGATTTCATTACATGCAACTCACAGAAGGGAGATGAGTTGGTTGTTATATTATTAACAAATAAGTGTATATTTTTAAGTAAATCAAGTCATAAAATTTTAAGAGATTTATTATTTTAGCACATTAACAATTATGGAGAAAGAATATCTCAACCACATCAAAATATAAGTTAATTAGTTGGAAATAATATCCCATATCTAATAGATTTAACAATCTCCTAAAACTTAGAATCAAACTAATCTTGTAAAATTAAATTCTATTTCACAATATAATCACACTAAAATAACTATAAATCAATCATTCCAAGCACTAACAACTATGACAAGAAATGTTTTTTAAATCTCTATCTACAAGATAACCATCGTCTGGTTTTATAGAAGATTTTAAAGAGAACCTTGTTTTGATCCATGGAAGCAGGTTATGTTGTTGAGAAGCTATATCACACTCTTATGGCATATTCTTTAGTTCATGCTTCACTTGAATTGATTATACTGGATCTGATCACTGTAACTCCCTTGGTATCACTATATCATGACAACGTCTTTTACCTTAGTTAAGGAGTAAATGATAAATAATTGCCAACCTCCGGTGATACTTTTATCATTAAAAATAAATGCCACTCCACATAAAGCTTGGGTTTTGTTGATGTTTTTATTATTTTTAGACAACAACATTTTTTATAATTTTAATCTATGATATACAATAGTTCCTTATAATCTCTATTTAATTATCTATAAACGATGTTTTCTTGACGAACATAATCCTATTCAAGTCATGTGTGTATAATATGATAATTGCTCTTGCGCCTTGAAGTTGATTGATTATAATGTGTTTTGTGCATGATTACCCGTGCACCATGTTATTTTGTGGATTGTGATTGATGGATTGATGAGTAGGGTGAGGTGTTTATGTGTCTACATTTGTTTATTGATCCCCAATGTTTTAGCAAACTTGTTCAGTTGTATGAAAGCATTGGTTATGGGTCGTTATTTTTGGTGATGATGCGTCGTGGTGTACATCGTTAATTATGGAAATAATGTGTCGGTGTTATGTTTCGAATGTCGTTTGTGTTAATAATGTTCCATTCATGTATTGGATGGTGTGTTAAACTTGTTTTTATAGATTGTCATGTTTTTCCTGAGACTTTGAAAAAAAAAAATTACCTGTTATGTGTCACTTGTTATCATAACCAAAGGGATGTTATAATCATCAACAAAAATGAGTCCCTTTGAAGTTTTATATGCAATAAAATGAAAAAATTAGATTAGTTGGGATAACCCAGTTGACAGAATCATGGTTGGAACAAAAATGCTCCAAGAAATGGAGCAAATGGTCAAAAAGGTACAACAAAATTTAAAGGTTGTGCAAGATCAATAGAAAATCTATGCAGATCTGAAAAAGACGACATCGAGAATTTAACATTGGAGAACATGTATACCTTAAATTCAAATAAAGAATTATCTCATTAAAACTAGGGAATGGTTCGAAGTTGGTGCCAAGGTGTTTTGGTCCATTTGAATTCTTAACTCGAATCAGACAAATGGCATACCAACTAACAATCCCTGCAAATTCAAAAGTTCATAATGTTTTTCATGTTTCATTATTAAAATGATATATTCATGATTTCATGCACATCATTGATTGGAACATGGTGCAAGTGGAACCAAAAGGAGAGTTCCAAGAAGAAACTCTATGCATTTTGGACATGAAAGAAATAATAGTACGAAACAGATCCATTGTCCAGGTAAAAGTGCAATGGAAGTGATTTAACCCTGAGGAGGCTACTTGGGAGATGGAAGATGGAATGATGAAATCTTACCAACTCTATTCAAAGTGGTGAATTGTGGGAAAGACTAACATTGAGGACAATGTTGTACTTAAGGGGGAGAGGATGTGACATCCTCAATAATTAAAATATTTTATTTTATTTTAATGTTATTTCTTTGAAAATAAATTTCCATTTATGGAAATTTATATTGGTTATTATTAAACATTTATTTACTATATTTGTGACTGTTGAGCAAGAGTTTGACTTTCCAACTGTCCTCTTTTCATGGAAAAATGTATGATACATATATTTTTAATAAATTAATGTTGGAAACAAGTGGAACAACAAGGTTAAAAGTAGTTGACTATGACTCCATGAGTGGGGAACATGTTTGATTTAACTTAGAGCTTATTTTTATAAATGTCAAGTGGATTTTTGTCACTGGAAGCCCCTAAAAATTAGGGATTTGTAAAGTTGTGAATTTACTAGGAGGGAAATAGATTGAAGAAAAGTCCTAGGCAACGAAAAAATATAAATACAACATTTGTGGGAGGAAGGACGCTGCTTACTCTATTGTGGAGAAATATAATTTGTTGTGTGAAAATTTCTATGTTAGGAAAATATTTTTTTTTGAATTGTACAGATATTATATGGATAAGGATTGGATCTCAATTTTCCCTTATGGATTCATGGTCAAGATAGGGGGTGATCAGGACATGTAATCTTTGTTTTTATGTATCTATGGTTGGGTGGAACGTGTTTTTTCCATTTGTTTCCAACTTGACTATTACACGTATGTATTTTATTGACATTTTTTTTACTTATGTTGAATCATTTTCTTGTTATCTACATAATCATATATATATATATATATATATATATATATATATATATATATATAAATGCATGCATTCTATAAGAGTTAAATAGATCTCCTTCATTACACAAAGTATGGAGTTATGCATTTTATGGATCATGAGAGGGAAATTTTAATACACTCTACATAATTCTATGAAATTTAAACTCTAGAGAGTTGTTTGTAATAGTAATATAGTTCCTAAGTACCTTATACAACCATGGGATATCTGGGATAAATTATGCATTAGAAGGGAAAGGAAGATATGGTTGATTCCTTAGAGAGTTATGAATCAAGTTTTCTAATTATTTACTATAAAATGAATATAAATACACAAGGTAGACAAATGGAGAAAAACTTGTGTAAGGCTAGAGAATTTAAATAATGATAGGACAAATCCTTTACAAATGCCCTTTATGATATTAATCTACATAAATGTATTACTCATGAATCACCCATACTGGTAAATATAAATGTTGTAGGACGTTATGTGTAAACTTTTACATATGTGATATGTTGTCAATAGGGCATGGATGTATGAAAATGATATATACATACATATATGTGTGTGTGTGTGTGTGTGTGTGTGTGTGTGTGTGTGTGTGTGTGTGTGTGTGTATACTTCCAGTCCTTTTATTGAATCAAAACAATAATATACAAAAAGATAGACACAGATGAAGATATACCTATGGATAGGTTCCCAAAGGAAAAATATATTAAATTTCTAATATCATAATGTTTTTTGAAAATTAGAGAATTTATATAAGAGTAAAAATCAATATCTCGGAGTGTCGAAGCCACAAAATCCTGAACACCATTGGATCAAGGAGGAACTTCGGGAGAATTCTTGATCTTTTGATCGAGTATAGTGGAAGAATAGAGTAAGTCACAATATTCCGAAGTCTCGAAGTAATGAAGTCTTGCAGACCATTGATCTAAGATTGCTTCAAAAATTTTCTCGACCTTTAGATCAAGTAGTGGAAGGATGGTAGAACTTCGTGGAGTTGAAGGACTTTAGATATATAATATCCCTTATTTCTGAAGCCCTAGAATAAATAAGGATCATCCATATCAACACTTAATTAAGTCATAGTTGTTGGATTAAGTGAGTGAAATATCCTAGAGGTCCAGAGTGTCGAAGCCTAGGAATAAATAAGGATCGCCCATCTCAACACTTGATTAAGTAATAGTTGTTGGATTAAGAGAGTGGAAGGATAGTATAAGGGGGATTTTTCAAAAGATAGTAAGAAGTCAAAATTATTTTCTAACCTCTTCAGTCGGTAAAAATCCGGGTGTTCTAAAGGTGTAAATAAGAAAAAGAACGAAGAAAAAAGAGTTGAAATCCTGAGAACCATAGATCAATGTCAGGTAAGATCTTTCCTCATCGTTCAATCAAGAAGTAGGAGGACATAGTGAGCATGAATGTTAACCAACAACCACTGGTTTCCTACACTTTATGGCCACTTTGACAGGTCAAACATTGGAAGTAATGAAAGATTGAAAATGGAGAATAGCTAAAGTACGAAGTCCAGATGACTTCATTCCATTGTTGGGTCACATGATAAGGAAAAAGAGTTTATTAGGGGTGCAAAGGGTCTATAATTAAATAATCCTACAAACATTTGAATAAGGTTCTATGTAAATGAATAAGGGAGAAAGAAAGGTGCTAAGAGTAGTGCTTAACTGGATAAGCATGTGTTTTTGATCCCACAATCATTTGGCAAAAGTGGTTTGAAGAAATCACCCATGTAGAATTCGATTTCTGTAAAAAAATTAAAATATATGGACAATAATTTGACAAGATTGGCACAAAACCACTCCATTGTTGCTACAAGATTTTGTTTCACATGAAGGAATAAATTAAAAAGGATTTTAATTCATTATCCCAATGAATATCGGTCGCCACCCACCTTTTCCAACTGGCTCAAGACCGTTTTCTGACAATTTTGGCAATTTACTATTTTTAGCAGTTTTAACTTCCGGGGCCATTTTGAGGGCCTAAATGAAGGTTTTTCAGGATATATATCCTCAATGATACCCAAAGGCATGATTGATCCCCCAAAATCAATCCCCTCAACAATACCTTTCCAACGGGCTATCACACGCCTAAAACAGAGATCGTATGCAAATGTTAGGACCCCAAGAAGTTGATGTACTAACTTACCCAAACAAGGCCCACATGACTTTTGGCACTTCATCTCCTAGGGTTAGGTTTTTGGATGTATAGGGTTTTTGGAATTCTTGTTTATTGTAAAAATGCCTTTATATCCTCATTGTAATGGTCTTCTGGCGAATGAGCGTAGTCGTCACATCTCTTCTCAGAGATAAGCCGCCACCATTCCAGCAAGCTTGTTTCCACTGCATTTTACAGTTTCAGCTTATTTCATTATTGAATAGAAAACCAGTTTTATTGTATCTCTATTATTTTGTGCTAATAATATGTTAATAATTTGTATTCATTTTATTCTTCTCATAAAATCCGGATCAGTGGTATTAGAGTGGTTTGTTCCTTGTCATCTTAATGCATGTCTCCAACGAGGTCAGAGTACAAAGAGTTGGGTCTTGAGCTTGTTTCTCTTGAGGACAAAATATCTCGCATTCCCAAGCGACCTCTCATGGTAGGAGAAAATAAATATGATGGGACAAGAGATCCTTTCAAACTATTGATTGAGGAATCCCTCACGCAACAGAGGAACGAGATGATGGATAGTTTCGCGCAAATCCTTCGGTGACTACCAACAGGAGATGCATCTTCTTTGAACGGAGGCACCACCCCCTTCAAGGTACAAATAAACTTTGATATTCCTATATTTGAAGCTCAAATAGATGCAGATGTTGTAGACAAGTGGTTGAATCTGCTAGAAGGGTATTTTTTTGTCCATAACTTCTCGAATAGATAAAATATTACTTTTGCGCTCCTCAAAGTCGTTCCACATGTCAAAGATTGGTGGGAAACCTTCTGTGACCAATAGGAAATAGAGGAAACCTCATTGTTTCAGTCACGGCCACCTAGGAATCCTTCAGGGATTTTATTAAGGAAAAATACTACCCTGTCAGAAGTTACGACGACCTGTATACCAAATGGACCACACTGCAACAAGAAAGAGACCAAGCAGTGCTAGATTTCACAAATATCTTCCATGCGTTGTGCACCAAGCTGGGTATCAAAGATTTGGAGTGACATCTAGTGCTCAAGTATCCCGATTCTCTGCATAGATACATCCATACCGAAATGGAATTTTGGGACATCTCATCCTTGGGCGCGGCCTACTGATATGCCGTCAAAATCGAGCAGAAGCTCAAACAAAAGATGCGACAATTTGGGCCTAATAACCCCTCACAACAAAAGCCAGGAAAGGGTGGACAAAACCCATATAACAAAAGACAGAGAAAAGATGGATAGAATTAGGACTACCAGTCCAAGCCGAAAGCAAAGAAGGACACCGGAAAGACAAATAAATATACCAGGAAGTGGTGTGACTTCCATAAGAGCCCTTGGCATAACACTGCTAACTGTCACTCGAAAAAGTCGCTGGTGGCCGAAGTGAAAGCCTTTGAATCAGATGCGGATTCTGACTCTGAGCCAGAAACAGAAAGGGGAAGATGGATCATTGATGCAAAACCCAGTGCCACTATTGCTACCACCAAGCTCCAACCTGGTGAACTAGACGAGCCAGAAGAAGGAGAGTGCCTCTTCCATTCACAGATGTGGGTAAAAGGCACCCCACTGCACTTCATTGATGATAGCAGTAGCCAGAAGAACCTCATCTCAGTGGAGGTTGTCAAGAAACTACCCCTGCCAACAACGTCTCACCCACAACCCTACACCATTGGATGGCTCCACCAAGGAAGCAATCTTTGCGTCAGCCAACAGTGTCGATTGTTGTACGACATCAAGCCCTTCAAAGATGAGGTATTGTGTGATGTTTCTCCTCTTGAAGTTTGTGATGTTATTTTGGGTCGACCTTATTTATGGAAACGTCATGTTGCATATGAGTCTAGGTCTCGTAGTGTTATTATTACTTTGAATAGGAAATTGTAAAGGATACCCGAGGCAGTCCCACCTAGTGCTATTTCCTTGATCTCTGCTAAGCAATGCAGGAAGGTCATCTCTCAGATGGGGAAGTTTGTATTCTTCTTGATTATCTCTCAGAATAAGGGAAAGATCACAGCCACATCCAAGGTCTCTGCGACCAACCTCTCCTCACAGCAGAAGCAAGTAGATAAGGTCATGGAAGAATACTCAAATATCTTCTCCTCACCTACAGGGGTACCTCTGCACTACCAGGTCAAGCACCCCATCGATCTAACCCCCGGCGCACCGCTTCCCAATGGGACAGTCTATCGTTACTCTTTGTTAGAGAATGAGGAGATCAAGAGACAAATCCAAGAACTGCTCCACAAGGGGTACATTCACCCCAGCTCATCACCTTGTGGGATCCCAATCATGCTGGTATAGAAGAAATATGGAGCTTGACGACTCTGTATTGATTACCGAGCTCTGAATAAAATCATAGTCAGAAATTGGTAACCGATTCCCCAAATCAATGACCTCCTTGATCAACTCATGGGGGCCAAATACTTCAGTAAGATTGATCTCAAGTCTGGCTACCACTAGGTCCTAATAGAACATACAGATGTATGGAATACTACCTTCAAGTCAAAGGAAGGCCTTTTTGAATGGTTGGTCATGCCCTTTGGTTTGACAAGTTCTCCAACCACTTTCATGAGGATGATGGATGATATCCTACGACCATTCACCAATACTTTTGTAGTGGTGTATCTGGATGACATTCTAATTTATAGCAAGACTTGGGCCGAACACTTGCAGCATATTCAGCAGGTTCTGCACACCCTGCAACAACACAAGCTATACACCAACTTGGAAAAATTCTCCTTCGACATGGACAAGGTCCATTACCTAGGCTACATCATTAATCATCATGGAATACATATGGATCTATCCAAGATCCAAGTCATCCGTGACTGGCCAGCCCCAACAACACTCACTGAGCTCTGTAGCTTCTTGGGACTTGCCAATTTCTATCGCAAGTTCATGTTGGGATTCTCCCATATTGCATGGGCCCTCAGCCAAATAAACAGGGGTGGTGGTAAGGAAAAATTTGCGTGGGGCAGGTCCCAACAACAAGCGTTCGATGATCTGAAGAAGTGCGTGTGATCAACCCCATTACTTTCACTACCAAGCCTAAAACATCCCTTTGAGATCGAGACAGATGCTTGAGACTATGTTGTGGGCACCGTTCTCACATATTATCCGTAAGTACCCTACTTACGACAAAGAAATGTACTCCATTGTGAAAGCTTGCCGCCAATGGAGACATTACATTCTTGGGAAGGAGACATTCATCCACATTGATCGTAAGCCACTGCAGTTCATGCAGACACAAGGAAAATTGCAGAATGACTGCCATCAAAATTGGTCCACATACTTGCAGCAATTCCACCTCAACATCAAGTATAAAACAGGAAGCACCAATCGTGTCGATGATTACCTCAGCAGACCGCCAGTCATGGCACTCAGCACGATGCTAGACTCCTGTGGCCATAATACATCTCGATGGCCCCAACTCTATGAGACAGACCCTCACTTCTCCACCACCTACCAAATGTTGGGTGCAAATGCAGTTGTCAATAATTTCCATCTTCAAGATAGGTTGTTGTGTCATCTGGCCCATATCTGTGTTCCATCAAGTGAGAGAGCGAAGCTCATCTGGGAATCCCACTACAGTCGTGTGGAAGGACACTTTGGCATCAAAAATACAATGGCGATTGTATAGAAACATTTATACTAGTCGAAACTTCTACAGGAGGTCAACAATTATATCAGGTTCTCCACTGCCTGCGCTATTGCCAAACTGACCACTAAGAAATAGGGCCTGTACACCCCTCTTCCTACTCCTGACAGGCCATGGGAATCCATCTCAATGGATTACATGTCGGGCCTCTCATCCACAAAGCGGAGAAATGACTGTGTTTTTGTGCTTGTTGATCACTTTTCTAAGATGGCGATTATGGTTGCCTGCAAGAAGAGCATCACAACAGAGGCCACTACCAAGCTCTTCTTTGAACGAGTCTGGGTACATTTTGGAATCCCACAAACCATTTTCTTAGATCGAGATAGTATATTTCTCATCACATTTTGGTCGAGCCACTAGTCATTGTTGGACACCAAGCTCACCAAATCCATGACCTTCCACCCCCAGACAGATGGCCAAACTGAGGTTGTAAATCGAATGATTGTGCATATCCTTCGCATGTATAATTCAAAGCACCCTCACACATGGGATGGGAGCCTTCCCTATGTATATCATAGCTACAATTGAGCCTTGCATAGCTCAACTGACCACAACCCCTTTCAGGTGGGGTTGGGATTCCAACCATTGGGTCCCATAGATGTTGCACTTCACCTTGCAGTCACCTCGATCGACTCATATCCTGCTCCAACTGAAGCTGACAAAGCCACCCAGTTCATTTAATGGATCTAGCACATCTGCCAATAGGTTCAGGATATCCTACAGAAGTCCAATGATAAGTACAAACAACGCCATGATCAACATCGGGTGCCACATAAGTTCCAGGTGGGTGACAAAGTTTGGTTGCACTTGTAGAAAGAACGCCTTACAAGACCCCATCAAAAGATTCGCCCACTCCGTTATGGGCCATACACTATCACCAAGGTTGTGGGGGATAATGATTTTGAGCTCAACATTCCTCCTTTCCTTGGCATGCACCCAGTGTTCAACGTGGATCTTCTTCGCCCTTATTTCCCGCCATTATTGGACACCTTAGAAGTAGTAGAACAAATGACACCAACAGAGCTCAACCATGACTTCATACAACAGGCATCCAATGATCATATTTTGGACACACATATCAAGGGAACTTGACAACAAAGGATCCAACTTTATCAAGTCGTCAAAGTAGGGCAGCTCCTGCACCAAGGCAAGTGGCTCACCCGGGGCCAAATTCAGCAGAAATTTCCTCATCTAATGGGGGACCTCAATGAAATGGATACCATTTATTCCTAAGAAGGGAGGATTGATCCAGATGGATATCGGTGGCCACCCACCTTTTCCAACTGGCTCAAGACAGTTTTCTGACAATTTTGGCAATTTACTATTTTTAGCAGTTTTAACTTCCGGGGCCATTTTGAGGGCCTAAATGAAGGTTTTTAGGG
Organism: Picea engelmannii; assembly: GCA_009831015.1. Classification (NCBI taxonomy): domain Eukaryota; kingdom Viridiplantae; phylum Streptophyta; class Pinopsida; order Pinales; family Pinaceae; genus Picea; species Picea engelmannii. The sequence goes on from ML781566.1 coordinate 288,783, forward strand.
ATCGATCTCCTCAATGATATCTAAATGCATGATTTATCCCCCAAAATGAATCCCCTCAACGATACCTTTCCAACGAGCTATCACACGCCTAAACCGGATATTGTATGCAAAAGTTACGACCCCGGGAAGTTGATGTACTAACTTACCCAAACGGGGCCCACATGACTTTTGGCGCTTCATCTCCTAGGGTTAGGTTTTTGGATGTATAGAGTTTTTGGAATTCTTGTTTATTTTAAAAATTCCTTTAGAGCCTCATTGTAATGGTCTTTTGGTGAATGAGCACAATCGTCACATCTCTTCTCAGAGATAAGCTACCACCATTCCAGCAAGCTTGTTTCTGCTGCATTTTACAATTTCAACTTATTTCATTATTGAATAGAAAACCAGTTTTACTATATCTTTGTTATTTTTTGCTAAGAATATGTTAATAATCTGTATTCATTTCATTATGCTCATAAAATCTGGATCAATTCGTTAAGTTAAATAAACTATTATCAGTTTTATTGTTAAAATTAAAAGAAGAGGTGCAATGGTTCATTGTCAACGGACGCAATGGGTCAAATTATTACCTATTTGGAATATTATATAAATAGAAAAGTGTAATGGAAGGAAGATTATTTATATAGAGGTTTGTAAATATAAATATAAATAGAGTAATTTAGTCTTATAGGAGTTTATTATTAAGGTTTAACAAAGTAATTATCGTGGTCAAGTTTTTTGATAAAAGGTTCTTTAAAATTATTATATCTTTGTTGACAATGACAATAAGAGTAAACCTTATTCCCTTAAACAATTTATTTATTTATTTATGGTAATTTGGTGTATTTTACACTTTCAGTACCTCCCATGTTTGTCGGGATGTTTTGCACTCCAATATATGGGGAATAATGCTATCTTTTACGTATATTATTAATAGAACATTTTCCTTGTTTTCTCTTCTCTCCCAATATTTAACTAATGATACTAAGGTTGTTGTATTAGATTCATATCCACATGAAATTGACCAAACATTGAACCCTTCCATTAAGATTTACAACTTAAATTTCCATTTTACATCATTTTCCTCATCTAATTTATTTGATTCATTTAAATAGAAATCCATCATAGAATTTGACATCTATTTGAAGAATAATATAAAATACCAACAATATTCGAGACCAATCACTTAACAATTATATTTTAAAAAAAATATCAAATTACCTTCATCAACTTATTTCATGGATTCTCTCTCTTCTTGGCATCTCTTAGAACATGTGCATCAAGGACATCATGTTCATGGATGGATATTTCCTTCATTTATATATCCCTGAGATAAATATCCTCTACGTCGTTCTCTCCACAACAATCACAAATAAGAAATATTCCTACTCACACGATCTTATCAAAACCAATCCCAATCCCCTCACTATAAAAAGAATCATTTTCACCTTTTCTCTTGTCGATGGATTTGGGATTAAAAAACTGATGACATTTTAAAAGGATATTTTTAATCCATAGAGTTACTCCTTTTTACTATATTCAATACAGTTACAAAATTGGGTAAATCTAGTTTGTCCTCGGTGTTATCACTCCAAGAAACCCTTTGTGGTTGCAGACCAAAGGTGCTTGGTAACTTAAGAAATAAATGTTTTTGTATTTTGTAAAGGTGGATCAATGGGATAACTCAATTCTACTTATAGCATTCAGACATCAAAGTGATAA
>ML781566.1:332237-385581 GCA_009831015.1 Picea engelmannii
TGCGCTTAAGAACCACTTGTATTTCCTGCGTGTATGAATCCCTCAACCGCGGGTTTATGCGCGTAACGACATATCTCTGTGGCTTAAAGACACCGGAATACGTCTCTACCCTGAAAAAAAAATACCCACAATTTCTGCCAAGGAAAGTGCTCTGATACCACTTGCAAGATACCAGATATATAAAAATATGCAGAACAGGAACGAAATGCTAGAAATAACAGAATAACAGTAAAATATCCAGCATAATCTTCACAATACATAGAAATGATATACGAAATAGCAACAGAAATAGCACTTGAACAGAAATAGCACTTGATTCAGATAACAATGTTCACAGGCCTCTTCGAGGGGGCAACCTCCAATCGAGCAGCGCTCTGTTACAATAATATCCCAGCTAGGGTTCTCATACCCTCGAATCCTATTTATACTAAAAAGAAGCATCTAGAGGAAGATATTTCTAGAAGCGGAAGCTTCTATTAGGTCTTCTTACATCTGCCTAATTCTCTTTTATTGAAAGGTCTTATTAATATTGACCTTTATTACATACGAATACATTAATCTACCCATGGGCGGGTTAGGACCTTAACACGCCATCATTCGTACCTCGGAAAAGAATCTGGATAGCCCATGACATCTTCCATTGTTCCTTCCTGTGCGTGGTCTGACACGGTTGTTTGAGAGTTGTCTGGATCGGTTGTTGCTTCTTGATTCATCGTCGTCCCATTGACTATTAGAGATGCTTCAGGTTTCTATGGTTGCACCTCCTTTAGGGTTCTTGTGCCTTGGTTCTGTTTCTCCTATCCTTCTGTCTCCATATCCACATTTGTTCCCTTAGGTGTTGGATTTTGGGTTTCTTCTACCACGGGTATGGGGTTCATTGGTGTTTTATTTGGTGATGAGATTTTATCGACATTAACGACCTCCGGCGGCTCATGTTCTCCTTCCTGTCATTTTTCCTATGACTTGGTTCTAATTTTGGAGTGTCAGGCAGTCTATGTCACCTCTTCTTGTTTTGGTGGTGCCATAATGGGGAATTTCAATTTCTCACTATACTTCATAGCTTCTGCACCCTCTGTGAACTTTTCTCTATGCTTTGTATGTGCTCTCGCTCTCTGTTTCTTCTCAAGTCTCACAATAAACTATTTACTCTTGTGTCCATGATTTGTATGGGAATCGCATGAAACTTGTCAAAGACACTACCTTTATTATGAATTCAATGAACCTCCAATTCCTTCATACTTTCCATTACTCTCCCTCATCATCTCTATTTGGCGCGATTAATGAGACATCCCATCAGTCCTTTTTGGCATTCAATTATGTGTAACTCCTTTTGTCATCTTTCCTTTTCCCGCTTGTTTCCACTTTTGAACTAACCATTGGCCTTGTCCTCGCCGAGTTTGTGTTCTTGAGCGTGTGTGTTCCTTCTCCTTTCAACACACTGTACTTCTATTGGTATCGTTTGATATATTATTTTTATTTTATTTTTTTACTACGTGATGACTTTTCAAGTTGTGGGTGGTCGACTATCCTTGTACAGCTTCAGTTAGCTCCCATTGATCATCCCTTTGAGTTATGCACCTTCTAAGTCTCTCAATTGTACAGATCCCCCATTTGTGACATTTTTTACTTTGTATGGTCCTAACCAGGATGGATTTGTTGTCATACATCAACACTAAATCTCCTTTCTTGAAAGTTTTCTTCTTGATGTGTCTATCATGCCAAGCTTTGTCCCTTGATTTCTAAACTTGTTGGTGGAACCCTACTAAGATCTAGTCTTCCTCCATGGTCATTACTTGATCTAGTCTCTCCTGTATTGTGCCTCGTTCTGTCATGTGTGTAATTGCCGGTACGCGTAGACTAGGTACAAGAAATTTTAATGGCACCACTGCTTCTTGGTTGTATACCAGTTTAAATGGCATGTGCCCTGTCAGCTTCTTTCATGTAGTCTTGTGGGCCCATAATAATTCTAGTACTTTGAGGTCCCAATCATCCCTGTTGACATTACATATCTTTGTAAGTGCATTCTCAAGGATTTTGTTAAATTCTTCTACTGTGTCATTTTCCTGTGGGTGATATGGTGTGCTCTTATGGTGATAGACTTCAAAATATTCAAACTATTCAGTCATGGTGTTGATAGTGATGTTAATGAAGTGAGTTTCTTGGTCACTCATCAAAACTCTTGGGCATCTAAATATAGTGATTACTTGTTCAAATAAAAAGTTTTTTGTTCTTTTTGTGATGCAATCCTTCATTGGTGCTACTTCCGCCCATCTTGTTAGGTACTCCATCACGGTGATGATGTAGCTTGCTCTTGTTCTTTTTGTTGGTGGGTTGATTGGTCCCACAAAGTCTATTTCCCATTTATCGAATGCCTTCAATGTCACCTGTGGTCGTAGTGGCAACTCGTCCCTTCTGTTGGGTTTACCAACCCTTTGATAGACGTCGCATCTCTGACAGTACTCCTTCGAATCTCTATGAATGGTTAGCCACCATAGTCCTGTGCACAATACCTTATGTGCAGTAGTTTTTCCCGCGAATGTCCTCCTGCTATTCCCTCATGGTCTTCTGTTAAAACTCTTGGTCTTTCGTGTTCTAGCACATATCTTCGCAATATGCTATCTGTGCCCATTTTGTATAAGTGTCCTGCAATCAATTGATATTCTATAGCCCCGACTACCAGGTTTTTCTTCTATGCAGTGTTATATTCCTGTGGTGCAGTACCTGTGCTTAAGTACTGAATGATATATGCAAAGTATTCATCAGTGATCTGTATTGAAAATAATTGTTCATCTGAGAAGTTGTCTTTTAAATTCATATGTTCTTCTCCATTTGTGACCCTTGACAGCAGGTCAGGTCCTGCATTCAATTTTCCTAGCTTGACTATTACTTCGAAGTCAAATTCTTGAAATAGTAGTAACCAACGACAGATTATCCCCCCCAACAATGGATTGTTGACTAAGTATTTTAGGGTTAAGTGATCTGTGAACATCTTAAAGTGTTTTCCCAATAATTAATGTCTGAACTTCTGTAGTGCATAAACCATAGCTAAGACTTCCCTCTCTGTAGTGTTATAGTTCTGCTCTGATTCTGATAACTTTCTACTCGCAAATGCTATAGGGTGATCCAAATATCTCGCTCTTGGATCTACCAATATACCTCCAAGTGCTATGGTCGATGCATATACATGGACTTGGTATGTCTTCTCCCATTCTGGAAATACTAGTATTGGTGCGGTGACCATATTTTCTTTTAGTGTATCCAGACCGTGTTGACAATCGTCGTTCCACTGAAACTTTGTGTATTTTCTTAACATTTTTTCCATTCGCGTGGTAATCTGCATGTATACTTTGATGAACTTTCTATAGTACCCTATGTGTCCCAATGTCACTCTTAGTTGACAGACTGTTTTTGGTGGTGGCAAGTTAGCAATTACTGCGATCTTTACAGGATCTACTAGTAAATCCTGTTTCCATACTATATGGCCCAATAGTATCCCAAACAGTGTTCTAAATATACGTTCAATTATGTTTATTGATATATGGCACTGCCTGCATATTTCTAACATCAGTTGTAAGAACTCTACATGTTCTTTTAACAAAATATATAATGTCCAATCATCCAAGTATACCTCCATAAACTAGTGGATGAATTCCTTAAACACAACAATGACTACTCTGGAAAATATTGTTGGTGCATTCTTCATTCCCCATTATGTCGCAAACGTGATCTTGTATCTGTCTTCCTGTGCTATCTTGATCTGGTAGTTTCTTGAGAATTCATCAATGAATGAGTAAGCTTTGTGTCCTCCTATGTTATCCAACACTTCATCCTTGAAAGGTGTAGGGAATAGGTCATGTAGGCATGCATAGTTTAACTTCCTCAATTCAACGCATATCTGTATCCCTCGTTTTTTTTCCTGAACTACCATTGGGCTTATACATTCTGATTCTTCGACCGGTTCTATGACTCTAGCTTCAAGCATCCTGTCGATCTCAACTTTGACTTTCTGTTTATATATCAGGTTCAATATGTATGGTCTTTATCTGATTGGTCTCGCATCAACTTTGAGTGGTATATTCATTTCCCCTAGCTCTCCTACTATACCCTTCATCTCTATAAATTTTGTGGGGAATAGGTCGTTGTAATCGTGCAGTAACTTTGTTATGATTTCTACTATTTTCTCATCCCAATAATCTCTAATGCTGGCCATTTTGGGATTCTCAATTGTCCCAATATTGACTTTTTTCACCTTGATCGGCACAACAATGATGTGTAATTCTATAGGTGGACCCTCCACTTCTCTTTCTCCTTCTATTACACATTATTTTCATCACCCTCATGAGTGTTAATGATGTAAACCTATATGTTGCCTTCATAGGGGTTAGTGGCCTAAATTCCTAAAGAAAGGAGGGAGACGAACTTTTCCTGAGAGATGAAGTTGTGTTTTCCTCAATGAAAACCCTATTTTGGAGGATTTTTGTGGGCTGCACCATAGCTAGGGTGTGGAAATGCCTGATTTCCATAAGATTCACTATAGCTAGGGCATGTAATTTTCGCAGGCTGCACCATAGCCAGGTCGCGACGACATTCGTACGTGGGAAAAATAAGAATTTTCTCGATGGTTCTAGAAGGAGAAGCTTATATGGTGAGGTGGCCTCCAAATGGTTTGGATATTACTCTCTTTCATGATTTAGTGGGATCATCCTAACCTCCTCACCTTATCCTCTTTAGCTTATAAAAGGAGAGGAGATATGATGGAGAAAGTTAGTTGAATTTGACTTGAGATTGTTAGCTTGGTTAGATTGGCTTTGAGATTTTCTTTGTCAAGATAGATTGTGAGTAGCTATCAGATCCATGGTCTCAGAATCATTGGAGCAAGAAGTGTGTGGGAATCAAGGAATCGTTGGAAGGAACCTTACGACATCAAAGCATCCGGTTGTAATCTATCTTCCTATTATTAATATAATACAGTGGCATGCTTCTTTCCCATAGAATTATCTTTATTTTATTGCATAATTCCTTGATCATATTCATAGGTTGTCATTGAATATATTATCTCTTATTTCACTTTGGTTGGTTTGTGTCTCATTACAGAATCAATATCACAAGAGCACCATAGTGAAGCAGGGACAAAAAAGACATAAGGAAGCGACACTTAAAGGTATGTCTCTCGTCTTTTGATTGATAGTAGATTCAATGATTGTAACATAGGGAAAGCGCCATGTTTTGTCTTGTTTTGTTCTAGATATAGGTGGATCTAGGGGGATTAGTATATTTACACATTCATCTATTTACCTGATAACACCTTCCTCTCGCTCGATCTAAATATCGCGTGGATCGTCTTCCTCTGGTGCATCCTCGTGCACATGGTAACATGAGAATAGTTCGTTAACTATCTGTTTGTTCCATTGTTATTCTTTTGATATGAATTCGAATTCTGGTTCCTTGATGAATATCACCCCTCTTATATGTTTAAGAGTTCCATCTATGTTGGGGTTCTCATGTTCGAATGAGAAAATGACTGTAAAATTATGATATAATACAGTCCAGGTCGCAATTCATTTGCACAATTCCTAGTCTGTATACCAGTTTGTTGGTTTCCCTCTAAAGTGTGTACGAAATGATGAGGCCATTCTTGTGGGGGTGTCATTTTCCACAATGTTCTGCACTTCTCCAAGTGTTCTGTTGGTTCCCCTTGTCCATCATACTTATGCTTCTTGTTGTCTTTATGTTCTTTGTCGAACCTTATGTGAAGTAACCGCTTACATTGGTACCAATTTGTGATTGTCTCTTTGTGTGTGCCCCACTATCTTGCATGTGTACCCTTGAGAGATATATCAAGTGCTAAGAGTCTCTAATTCTCTAATGTTAAGCCCTAAATAGTGGATCATTACCCATTAATTGGGGCATATTATATTAGTAATGTTATTTTATTTATGTCGGCTTTAGGCTATTAGTTGTAATTGTACATTTATGTGGGCATAAGGAGGTTTCCCCCTCGAAGAGGTTTATTATCTGAGTTTATCTCTTTTCCAAGGCGTTGAGTACTTATTTTGAGGTTTTTCTATGCTATATTCATATTTGGTTCTTAACATATTCAAGCCCTTCCTTCGAAAATTTGTGTTAGTATTTTTTGATGATATACTAATGTATAGAAAGTCTTGGGAGGATCATGTGCAACATGTTGACAAGGTGATACAACTACTAAAAGAGCAACAAATATATGTCAAACCATCCAAATGTTTCTTTGGAGTGAAGGAGGTAGAGTATTTGGGTCATATTCCATCTCATGAAGGTGTCAAGGTAGACCCTAACAAGATTAAGGCCATGATGGACTGGTTGATTCCCAAAACATTAAAGAATCTTAGAGGATTTTTGGGTTTGACAGGTTACTACCTCAAGTTTGTGTGACACCATGGAAGAATAGTAGCACCTTTAATGACACTAACTAAGAAGGATGCATTTTCATGGCCTCCAGAGGCAACTAAAGATTTTGAACAACTTAAAGAGCTGATGTGCAAAGCTCTTGTTCTAACCACTCCAGACTTCACAAAAACCTTTATTGTGGAATTTGATGCCTCGAGAAATGGAATTGGTGTTGTTCTAATGCAAGAAGGAAGGACCTTGGCTTTTGAAAGTCGACCACTCAAGGGAAATGACTTACAAAAACCCATTTATGAGAAGGAAATGATGGCAATACTACATTCATTGAAGAAATGGCGTCCTTACCTAATACATAAGTACTTCAAGGTCAAAATAGATCATGATAGTATTAAATACTTCTTGGAACAAAGACTATCTTCAAAAGAACAACAAAAACGGGTAACCAAGATATTGGGTTATGATTTTGAAATCGTCTATAAAAAAGGGAAGCAAAATGTTGTGGCAGATGCACTCTCAAGGAAGGATGAAGATGTTGAGGCCTTTTTCTGTGCTATCCTGATCATCCAACCCGATTGGATAATAGAAGCAAGGGATGAATGGAATAATGATGAAAAAGTGTGGACTCTCATTCAAAGGTTGCAGTAGGATTCCAGTACATCAGATACATTTACATCAAAAAATGATTCACTATGGTACAAAATTCGCTTATATTTATGTAAGAAATCCCAACTCAAACAAAAGGTACTATTGGAATTGCACACCTCTCCAGTAGGAGGGCACTCAGGATTTTTAAAAACCTACCATAGGGTCAAGAATGAATTTTCTTGGGATGGCCTTAAAAATGATGTTCAAATGTTTGTGGCAGAATGTTTGGTTTGCCAACAAAATAAGGTGGAAACAATTAAGACCCCGTGTCTTTTACAACCATTATCCATCCCAAGTTAGAACTGGGAGGAGGTTTCCATGGATTTCATCACAGAGTTACAGAAGTCTGAAGGAAAGAGTGTCATCATTGTGATTGTTGATAGACTGGCCAAGTACAGACACTTTTGTGCACTCTCGCATCCCTTCAAAGCTAGTACATTTGCCACCGCATTCATGGAGACAGTTCAAAAGATACATGGAATCACAAAGATTATTGTAAGTGATAGAGATCCCATCTTCACTGGACATTTTTGGACATAATTATTTTCTTTTTTGGGTACTCAATTGGCTCATAGCTCATCCTATCATCCTCAATCTGATGGACAAATCGATATAGTGAACAAATGTCTGGAAGGATACCTTCGTTGCTTTGTCTATGATAAACAAACACAATGGTTCAAATGGTTACCCTTGGAATAATGGTGCTACAAGACTTCCTTTCATACTGCAACAAAAATGACACCATTTATGGAACTCTGTGGATACCACCCTCCTTCCATCACTTCTTCGCTAAAATAAAATTATAAGGTTCAAGCAGTGGAATATCACATCAAGCATCAACAACAAGTTCTCCAAATATTAAAGGACAAACTGACCATGGCACATAATCATATGAAAAAACAAGCAGATAAACATCATAGTGAAATAAGTTTTGAAGTAGGGGATTGGGTTTTTTTAAGACTACAATGATACAAACACATGTCCCTCAAGAAAGCCAAGAAGGATAATAAATTATCACCAAAGTACTATGGCCCTTATAAGGTGTTGCAAAAGATTGGTACTATGGAATACAAATTAGAGTTGTCTGCATCTTCACGAGTACACCCAGTTTTCCATGTTTCATGCTTAACGAAAGTTATAGGTGAAAAGATCCCAGTTCAAACTATACTGCCAGAACTTGACGAGGAAGTAAAAATCATATTGGAGCCTGAAGCCATCACTGACACAAGAATTCACCAGCTGAGGAATAGATCCATTTCAGAGTATCTCATTAAATGGACAAAACTACCAGTTGAAGATTCCACTTGGGAAGATGAGTATTTTATACATAAGCATACAAAGTTACTCAAGCGTTGTGGACAAAACTTTTCTCAAGGGGAGGAGCATGTTAAGCCCTAAATAGTGGCTCATTACCCCTTAATCGAGGCATATTATATTATTAATGTTATTTTATTTATGTCAGCTTTAGGACATTTGTTGTAATTGTACATTTATGTGGGCATAAGGAGGTGTCCCCCTCGAATAGGATTATTATCTGAATTTATCTCTTTTTCAAGGCATTGAGTACTTATTCTGAGGTTTTTTTATGCTATATTGATATTTGGTTCTTAACAAACTATGTATTTTCTTGACATTTTTTCCATTTGCGTGGTAATCTATGCCTATCCTTTGATGAAATTTCTATAGTACCCTATGTGTCCCAATGTCTCTCTTAGCTGACAGACTATTTTTGGTGGTGGCAAGTTAACAATTATTGCGATCTTTCCAGGATCTATTAGTAAACCCTATTTGCATACTATATGGCCCAATAGTATCCCAAACGATGTTCTGAATATACATTAAATTATGTTTAGTGATATATGGAATTGCCTGCATCTTTCTAAGATCATATGTAAGACCTCTACATGTTCTTTTAACAAACTATAAAATTTCCAATCATCCAAGCATACCTCTATAAATTGGGGGATGAATTCCTTAAACGCAAAGATGACTGCTCTGGAAAATATTTTTGGTGCATTCTTTAGTCCAAACGGCATGACTGTGTACTGGTAGGATCCCCATTCTGTCAAAAACTTGGTCTTGTATCTGTCTTCTTGTGCTATCTTGATCTGGTAGTAGCCTGAGAATCCATCAGTGAATGAGTAAGCTTCGTGTCCTCCTACGTTATCCAACACTTCATCCATGAAAGGTGTAGGGAACAGGTCATGTAGGCATGCATAGTTTAACTTCCTCAATTCGACGCATATATGTATCCCTTCTTGTTTTTTGTCCTGAACTACCATCGGGCTTATCCATTTTGATTCTTCGACCGGTTCTATGATTCCGGCTTCGAGCATCCTATCGATCTAACTTTGACTTTCTGATTATATATCAAGTTCAATATGTATGGTCAAAGTCTGATCGATCTCGCATAAACTCTGAGTGGTATATTCATTTCCCCTATCTCTCCTTCTATACCCTTCATCTCTATAAATTTTGTAGGGAATAGGTTGTTGTACTCGTGCAGTAACTATGTTATGATTTCTACTATTTTCCCATACCAATAATCTCCAATGCTAGCCATTTTGGGATTCTCAGTTGTCCCAATATTGACTTTTTTCACCTTGATCGGCGCAACAATGACTTCTGATTCTATAGGTGGACCGTCCACTTCTCTTTCTCCTTCCTTTCCCTCGATCTAAATATCGTGTGAATCGTCTTCCTCTGGTGCATCCTCGTGCACATGGTAACATGAGAACAACTCATTGACTATCTATTTGTTCCATTGTTGTTCTTCTGATATGAATTTGACTTATGGTTCCTTGATGAATATCACCCCTCTTATATGTTTAAGAGTTGCATCTATGTTGGGGTTCTCATGTTCGAATGAGAAAGTGACTGTAAAATTATGCTATAATATCGTCCAGGTCACAATTCCTTTGCACAATTCCTGGTCTGTATACCATTTTGCTAGTATGCCCTCTAAAGTGTGTATGAAATGATGAGACCATTCTTGTGGGGGTGTCATTTTCCACAATGTTATGCACTTCTCCAAGTGTTATGTTGGTTCCCCCTGTCCATCGTACTTATGTTTCTTGTTGTCTTTATGTTTTGCATCAAACATTATGCAAAGTAACCACTTACATTGGTACCAATCTGTGATTGTATCTTTGTCTTTGCCCCACCATCTTGCAGGTGTGTCCTTGAGAGATATATCAAGTGCTAAGAGTATGTGATTCTCTAATGTTAATCCCTAAATAGTGGCTCATTACCCCTTAATTGGGGCATATTATATTAGTAATGTTATTTTATTTATGGTGTCTTTAGACCATTAGTTGTAATTGTACATTTATGTGGGCATAAGGAGGTTGCCCCCTCGAAGAGGCTTATTATTTGAATTTATCTCTTTTTCAAGGAATTGAGTACTTATTCTGAGGTCTTTCTATGCTATATTGATATTTCATTCTTAACATATTCAAGCCCTTCCTTCGAAAATTTGTGTTAGTATTTTTTGATGATATACTAATCTATAGAAAGTCTTGGGAGGATCATGTGAAACATGTTGACAAGATTCTACAACTACTAAAGGAGAAACAACTATTTTCCAAACCATCCAAATGTTTCTTTGGAGTGACGGAGGTAGAGTATTTGGGTCTTATTGTATCTGATGAAGGTGTCAAGGTAGACCCTAACAAGATTAAGGCCACGATGGACTGGATGATTCCCAAAACATTAAAGAATCTTAGAGTATTTTTGGGTTTGACAAGTTACTACCGCAAGTTTGTGCGACACTATGGAAGAATAGAAGCACCTTTAACGACACTAACTAAGAAGGATGCATTTTCATGGACTCCAGAGGAAACTAAATCTTTTGAACAACTTAAAGAGGTGGCGTGCAATGATCCTGTCTTGACCACTCCAGACTTCACAAAAACCTTTATTATTGAATGTGATGCCTCAGGAAATGGAATTGGTGTTGTCCTAATGCAAGAAGGAAGGCCACTCGATTTTGAAAGTCGACCACTCAAGGGAAAGGACTTACACAAACCCATTTATGAGAAGGAAATGATGGAAATACTACATGCATTGAATAAATGGCATCCTTACCTAATAGGTAGGAACTTCAAGTTCAAAACAGATTATGATAGTCTTAAATACTTCTTGGAACAAAGACTATCTTAAGAAGAACAACAAAAATGGGTAACCAAGATATTGGGTTATGATTTTGAAATCGTCTATAGAAAAGGGAAGCAAAATGTTGTGGCAGGTGAACTCTCAAGGAAGGATGAATATGTTGAGGCATTTCTCTGTGCTATCTCGATCATCCAAACTGATTGGATAATAGAAGCAAGGGATGAATGGAAGAATGACGAAAAAGTGTGGACTCTCATTCAAAGGCTGCAGCAGGATTCCAGTACATCAGATACATTTACATGGAAAAATGATTCACTATGGTACAAAGATCACTTATATTTATGTAAGAAATACAAAATCAAACAAAAGGTACTATTGGAATTGCACACCTTTACAGTAGGAGGGCACTCGGGATTTTTAAAAATCTACCATAGGGTCAAGAAGGATTTTTTTGGGGATGGGATTAAAAATGATGTTCAAAGGTTTGTGGTAGAATGTTTGGTTTTCCAACAAATTAAGGTGGAAACAATTAAGACCCCAGGTATTTTAAAACCATTAGCCATCCCAATTCAGTGCTGGGAGGATGTTTCCATGGATTTCATCACAGGGTTACCGAATTCTGAAGGAACATGATCCGAAATCGGATTCAGCAGGCTGTCAGGGCATGAAAAATGCTCAAAAATGAAAGTGCTCGGAATCTGACGAAACCAACACCATTGCGTCCATCTCATATTCCTGATTCCGGTGGTATAATTTTTATCGCAAACGGAGTCCGTATGAAGAAGATATCACATTCTGTCCGCCGAGCCAAACAGGCAAAATTTTGGGATGCTGACTGTACTTGTCCGTACAGTCCGTACAGGACACGTGGCACGCCTGTACAGGTGACACGTGGCAGAGACAGGGGACGACACGTGGCATGTCCGTACAACGACATGTGGCAGGTTCCGTACATGACACGTGGCAGCACCGGAAGGCGACACGTGTCAGGCAGATTTGGCGTTTTGGGCGTACGGTTGGACCAATCCCGAGGTGACACATGTCACCACTGGAAGGGTGACACGTGGCATGGGATGACGTCGACATCGTACGGAAGATGACGTGGCAGGATTGCGTGCTAGTGCTGACTGGACGTATGGAAGTGACGTGGCTCGGACGTGGCAGTGCTGACTGGACGTACGGAAGTGATGCGTGGCAGTGACGTGGGCGAATCAGCGATGGACACGTGGCATCTTCTGGTTGGATGGCGTGAACGAATCATCGGTCGACATGTGGCATGCATCGATTAGATGTGAGGGTGCCACGTGGCCCAATGATGGGCTGCCACGTGGCACCCTGAGTTTAGCCAATAACGGCTATGTCAAAAAAAAATTGGGCCCGGGGGATTCGAACCCCGAGCCTCCACCTCCGTTGAAGCTTTAACACCGTCCGAACAACCATTACACCGCCAATTGGTTCATGTTATGTATACGAATTTACATGTATTTAAGTTTTCATGTTGTATTAATTGGCAGGGGGGAGGGGTCGGGGCTTAGCCCCGACCCCCGAGTCTATGCGTCACATGTGACCAAAGTTTTATGGGCGTAGACGAATGGCGCGTTTTATTTAAAACCATAAACATTGTATTATGACCATAGTATAGCGCGGTTATGGTTAAAACTTGGTGCGGGTTTTAATATAACATTTGTTTTGAATGGTAATGCACGCGGACTAACGGTTACGGGAGTTATACCGTAAGATCATGGACCTATGGGCATATGGGGTGCACATATGACCGGTGCGACCGAGAGTTAGTTGGGGGTGGCCCGCGCTATAGCGCGTGGCCACATGGAGCCTATACGACCGTGCCAAAAAGGGGCCGCGCCCAGGTTAAGGAGCTAAAGAGGTTTATAAAACTATAATATATAGTTTGAAGTGGGTTTTATAACCACTTCTGGACTAATTAATGTAATTAAATCCATTTTTTAATGTAATTGGGAGTTATTGGGCTTTTTTAGAGCCTAATTCTTGGGAGGAAGTTGGAGATTGAAACCAACTTTCCCAACTATTTAACCAAGTCCATGTTGAGGCCATTTGGGGAGATTTTGAGAGCTTTTGGACGGTTTTGGAGAGCAGAGATGCTGAGGCAAAGCCAGGTCTAAGCCAGTTTGAGGCAAGGAAGCTGTTGAGGTAGAGATGATGTCGGACGATTTCTGAGAGTTCGGTATATCCGTTTCAGGTTCCGTAAGTTGTGCAAGATTCTAGAGATCATGGCGAACAAGACCAGATCAGTCTAGGAGCCAATCGGCAATTTTAAAGATATACTAATAATCTTTTGAAAAGAAATCAAGAAGCCCCCCCTCACAGAGAGAAGGCCCGGAGACGTAGGCAAAGTTTCCGAACTCCGTTATCAAACTTGTGCATTATGGTTTGTTGTTTTTCATTGCGTTTCAGATTTGCAAATATATTAATGGCTGTATAATTCATTTATTTTCTCTCTCTTTCGTTAAGTTTCCCAATGGTCATTAATGCATGCGAATAAAACTCAACCATAGTCATTTCAAAAAATCCTGACGGATCATATTTTAAAACCATTAGCCATCCCAATTCAGTGTTGGGAGGATGTTTCCATGGATTTCATCATAGGGTTACCGAATTCTGAAGGAAAGAGTGTCATCATGGTGACTTTTGATAGAATAACCAAGTACGCACACTTTTGTGCACTCTCACATCCCTTCAAAGATAGTACAGTTGCCACCACATTCATGGAGACAGTTCAAAAGATACATGGCAGCCCAAAGATTATTGTAAGTGACAGAGATACCATCTTCACTGGACATTTTTGGACATAATTATTTTCTTGTTTGGGTACTCAATTGGATCATAGATCATCCTATCATCCTTAATCTGATGGACAAATCGAGATAGTGAACAAATTTCTAGAAGGCTACCTTCATTTCTTTGTCTCTGATAAACAAACACAATGGTTCAAATGCTTACCCTTGGAAGAATGGTGGTATAACATTTCCTTTCACACTGTAACAAAAATGACACCATTTATGGCACTCTATGGATACCACCCTCCTTCCATCACTTCTTCTCTAAAATAAAAATCCAAGGTTCAAGCAATGGGAGATCACATCGAGCATCGACAACAAGTTCTCCAAATATTAAAGGACAACCTGAGCATGGCACATAATTGTATGAAACAACAAGCAGATAAACACTGTAGTGAAAGAAGTTTTGAAGTAGGGGATTGGGTGTTTTTAAGACTACAACCATACAAATAGATGTCCCTCAAGAAAGCCAAGAAGGATACTAATTTATCACCAAAGTACTATGGCCCTTATAAGATGTTGCAAAAGATTAGTATTATGGAATACAAATTAGAGTTGCCTACATCTTCACGAGTACACCCAGTTTTCCATGTTTCATGCTTAAATAAGGTTATAGGTGACAAGATCCCAATTCAAACTATATTTACATAACTTGGTGAGGAAGGAAAAATCATATTGGAGCATGAAGCCATCACTTACACAAGAATTCACCAGCTGAGGAATAGATCCATTTCAGAGTATCTCATTAAATGGAGGAAACTACCGGCTTAACATTCCACTTGGGAAGATGAGTATTTTATATAGAAGCATCCAGAGTTACTCAAGAAATGCGGACAACACTTGTCTCAAGGGGAGGGGCATGTTAAGCCCTCAATAGTGGCTCATTACCCCTTAATTGGGGCATATTATATTAGTAATGTTATTTTATTTATGTCGACTTTAGGACATTAGTTGTAATTGTACATTTATGTGGGCATAAGCAGGTTTCCCTCTCAAAGAGGCTTATTATCTAAATTTATCTCTTTTTCAAGGCGTTAAGTACTTATTCTGAGGTTTTTCTATGCCATATTGATATTTGGTTCTTAACAGACTTTGTGTATTTTCTTAACATTTTTTCCATTGGTGTGGTAATCTACGTGTATCCTTTGATGAACTTTATATAGTACCCTATGTGTCCCAATGTCGCTCTTAGTTGACAGAATCGTTTTGGTGGTGGCAAGTTAACAATTACTACGATCTTTGCAGGATCTACTAGTAAACCCTGTTTGCATACTATATGGCCCAATAGTATCCCAAAAGGTGTTCTGAATATATGTTAAATTATGTTTAGTGATATATGGAACTACATTCATCTTTCTAAAATCATATGTAAGACCTCTACATGTTATTTTAACAAACTATAGAATGTCCAATCATCTAAGTATACCTATATAAACTGGTGGATGAATTCCTTAAATGCAACGATGACTACTCTAGAAAATATTGTTGATGCATTCTTCAATCCAAATGGCATGACTGTGTACTGGTAGGATCCCCATTTTGTTGCAAACATGGTCTTGTATTTGTCTTCCTATGCTATCTTGATCTAGTAGTAGCCTGAGAATCCATCATTGAATGAGTAATCCTTGTTTCCTCCTACGTTATCCAACACTTCATCCGTGAAAGGTGTAGGGAACATGTCATGTAGGCATGCATAGTTTAACTTCCTCAATTCGATGCATATCCATATCCCTCCTTTTTTTTGGTCTTGAACTACCATCAAGCTTATCCATTATGATCCTTCGACTGGTTCTATGATTCCATCTTCGAGCATCCTATCTATCTTAGCTTTGACTTTCTTCTTATATATCAGGTTCAATATGTATGGTCGTTGTCTGATCGGTCTCGCATCAGCTTTGAGTGGTATATTCATTTCTCCTAGCTCCCCTACTATACCCTTCATCTCTATAAATTTTGTGGGGAATAGGTCATTGTACTCGTGCAGTAACTCTGTTATTCTTTATATTGTTTTCTCATTCCAATAATCTCCAATGATGGCCATTTTGGGATTATCCGTTGTCCCAATATTGACTTTTTTCACCTTGATCGGCGCAGCAATGACGTATGATTCTATAGGTGGACCCTCCACTTCTCTTTCTCCTTCCTCTCCCTCGATCTAAATATCATGTGGATCATCTTCCTCTGGTGCATCCTCGTGCACGTGGTAACATGAGAAAAGTTTGTTGACTATCTGTTTGTTCCGTTGTTGTTCTTCTGATATGAATTCGACTTCTAGTTCCTTGATGAATATCACCCCTCTTATATGTTTAAGAGTTACATCTATGTTGGGGTTCTTATGTTCGAATGAGAAAGTGACTGTAAAATTATTCTATAATATTGTCCAGGTCGCAATTCCTAGTCTATATACTAGTTTGTTGGTATGCCCTCTAAAGTGTGTATGAAATGATAAGTCCATTCCTGTGGGGGTGTCATTTTCCATAACGTTCTGCACTTCTCCAAGTGTTTTGTTGGTTCCCCCTGTCCATCATACTTATGTTTCTTGTTGTCTTTATGTTATGTGTTGAACCTTATATGAAGTAACCGCTTACGTCAGTACCAATATGTGATTGTCTCTTTGTGTGTGCCCCACCATCTTGCAGGTGTGGCCTTGAGAGATATATCAAGTGTTAAGAGTCTTTGATTATCTAAAACTTCATCTTCATACTGTGCCAAGAATATTTCCAGATCGTTTGTTCCATGGAAACTGGGTGGTTCCCTTATTTCCATTCCTACGCATCTTACTTCGCGGTCTATTCGTGCACATATTCTCGTGGAAACTTCATGTCGTCTTTATTTCCATTTCTCTAAACTGGTATCCAAGTTTGTTGTGCATGAATTAATGCTCTGCCAAATAAGTATCCCATCTGTAGTTGGGTTTATGTAATCCTCATCGCACACAGTTGTTCTGTAAAACTGGTTGATTTCATCTATGTCTAAGCAAGTAGGTTCTACAAACCTTTCCCCTTCTGATGTGTCTATTGGTGCGATGACCCTGTATTCTCCTCACTCAAATGTCATTTTCCTAGTCTTTAAATTGATTATGGCATGGTTGTCAAATACCTAATCCAAACCAAGAAATGTTGGATATGGATTTGTGCCATCCACTATTTCAATCAGTTCAAAATATGTTTTACTGTGCACCCCATCCAAGTCTATTGCCACTCCTTTCAGTCTACCAATTGGTAGGACCCTATGTTAGATTTCTAGTTTCAGTTGAACTAGTGCATATCCTAATGTGGGCTCTCCCATGCATTTCCATGTCTTCTTTGGTAATAAATTCACTTTGGATCCTTATTATGATGTCTCTCATGTTGAAATCTTCCATGTTGGAATTCAGTCTGAACTCACTACTTGTTTTTATCCTTGTATGTAGTTGATTGACAACTTTTTGTCCTAGTTTTCCTTCTATCTCTATACTACATATTTCTAGTATGTTTTGCAATATTTTGACAGACGATGGATCATTTAATATTTTTACACATGATTTCAAAAATCCTTTGATTGTACTTACTTGTTCCATGGATTTCATCTCGTTGGTATGATCCAATAACAGAGGCATCTCGTACTCTGGTGCTTTCTTTCTTTTATGTGCAGTTGAAGTCGATGCCATGTCTTCCTTCTTAAATTCTTGTCTGGCTTTCTTAAATATCTCCTTCTCATTCTGTGCGTTGAACTTCTTCCGTAGTTCGACGTTCTTCTTGACCCACTGGTGTTGTACTGGCTCTTGTCAGACTGTGTCCTTCCCTATTTTATCTCCTCTGCGGGTAACTATGTTGATGTTTTGTCCTTCATCCCTTGCTTCGGCTAAAATCCACTGAATATTATGGTTGTTCTTGTTCCTCTTTTTCTGGATATTTACTAATAGTGTCGGACATTCTTCCGTATCATGGTCCGATGCGCGACAATACATACATGTTGTTGGTGGAAGTGGACATTACCTTGAATAATGTCCCAATTTTTGATAGTTGTGACATACCACTGGTCCTCTACCTCATCGAAAGCCTCCTCTTGCTCATCCTCCTCCTCTGTAGCCCACTCATTCTCCTCTCGACGTGTTATACCGAGGCGCCTGATTATACTACACGGTATTGTACTGCGGTTGTGCTGTGTTGTACTGTGGTTGTGCGGTATTATATGGTTACTGCGCAATAATATACTACTGTTGTGTAGTTTTGTATGGGGATGGAACTTGGTTAAATTGTGGTGTGACTTTCCCAGTCATCATTTCTTCCTGCACTCTATATGCATATTATGTCCTCTCTCACATCAATTCCATAGTTCTACAATATTTGTGATTATGACCCACTGACTTGCAAAAGTTATAATATGAACTCATTGGGACTGTCTAGGATTTATGAATCATCGAGCGGTGATATGGATCATGGCCCAGTTTCTTGTAGATTTTGCACCATAGTCCTCATGTTGGTAACGGATTCAGCATTAATTATTCCATATATTGCATGAATGTTGGACATTCATTCTTGTGGTTCCCTTCCGTCCTTCATGTAGTACACCAAACGACTTCTCGTTTGTCCTTACTTTTATTCTGGTTTAGCTGGAACATTCGGTTCTTCAAATCCTCCTTCAGCTCTTCAATGGATGGGTCCGTCTGTTCATATTGGTTTTCTTCCAATTGTAAGGCTTCTTGTACAGCCTCTGCCTGTGTCTGAAACTTTTGTTGTTACTGTGGATATTATAAGTGTGGTAGAAGTGAATTGAAAAACAAGTGCCTATGTTGCATATCGGACATGAGATATTTCAATTTTCCCTTCAATCGCTTGAATATTTGGTCAATCTCCCATACATACTCTCCTAGTTTCTGTCTAATTTCGATCATGTCATTCATGTACTCATCTTCTGAACTTGGTTTTTGAAACTCGTTTATCAACAATTTCTTGATATCTGCAATTGTTATGGTTTTCCCTGGTGGATTATTTGTATCTAAACTCATGTACCAATCCAGCGCACAATCCCTTAATGTAATCTCTAGATGTTCTAGTTTAGTATCTCCGTATGTGATCTATTTTGATTCCCAAATCTTCTCACAGATGAACAACTATTTTTTCGAGTCCTCTGATGCTTCTCCTTTAAATTATGGTAACATGATGGTGGGATCGTGTCTTGCCATTCCAAACGTTGAACTACTACCTCTGCGCAGTGTAGATACTTAACTAATGTTTCCTAAACTGGCTCCTCCAGTTTTTTTTCCTTGTGTAGATGTACTTCCTACCATATGACTTATTTTGAAATTGGTTGTCTAAACGGTGATGTTCTCTTTTGTGTATTAGTCGCACATGGTTTTATGGGTTCCACATTGACATTAATATGGATAGGATTGTTTCCTTCTCTTCCCATTCTTGGACCTCTTGTCTTCCTCTCATATGTTGCAAGCAAGATTTCCTCAATCTTCTCCACATCCCAGAGATCCTTTACCTCTTCCTTCTCATCGCCAAGCCTTCCATCGTGGCTATGAATCTCTTCTTGGTATTCAACTTGTATTGGTAGGGTACTCCATTACATGTCTTTCCATCTACAACATGATCTTCTTGATCTGGTCATCATCCATCATGATTGGTTCCAAGGGTTCCTCCTTCTTTCCCTTATCCTTTCCTCCTTCCATTTCTCCTTTTTCTGTCAGTGACTCCCCCCTTCCCCCATGCATGTAGGGAAGTTTAGTTATTTGAATCCATTGTCATTACACCTTTGTTACATAACAATATATTAATATAAGTATACAACTATCTAATGTACCTTCCTAGAGGTCCATATATAAACTCTTTCTCCGTTGCATTGTATGGTTTGGCTATGTCTACTGCGAACTCTATTACAAAGCCTGCCACAATACTGTCGAGCCAAAAATCTACTACACGGGTGAATTTTTTGTTCACCTGCTGTAAGTGCTCAATCTGTACTGGGGTCCAATCTAACTGTCGGATATGGTTCATTGGGTGGGTATCCTTCAACCTAAGTATCCACTACTGCAATAAGTGTGGAAAATCACTAAAAAAGACTTCATGCAAGTCAGTATATACACATTTCTCAAGATATTTATGGGGTGTTACTCTAGGGTTTCTGTTACATTTGTGTTCAAAATCCATCTCTTTGGTCCTTAGCCATCTTCCAATATGTGATTTTTTTGTATTCCACAGTCTCAACATCCCCTTTTAGTGATGCATTGCTTTCTTTTCTGATTTAATATTTTCTTGCTCCTCCTCGCCATGTATCTTTTAACAGATCTTCAACGTATCTCATCTACTCAATCCTCTACTATTCCTACAATGAAAACTGAACCATTTGCTGGTTACTCTCTATTACTTATATCCTGTCTGAATTTATTGACTCAAGGTTCATGTCTATTCAGGTTTCCATCAAAGCCTCTAAAACTATCATCCCTCCTGGTAAACCAGAAGGAAACGCAACGCACAAGGTGCACTGCGCTGTCTCACCCGATATAGTCTTAATGGATGGTTGAAAGACTCATGTGTTTGTAGCCTGGGATTGAGTTGGACATCTGAAGACAGTGCGCGGAGATTTCTAATATAACTTATTAACACAATACACTTTTATTACAATTATGCAGAAAATATAATAACTCATTCAATTAGCACATCAATATCTATTGAAGACCATAAAGAAACACATGCATTCAATCATATGACATGGGTGTTACCATGGTTCACCCCCCTGGGCTACATCCACAAAGATATGGATCTTCTCTCTTTTATTATAGTAGTTCATAAGTTCAGCGCCGCATTCTGTACAACTCTTCTCAGTTGGGTCGAGATCTATTGTGAGGCAGACTAGATCGTACCAGGCTCCTCATCCTGCGATCTAACCATCAAGATATACCCTCCTCAGTCCTATATAGCTCAACAACTTACAAAACTAGGTCATACAACAAAATATCACATAGTATGCGCTTCTCTATACTCGTCTCTCCATTTTTCTATATCAACTTACAAAATAACACTGATAATTATCCTCTCCTCTTTCAGACCTGGGTATATATACTAATACGTGACCAACTCTTCAGCCATTACAATACATTGAAAAAACCCTAACCCTGTCGTAGTTAGGTATTCCATGCATGCATGTGTGTTTCTCTTCCTTCCAACTGTCGCTTTACTTGTGCATGCTTTCTTTCCCAAAATCACCTTTCTTTCCACTTTGGTTTTCTTCCAACAAACTTTAAAACTGTATTTTTTTCGTCATTGGGTCCACAAAAATTGGTGGAATTCTATAGGGTGGTGGATGGTTGGTGATCACTAAGCCATTTGTAATCATGCCTAGTTTTGGATTCATTGTACTTGGGGAACCTCGTTGTGGATTATCTCTACTTGAAAAAATATGTTTTGGATTATTCATATGTGGAGGATTACCATTGTATGAAAACCCTCTAATGAGTTTCTCTAGTTCACTCATCTCTTTGGTGTGTTCTTTCATCTCGTCCTTCAATGCATCCTTGAATTTTGTTTATTGTCAACTTTATTCTTTCTATTAATTCTTCTCCTAATGTTTCACCACTTTTTTTTATTACCTGCTTCATACTATCATGGGTATTTAATTTTTTTTATCATGGTTTTACTAAAACCATTGCTCAATGTATCCTAGATAACCAAATAGGATGAATTCATCCACCCAATGTACCAATTGTATGTGTCACCCACAAGATACATGGATGGATACTTTATTTTTTCATCATCATCATAATCTGCATTATATATATATATATATATATATATATATATATATATATATATATATATACTTTTTAAAACATGGCACTCCTTTTTCATTTCCAGGGATCTTTGATAGCTCTATTGTTTTCTTCATTGGGTAGGCAAAAAGTTATGGAATTTCTTATCATGGTGAATGCTTGGTGATCAGTAAGAAATTTGTAGGAATCATCGGTTATGGATTAATTCTACTTGGGGGAGCTTGGTTTTTTATTACATATACTTGAAAAAAAAAATTGCGGATTGGTCATATGTGGAGGAATACCATTGTTTGGAAGGCCTTTGATGAATTCCTTTAATTCCCTTGTATCTTTTTTGAGGACTTTCATATCATCCTTTAGTACCTCCTCAATTTTTTCGATTGATAGCTCTATTGTTACTATTAATTCTTGTCTTAATGTGCCACTACTTTGTTTTATTACTTTATCATGAGTCTACTCAATTTTTTTCTTTAGTTTATCATGTTTCTACTAAAGATCCTTCTTCAATTATGTGTGATCCTTATTAACTTTCTTGTATTGGTCCTCCAATTTATACAATGTCGCACAATTGAATTCCATTTTCCCGGCCTTGGGAGGATAAACACTATTACCTTATATTGTTACATAGTAATGGTCACCATAAAAATTAGATTTCAATTGTACGGTTGTCATGGTTGAACACAACTCTAATTGGACAGTTGTAAATTTCAATTATATGGATATAGAGTTGAATTGTATTAAGTTCCCCAAAAAATCATAAATTGTATGAAAATTCCATCAATAAAGGAGTTGTATAAATGGTTGCAATTGTAGTGTAAAAATTAAAAGTTGGGATGAACCTCTAATAGTGCACAAAGTCTGGTGGTTGTACAATGGATAAATTTTTTAACAACTACATGCAATGGGTAGAATGTATTGTACTGGTACTTTTAAATTAGTGATTGAATGAAGTATGGATTATATAGAAATTGGTGTGGGATCATACAGTGGATATGCACTACATACACAAGATAATGTTTAGGTGGTAGGTAACTGATGGTGGATGGTATTGATAACTACAATGGTAGCTATGATACCAATGGAGTGTAAAACCTCACTTTTTCTGATTGTGTCAATTTAGATGAGATAAAAATATATCCATATTAGTCAATAAATACTTATAAGATAATTAAATTGTGGAATTGGCATTTTATAGGCATCAGACTAACCTTTAACATAAATATATGTATTTATGTCATGCACCTTCTAATAATCATATTAATATCCTATTTTCTATAGTTTAGGTATATTTTATGAATTATTTTTATTTAATATACATTAAAAAAGATCTTCTAAGAAAACATTACTAGGAAGCTCTAGTGGAGCTAATGGTTTCCATAGAGTCAATTTGAACCTATGATTTATGCATCGAGAGAGAGTTGGAATGCATTAAATTTCCACTATGTGTCAAGATAATGAGGATCAATATGCCAAATGGGTCATTCAAAATGTATAAGTCCATTAAGCCAAGAAACTCCTCCTATTAAATTGTATCATGAATTCTAGAGCCCATATCAAACACAAACCTTGGTGTAATGTAATTTTTTAAACCTACTAACCACTCCTTCCCCTGTGATTATCTATGGTGACTTTGTGGATAAAATATGTGACCCTCCTAGGATGCCATTAAACACAAGTTGGTGTGGAAAAGTGACTCTCTAAGGTTAGGGATTTATTTTAGTGATCAAATATTTTTGTGGTCACCAATAATTATTCTAGATGACAAGTTTGTTGTTGAGATTGTATAGTTCTCAACCATGAGACTATTTAAAAATGGTATCCATCATGTAGCTGATCTCTTGTATAAACATAATAGAAATTAGAAGACTCTGGATATTTAAAAACTATTATTCAATCTTACAACTATCAATACAATAATATTATAAATAAGTAAGAACCTGATACCTGGAAGTCTCCTTTAAATATCGAATTGTTATAGGCACAATATTGGTGGAATGAAAATAGATGAAACAAAAGGAGGGGATTTAATAAGTACAATTTAGTCAATCGGTACTAATTGTTGTCAATTTTAAGTTTTTTTTCCTACTGTCAGGGTCACAATTTCAAAAAAAATAGGATTTCAACCAAAATAAGGTGTTGTCGATAACACCAATTTTTTATTCAGGGGTAAAAATAACCACTAAATCTGACCTCTAAAAAAATGAGTACTCTAGAGAGTTCTCATTAAGTTGGTAATTTTGTTAAGAGAAGGCATGGCCATGTGACTTAAACGAAATCTAGAAGGATCTTTTAGAACCCAAGAAATCTAGTCTTATGTGATCCCTAATCCATGGTTGCATTATTGTTGGCTAATCTTTGAAATATTTTGGGTTCCCACAACTCAAATTTAATTTGTGTGGTAAATATGAAACCCTAAATATTCTCTTTTGGCACTATAAACATCCCAAAAAAACATGGGGCCTTGATTGTAGAGTCTACAGTCATTTTCTCCCATAAATATTTTTTGGAAATCATCCCTTTTAGGAAATTATCTTCCTTTGGATTTTGAATTTCACCTCTAGAATGGAAATTTATTAGAATATATAATTTATATCACCTATGAAAACAAGGAATGAATGTTTTTTCACCAATTCATAACCCAACAAAGATAATTTTACCTATCATATGTTGTTTTCCAACATAATAAGGGAGGCACAATAAATATCTTGCATCTCCTACAACCATTACTTACGTCAATTCAACATTGGGAAGAGGTTTTAATGGATTTTATTACAGGTCTACCCAAGTCTAAAGGAAACAATGTCATCATTGTAGTAGTGGATTTAATGACAAAGTATGTCCTTTTTTACTTTCTTTATCACCCTTTTAAATCTAGTGTAGTAGGTGCAACATTCATGGAAATAGTTTAGAAGCTAAATGGAATCCCTAAAATTATTGTAAGTGATAAGGATCCAATTTCCATTAGAATTTATACATTTAATTATTTTCTTGTTTGGGTACTCAATTGGCTCACATATCCTCTTACCATCCTCGATCCAATGGGGAAACTCAAATTTTGAAAAAATGTATTAAAGGGTATCTTTGTTGCGTCACATCTAATAAAAAGACACAATGGATGAAGTGGTTTCCCTTGG
This sequence comes from Picea engelmannii, assembly GCA_009831015.1. Classification (NCBI taxonomy): domain Eukaryota; kingdom Viridiplantae; phylum Streptophyta; class Pinopsida; order Pinales; family Pinaceae; genus Picea; species Picea engelmannii. The sequence continues at coordinate 357,086 of ML781566.1, forward strand.
AATAATGTTGGCACAATCCATCCCTTGACACTTCTCAAAAATGTCCTCATTTATTAAATTTTATGGATACCAACCTCTATCCATCACATCACCCTTGAAAGGGAAAGAGAAGGTTCAAGCAGTGGAGGACCACATAGTGCACCAACAAGAGTGATGCAGGAGCATCGCCAACAAAGAAAGTGTAAAAGGAGGATAGTTGGATATGCACCAACGCACATTTTGAAAATGTTTTGAATTCAAAAGATAACACATTAATGTAATAGCTAGAAGGATGTAATTGTTCTTAAATGTTTTGGATATTGTAATGCAGATCTTGAGCGTTACTCTCATCTGTCAATTGTAGGCATTTATTGTAATAAATGAAAGGTAGTTGTAGACTTTAATTTCGATAAGATATCTTAGAGTTGAAGGGGGGGGGAACTCGAGAAATCTCCCTCGTTTGTGTTGTATTAGGATAATTTTCTCAATTGTAAGGGTAGAAGAGTTAGAAGCCGTAGAGAAAGAGAGCATAAGAGAGCAGAGAAGAACATAGATTGTAGAAGTTGTAGAGAAGATAGTTTTTTTCTATTGACACAATGTACAAAAGCACTTGAACTAATATAAGAATTCTTTGATCCAATTTCATTGTGCGTTATGGTTACTGTTTGCATCTATTGAATGGTATGTTTACAAGTTGCTTAAATACTTTGTTATGCATTTGTTTCAATGTTGTGTATGTATCTATGATTTCATGTTGAACGTATGAAGTCCATGAGAGGGAGAGTGTAAGTTTCAATTGTTTCTCTTCCTGAGAATTCTTGCAAGGAGTGGAGTGAAGGTCCACAAGGAGTGCGTTGACATATTTTGGGTTTTACCTCAAAAAACATCAGGAGAGATAGAGTTGTTCTTATACCAACAGAAGTAAAAATATATCACAAAGGCATGAAAGGTGTGCTCAAGGTAGGTTGAAGTTTTAGACTTTTCCAACCCAAGTTAGTGGTTGAAGAACTTTTGTCACAAGGAGTGCACAGAAGTGGAAGACATCATATAATCAATGATAATCGTAAAGTCCTCAAGGAGTGCATTCAGGATTCCTTAGAATCCTTGAGTTTGCAGAAAAATCAAGCTCAAAAGGGTTGACGCAGAGTTATTTGGCCAGAGAGTATCGGGAACCTGAATGGACAGTGGGATTTCTCAGAGGGAGAAATGTCGATACCTGTAGATCGTTAGATCCAGCAAAGTTGTAGGAAAGATAAGGGCAAGAGTCTTTCAACACTCACAATCTTAGGAGGGTTAGCAGCCATTAGATCCAGAGGAGCATGATCCATTGATTTGGGCATTCCTAAATTTTGACATTTCGGGAGTCGGGAGTGTGGAGGAAACAACTACCCGGAAGTCGCGATACACAAAATCACAATGCAATATGGACCATCATATCGTGGAAGAATCTGGACCGTTGATCTGTGGCAAAGAAATATTGCGATTTTGGATATCGAGTGAAGGGAGGAAAGTTGCATCGCGGATCCCTGATACGTAAAATCCTGACGCGCTCACAATATTGGGCCCCATGTCGTAGCCAAGGGTCGCATCAAGAGAATTTAAGGGAGGATCTATAAATCGTTAGCCCATTTCGGGATGTCAAGAACTGGAGTAACTGGGGTGCCTTGTAACGAAAGTCTCGACATCGCGAAATGTGACATTCCCTTTTCGGGTTAAACCTGTGGTCATGCCAGTGATCACGTAGAGTGGAGGTTTACACCTAGTGCTTGTTTTCATGGGTGTAACTTCTAAAAGGACCTGTGCTTATATGTGTTGAAGATTCTAGCTAGGAATCAAAGAGCCATTTCAGCTCAAAGGAACATGAAGATCCATAAGCTGGGAGGTCAAAAGGACCCTACTGAGGTGGGGGTTCTATGTTAGGTGGTATCAGAGCTAACAAATTTTGTTTTCTATAGAGGGGAGATAGAGGATAGTTGTGATTTTAATTATGCATGGACAGATTGAAACAATGCCGCTAAGAAGATGTCAAGAGAGACCAATGCCCGATCCATCCGTGGAAAGGGAGATGAGATAACTTCATGGTTGATTAGATGCCATGGAGACAGCATAAAGGAAAACACCTGATACTGGAGGTATCAGTGAGGATGAAAGCGAAAATGAATCTGGAGCCGGAGAAGAAGTTGTAGCCAAAGATGCTGTAGAGGACCATCTATTCAAAGTTGTTGCAAGAATAGGTTCGAGAGAAAAAATGGACATCTGGATGTATGACGACAACTTAGACGTTGAGGAGATGCTAGATTGGTTTAGAGATCTGGATAAATACTTTGACTATGAGGATATCGAAGAAGATAAGAAAGTAAAACATGTTGTCACTAGACTGAAAGGGCATGCAACACTGTGGTGGGATGAAATTCAGGCTGACAGGAATTGCAAAGGAAAGTAGAGAATGAAAATATGGGACATAACGGTAGAAAAGATGAAATCCAAATTCATACCCAGAGATTACCAAATCAATCTATTTCGAAGAATGCATTATCTGAGACAGAAAGGGATGACAGTGAAGGAATACACTGAGGAATTTTATAGGTTAAACATCAGGGAAGGTCATCGCGAGAGTGATGATGAAAAATTCACCAGATACATGAATGAAATGAGATATGATATTTAGGATGAGATGAGCATGGTGACAATCAGAACTGTGGAATATGCTTATCATATTGCTTCAAAGGAAAAAGTGAAATTGGCCCGAAAGTAAGGTCAAAAGGGAAGAGATAGAATTCAGAGCAGAGGAAAAGAACTTGCCCAAGATAGATTGCAAAAGCCCAAATATGAAGATAATAAACCTCATAACCACCCAAAAAAGGGAGGAAGCTCACAAGGAGGACAATATGTTGATAGGAACACCTTTCCTCGAGCAAGAGGAAGAGGAAGAGGCAGAGTAGGTGAAATAAAGTGCTTTGTCTATGGAAATATAGGTGAAATAAAGTGTTTTGTTTATAGAAAAAGAGATGGAGGAGGCAAATCTCACATTTCAGAAGCGCAAAGGATAAATGTTGAGGCAGAAGATGCGGAAGGTGGAAGATCATTAATGATGAGGAAAATTCTCTTGAAGCCAGAAAAAGAGGTGGAAAATCCAGTCCAAAGAAACATTTTGTTTAGAACTGCTTGCAAGACCAAGGATAGGGTATGTAAGGTGATAGTTGATAGTGGAAGCTCTAGTATCCACATATATGGTGAAGAATATGGAATCGGAGACAGTTGCACATCCAATCCCATACAAAGTTTCGTGGTTGCTAAAAGGACATCAGGTAACAGTCACTAAACAATGTTTAGTTGAATTTAAGATAGGAGGTTACAAAGATGAGATCTTATGTGATGTTATTCCCATGTATTTATGTCATCTTTTGTTGGGGATGCCGTGGAAATATGAGAAAAATGTTGTCCATGACAGAAGAAATAACACATACACCTTGGAGAAGAATGGTAGGACACATATGTTGTTGCTAATTGAAGATAACAAGGTGAAAGAAGAAGAAAGCAATATTATACTTCTCATGGGTGGGAAGGAACTTCTTGAGGAAGTAAATAAAGGAGAAGACATGCAGTTTGTTGTGGTAAAAAAACCTAGATTCATATTGACCAACACATCGATGGATGATCTACCTAAGGAAATTCAGGAAATCCTGGAGAATTTTGTTGATATAGTAGTGGACGATTTACCTTGTTCATTGCCTCCCATCAAAAGTATAATCCATCACATTTACCAAACAAAGCAGCATACAGAATGACGCCATAAGAGAATGAAGAGGTCAAGAGACAAGTCTAGGATTTGATGGACAAAGGGTTGATTAGAGAAAGCTTGAGTCCATGCGTTATGCCAACAATGATAAGTACAAATAAGGATGGTGGATGGAGGATGTGTACAAACTTGAGGGATATAAACAAAATCACCATCAAGTATAGATTTCCTTTACCTAGGATGGATGACTTGATGGATTTCTTGAGTGGAGCAATTTTTTTTTCAAAAATTGATTTGAAAAGTGGATATCATCATATTAGAATGAGAGAAGGTGATGAATGGCTTGTCATGTCGTTTGGTTTGACGAATGCACCAAGTAATTTCATGAGATTGATGAATGAAGTCTTGAAAGATTTCATTGGGAAGTTTGTAATTGTATATCTTGATGATATACTAATCTTTAGTAAGACCGAGGAAGAACATTTGAGACATTTAGCTCTAGTGATTAGGAGGTTACATCAAGAGAAGTTATTGATAAACCTGAAGAAGTCATCTTTCATGAAGACATAACTCGTGTATTTTGGTTTTGTAATATATTTGAATGAGATGAAGATGGATCCAAATAAGGTAAAAGAAATCAAAGAATGGCCATCACTAAGGAATATCTTTGAATTCATAAGCTTCCATGGACTAGCCAGTTTCTACAGGAAATTCATCAGAAATTTTAGTGTAATTTGTGCACCAATGATGGACACAGTCAAGAAAATACATAAATATTTTCATTGGATAGAGGAAGTGGAGAAAAGTTTCAAGTTGTTGAAATAAAATATTACTAAACAACCAGTTCTGGTTCTGCCAGACTTCAGAAAAACATTTCAAGTCAGATGTGACAAAAGTGTATTTGCGATCGAAGTGGTCTTAAGTCAAGACAATAGACCAGTTTCATACTTCAGTGACATGATGAACGACACCAAGATGAAATATTCCATGTATGATAAAGATTTTTATGCATTCATACATGCACTGAAGAAATGGAGACACTACATGGTTCCAAAAGAGTTCGTTTTATATAGCGATAACCATGCTTTAAAATTTATAACCAGACAGGAGATGTTGAACCAGAAACATGCAAAATGGGTTGAATTTATGCATAACTTTACTTTTGTTATAAAGAACATTTCTGGAACTGCTAACAAGTTTGTTGATGGATTGAGCAGGAAATGTTTGATTCTGCAGGAGTTTCGTGTGAAGACCTTAGGTTTTGATAGCCTTACGAATATGTATAGAGATGATTTAGATTTAAAGGATGCCTATGAAGAATGTGAGTATCCCTTTTTAAGATATAGAAGCCAGTAGATTGAATACTTGATCTAGGACAGACTGTTATTAAAGGGAAATCAATTGTGTATCCCGAAGAGTTCTATGAGAGAAAACCTTTTGAAGGAAAAACATAGTGGGGGATTGGCTGGACATTTTGATCACGATAAAACATTTGAGAAACTGAAAAATTTGTATTATTGGACAAAAATGAGGACATATGTCAAGAAGTTTGTCAACAGATGTAGAATTTGCCAGCACACAAAGGGGAAAAGATAGAATACATTGTTGTATCAACCATTTCCAATACTAGAGATGTAGTGGGATGCAGTAAGCATGGATTTTTTGTTAGGACTGTCGGGGACACATATAGGTTGTGATTCCATATTCGTTGTAGTCAACAGATTCTCAAAAATGTCACATTTCATTCCATGTCAGAAAACCAGTGATGCAATACACATTGCAAATCTTTTTTTCAAAGAAGTAATTCGACTTCATGGTTTACCAAAGAGTATTGTTTCAGACAGAGATACCAAATTTGTTGGTCATTTCTGGAAGACACTATGGAATAATCTAGGAATGAATCTATATTTTATCTCAGCATATCACCCTCATATGGATGGATAGACTAAGGTAGTAAATCAAATTTTATGGGACTTGTTGAGGAGTTTAGTAGCTAAACATCATAGCCAATGGGATCAGATTCTGTCACAAGTGGAATTTGCATATAATGACTCACCTAATAGAAGCACAGGACAAATCCCATTTCAGATAATGTATGAGATGCATCCAAGAGGAGTATCTAAGTTGAGAGACTTAGAAAAGAATGAGTTCAAGAATGTTGGAGCAGAAGATTTTGCAGCAGAGATGCAAGAGCTCCACAGTAAGATCAAAGAGCAGTTGCAGAGTTCCAACCATGAATACAAGCGTAGAGCAGATCAACACATAAGAGAACTTCAGTTCAAAGTGGGAGATTTGGTTTTAGCAAATCTAAGAAAACAAAGGTTCCTAAGGGGAACATATAATAAGTTGAAGATGAAAAAGATAGGACCGTGTAAGATTTTACAGAAATTTGAGGCAAATGCTTATGAGATGAAATTGCCAGATGGTGTTGGAATATCACTTATATTCAACGTAACAGATCTGTATCCTTACAGAGAAGATGAATAAAGAGAAATAGAACAACAGAAGGAAGTTCAATGGGTCAAACAGATGCCTGTAGTTGAAAAGCCGCAGATGGAAATGATAATTGATCAGAGAGTTGGACAGAAGACCAGGCATAAGACATACTTTGAATATCTGGTAAAGTTGAAAGGACACCCGATTGAAGATTCTAGTTGGGAAAGTGAAACATATATCCATAAACATGGAAAAACAGTGCAGGAGCTCATGGACAGGAGCCCATGATTTTTTCAGCCAGAGGAGTATAATGCAGGAGCATCGCTAGCAAAGAAAGTGCAAGAGGAGGAAAGTTGGATATGCACCCGCGTGCATTTTGAAAACGTTTTTAATTCAAAAGATAGCACATTAATGTAATAGCTAGAAGGATATAATTGTTCTTAAATATTTTGGAGATTGTAATGCACATATTGAGCATTACTCTCATCTGTCAGTTGTAAGCATTTATTGTAATAAATGTAAGGTAGTTGTAGACTTTAATTTCAATAAGATAGCTTATAGTTGAAGGGGGGGGGGACTCGAGAAAGATCCCTCGTTTGTATTGTATTAGGATAATTTTATCAATTGTAAGGGTAGAAGAGTTAGAAGTCATAGAGAAAGAGTGAATAGGAGAGAATAAAAGAACAAAGATTGTAGAAGTTGAAAAGAAGATAGTAGTTGCTATTGACACCATGTACAGAAGCACTTGAATTAATATAAGAATGCTTTGATCCAATTTCATGGTGTGTTATGGTTACTATTTGCATCCATTGAATGGTATGTTTACAGGTTGTGTAAATACTCTGTTACGCATTTGTTTCAATGTTGTGTATGTATCTGTGATTTCATTTTGAATGTATGAAGTTCGTGAGAGGGAGAGTGTAAGTTTCAATTGTTTCTCTTCTTGAGAATTCCTGCAAGGAGTGGCGTGAAGGTCCACAAGGAGTGTGTTGATAGACTATGGGTTTTACGTCAGAAAAACTTAGGAGAGATAGAGTTGTTCTTATACCAACAAAAGTGAAAATATAGCACAGAGCCATGCAAGGTATGCGCAGGCCAGGTTGAAGTTTTAGACTTTTCCAACCCAAGTTAGTGGTTGAAGAACTTCTGTCGCAAGGAGTGTACAAAAGTGGAAGACATCAGATAATCGATGATTATCATGAAGGCCGCAAGGAATGCATGCAAGATTCCTTAGAATCCTTGAGTTTGTAGCAAAAATCAAACTCAGAAGGGTTGACACTGAGTTATTTGACGAGCAAGTATCGAGAACCTGAACGGATGGTGGGAACTCTCGGAGGGAGAAACATTGATACCTATGGACCGTTAGATCCAATGGAGTTGTAGGGAATATAAGCGCGAGAGTCTTTCAACACTCACAAGCTCAGGAGGGTTAACAGTCGTTCGATCCATAGAAGAGTGAGCCGTTGATTTAGGCATTCTGAAATTTTATCATTTCGGGAGTCGGGAGTGTGGAGGAAACAACTACCCAGAAGTTGCAATATGTGAAATCCCAATGCGATTTGGACAATCAAATCGTGGAAGAATTTGGACCGTTGATATGTGGCGAATAAATATCGTGATTTCAGATATCGGGCGAAGGGAGGAAAGTTGCATCGTGGACCCCGGATACGCGAAATATCGACGCAATGACAAGATTGGGCCCCAGGTCGTAGTCGAGGGTCACATCAGGAAAATTTAAGGGAGGAGCTAGAAACCGTTAGCCCATTTTGGGATTTTGAGAACTAGAGGAACTAGGGTATCTTGTAACGAAAGTCCTGATATCACAAAAGACAACGCGCCCTTTTGGGGTTAAACCTATGGTCACGCCAGTGATCACATAGAGTGGAGGTTTACGCCTAGTGCTTGTTCGCGTGGGTTTAACTTCTAAAATGACCTATGGTTATATGTGTTGAATATTCAAGCTAGGAATCAAAGATCCATTTCGGCTCAAAGGAACTTGAAGATCCATAGGTCGGGAGGTCAAGCAAACCTTGTTGAGGGGGGGGTGCTGTGTCAAAGAGGTTCTCAAACTATTGAAGGACAATTTGGTTATAGTAAAAACTAGGATGAAACAAAAAAACATATCAACATCATAGAAAAAGAGAATTTGAAGTTGGCGATTGGATATTTTTGATGCTACAACCATTCAAACATATATCCTTCAATAACACAAAAGGACATTAAATTAAAACCCAAGTATTGTGGTCCTTATAAGGTGTTGCAGAGGATTGGAAGTATGACTTACAAATCAGAGATACCTCCATCTTCACATGTATATAAAATATTCCATGTTTCTTTCTTAATTAAGGTAAACAATGACAAGCTCTCAATTCAAAATATTTTACGGGAGATCAGTGAAGAAGGGTGAATCATACCAGAACAAGAAAAAATACTTGAAACAAGGGTTAAGCAACTATGAAATCAAGAAACTACTAAGAACCTCTTCAAGTGGAAGAACCTACCAATAAAATAAGTGACATGGGAAGATGAGTTATTCATGTAGAAACATCCACATCTAATCAAGTTTTGAGGGGAATAATTGTATGAAGTGGAGTGGTATGTCAATTCCCTAGACAAAGCTCCATATAAATCCCTAGATATTGAGTTGTTATATTTCTATTGTAATGTTAATATTGTTGTATATACCTATTAATTGTAATTGTACCCTTGGTCTCCTATATATACACACACACACACACACAGAAAGGAGACCTAGTTTTAGGATCATCTAATATCTTACATTTTCTTTATTATAAAATGAATTTTCCCCTTCGAAGAGGCCTCACTTTCATTATTCTCTCTTTATCAAGGAGTGGATTTACTTATGTTTACATTCATTATTTTATAATTTAGCGATATTTTATGATTTATATTTTTTAATATATGTGACAAAAAGCTTCTGATAAACCTTTTCTAAGAAACTCCAATGGCGGTAATGGCTTCCACGGAGTCAATTTGAACCTATGTTTTATGCATAGAGACAAAGGTGGAATGTGTATTATTTCCACTAGGGATCAAGCTAATTAGGGTTTATATTCCAAATAGGTAACTCAAAATGTAGACATCCATTAAGAAAAGAAAATCCTCCTAAGAAATTCCATCGTCACTTCTATGGCCCACATCCAACACAAAACTTAGTGTAATGTAAATTTGTAAACCCAACGATTACTCCTTGCCCTGTGATTATGTATGGCTCCTTTACGGATAAAAACATATGGCCTGGATAAGAGGCCATTAAACACAAGTTGGTGTGGAAAAGTGACTCTGTAAGTTTAGGGATTTATTTTAATGATCAAATATTTTTATGGTCACCAATCCTTCTCCTAGATGATGAATTTATCGTTGAGATTGCATAGTTCTCAACCAAGAGACTATTTAAAAATGGTATCCATGACCTAGGTGATATCTTTTATAAAGATAATAGAAAATATAGGACTATGGATATTTTTAAATGGATATTCAATCTTATAACTATTCATAATATAATATCATAAATAATTAAGAACTTAATTGCTAAAAATCTACTTTAAGTTTCGAACTATTATAGGCACAATATTTGTAGAAGGAAAATAGATGAAAACAAAGGAGGGGATTTAAGAAGTACAATTTAGTCAAATTCTACTAATGGTTGTCAATTTTATGAATTTTTCCTAGTGTCAAGGCCACAATTTCAAACAACTTAGTATTTCAACCTAAATAAGGTGCTACCGATAACAACACTTTTTTATTCAGGGGTAAAAACAACCACTAAATGAGTACTCTAGAGAGTTCTCTTTAAGTTGGTAACTTTTTTAAGATAAATAATGTCCATATGATCTACAATACGTCTATAAGGATCTTTTAGAACCCAAGAAATCTTGTCTTGTGCGATCCCTAATCCATGGTGGCATTCGTGTTGGATAGTGTCTAAAATATTCTGGGTTCCCACAATCCAAATTTCATTTTTGTGGTAAAGATGAAACCCTAGATATTTTCTTTTGGCACAATAAATATTTGAACGAAACACGTGGCTAGGATTCTAGGGTCTACAGTCATTTTCCACCATAAATATTTCTTGGAAATCATCTTTTTTAGGAAATTATCTTCCACTAGATTTTAAATTTCACCTCTAGAATGGAAATTGATTAGAATATGTAATTTATATCACATATGGAAAACAATGAATGAACATTTTTTCACCAATACATTACCCAACAAATTTAATTATACCTACCATATGTTTATTTCCAACAAAATAAGGGAGACATAATCAAGATCCCAAGTCTCCTATAACCACTAGTTATGTCAATTCAACATTGGTAATATGTTTAAATGGATTTTATTACAGGTCTACCCAAGTCTGAAGGAAACAACGTCATCATGGTAGTAGTGGATTGACTCACAAAGTATTCCCATTTTTGTTTCCATTGTCATCCTTTTAAAGTAAGTGCAAGAGCTGCAACATTCATGAAAATATATTAGAAGCTACATGGAATCCCTAATATCATTGTAAGTGATAGAGATCCAATTTTCATTAGAAAATTTTGGACTGAATTATTTTTTTGTTTGGGTACTCAATTGGCTCACATATCCTCTTACCATCCTCAATCCAATGGGGAAACTTAGATTGTGAACAAATGTATTGAAAGTTATCTTCATTGCTTTGCATCTAATAAACAAACACAATGGGTCAAGTGGTTTCCCTTTGCATAATGTTGGTACAAACCATCCTTCCACACTTCTCAAAAATTTGCTCTTTTATCGAACTTTATGGATATTAGCCTCCATCCATCACATAACCATTGAAAGGGAAAGAGAAATTTCAAGAAGTGGAGGACAACATAGTGCACCAACAAGAGGTTCTCAAACTATTGAAGAACAACTTGGTTATAGTAAAAACTAGGATGAAACAACAAGCAGATCAACATCATAGCGAAAGTGAATTTGAACTTGGGGATTGTCTATTTTTGATGCTACAATCGTACAAACATATTTCTTTCAAGGAAAGAAAAAAAACAATAAATTAGCAAAATAGATGATTTTAGGGTCTAAATTTCGCAAATGGGCTAATTTTCCATGGTTTTTTTCAAAAAAACGATTCGCCAAATTTTTTTTTTCTAAAACAATTCGTTCAAATTCCATAGAATAAAATTATTTTCCTTAAAAATCGCCAAAATGTTATAGGAAATATATAAAATCCTTAGAAATTTGAATATTTTTACAAGACTATCTCAAAACATTTTACATTTTTCATATTAAGGACTAGTAAGATTAGCCCAGGTTTTTGCATTTTTAATATAAATTTTCATCCTTAAATCACCCTTGATTAACACCAAATTATTATACTCCTTATAAGGTGTTGCATAGTTTTGGAAGTATGACTTACAAATCAAATATACCTCCATATTCACATCTACATCCAATATTCCATGTTTCTTTATTCACATGTAATAGTGAGAAGATCTCAGTTCAAACTATTTTACCAGAGATCAATGAAGAAGGGGAAATCATACTAGAACAAGAAAAAATCCTTGAAACAAGGGTTAAGAAGCTATTAAATCAAGACACCACTGAGAACCTCTTCAAGTGGAAAAAGTTACCAATAAAAGAAGTGGCATGGGAGTTATTCATGTAGAAACATCAACATCTAATCAAGTGTTGAGGGGAATAATTATTTGAAGGGGATGGGCATGTTAATCCCCTGGACAACGCCCCATATAAAGCCCTAGATATTGAGTTGTTATATTTCTATTTTTATATTAATATTGTTTTTTAGACCTATTAATTGTAATCGTACCCTTGGTCTCCTATATGTGTGTGTGTGTGTGTGTGTGTGTGTGTGTACAAAGGAGACCTAATTTTAGGATCATATAATATCTTACATTTTCTTTAATATAAAAGAAAGTTGCCCCTTTGAAGAGGCCTCACATTCATGATTCTCTCTTTATGAATGAGTGGAGTTACTTATGTTTAAATTCATTATTTTATAGTTTAGCTATATTTTATGAATTATGTTTTTTAATATACGTAACAAAAAGCTTATGATAAACATTTTCTAAGAAATTCTAATGGAGGTAATGGCTTCCAGAGAGTCAACTTGAACCTATGTTTTATGCATAGAGATAAAGGTGGAATGTGTATTATTTCCACGAGGGATCAAGCTAATTAAGATCAATATTCCAAATAGGTCATTCAAAATGCAGACATCCATTAAGCGAAACAAAGCCTCCTAAGAAATCGCATCGTCCCTTTTAGGGACAACATCCAACACCAAACTTGGTGTACAATGTAAATTTGTAAACCTAATGATTACTCCCCCCGTGATTATCTCTGGTTCCTTTATGGATAAAAACATATGGCCTTCCTAGGAGGAAATTAAACACAAGTTGGTGTGGAAAAGTGAATCTGTAAGGTTACAAATTTATTTTAATGATCAAATATTTTTTTGGTCACCAATCATTCTCCTAGATGATGAATTTGTTGTTCAGATTGCTTAGTTCTCAATCAGGAGACTATTTAAAAATGGTATCCATTACCTAGGTGATCTCTTTGATAAACATGATAGAAACTATGAGACTATGGATATTTTTAAATGGGTATTAAATCTTAGCACCATTGTTAATATAATAATATAAATAATTAAGAACATATTTCCTAGAAATCTACTTTATTGTCTCAAACTGTTATAGGCGCAATATTGGTGGAAGGAAGAAATATGAAACCAAAGGAGTGGATATAAGAAGTACAATTTCATCAAATCCTACTAATGGTTGTCAATTTTAATATTTTTCCGTATTGTCCAAGCCACAATTTCAAACAAGTCAAGATTTTAACCACCCCCCCAAAAAAGGTGTTACTTGTACAACCATTTTTTTTTATTCTAGAGTAAAAATAGTTAGTAAATGTGATCAATAAAAAATCAGAAGTGGAGAGTTCTTGTTAAGTTGGTAAGTTTGTTAAGAAAAGGAATGGTCATGTGACCTAAAATACATCTAGAAGGATCTTTTAGAACCCAAGAAAGCTTGTGTTGTGTAATCCTTAATCCATGGTGACTTTCCTATTGGCTAGCGCCTAAAATATTTTGGGGTTCCACAACACAAATCTATAGCTTTTAATCTTTTATAGTCGGACTTAAATGTAATTTTTTAGACTGAGTATATGATTTAGAGTGTTGGAATATATGCCTTAAACTGTTTATTACATAATATTTTATAGATCCAATATGGTTAATTTTTATAATTATTTAAAAAAATATTATTCTTATTATTTAATTATCTTTTTAAAAGCATTTTTTTAATAATATTTTTCTAAATGTGTGGAAATCATTTTATATATCAAAAATATAAATATTTTCATTATTTTTATTAATCCACAAAATCAACACCATATTTTTTTATTTTTATTTTAATTCGTTATAGGAAGAAAATTTTGTGTGTGATAGTGGTTGGTTGGATTTATTAAAAACAATCGGCTAAAAATTCTAAGAAATGAAGATTTTTTCCGTAGATATTTACACTAAATCCAGCTAAAAATTATTGAATGATTAACCTTATTAAAGAGCACATGTTTGTCATTGTAATTTGCATATGCAGGAAGTGCATTCCTAAATTAAATTTCCCATAGACCGTGTTTTTTAATATACTTATTGTTTTTCTGGTTTCTTTTGTTATTTTCTTTCAATATGTATTCAATTAATTAAATTCAAAGAAATTCTATATTTATATTTTGTTATAAATTGTTTTCACTAAAATTTATAATTATAAGATATAATTATAAAAGTTTTAATATCTATGTACTTCAAACAAACCAAAATGATTTTCAAAAATCTCGCTTTTACTACAAGAGTATACATTAAATTTATAACTTCAATTTCTTTTCAACCGTTTTGATAAAAAATATCCTATGCTGCTGTGACTTTGAAATGAAAGAAGTGAACATCGTTAAATGAGAAATTTATTTTGATTTTACTTGAACAGAAAATAGAAATTAAAAGATTGGACATCCTTCCCTGAATTTTTTATTCCATTACTATAAAAAGAATTGAACAAGCTTGCATGCGCTTTGAAAATTCGAAAATAATTTATTGAATATCCATCACCATCAACTTCATAAAAGCATATAAATCGATGTACCTAATATATATATATTCGAGCAATGTAAAACCCTAAACTTGACAACAACTATAGAATTTTAATTCTTCACACATTATACTTCCTAAAAGTTAAACGCTTGACACGTCATTCATTAAATTTAGATTGACTTGGAAAAGAAAGCAGCACAATCCGAAAACTAAGTCTTATTTATAACTTGGAAAACAAGCATTTGAGAGATGGGAGTTGGAAATACGCCAACCACAAGTTACACGTATACATTTTATATGTTAGGTGTGGGGGTTTCAAAGTCATATGACCCACTCTAATGAAGATGACGTTGAACATTCGTTGGTTCGTTATCTTATTGTTGTTTTCCCCTTGAGCATGGCGTGGAATTTTTATGGCGGCCACCTCCTTCTCTCCTCTCATATTAAAGTTCTCAATGAAATTGATTTAATACTTGACATTTCTTAGGCAACAAACTTTGCTTTACCATGTCAAGGTCTCAACTAAGACTAAGATTTGATTTAATTAGAATTTTATAAGCTTATGTACTATGTTATACGAGAGTAGAGTAACATTAACATTACCATAGATTTATTTTGACACCATAATTTTTTTTAATAAATGGTTTAAGTTTTATTAAGTGACTCTCTCGAGATACGTAGGGTGTATTAATTGACTCTATACATGATCAAGTTACCTAGATTGATACAGAATGGCATGGAAAATATCAAAACTAAAGAAATTTAGCATAATAATATTAGGACAAGAAGATTGGTGAAAAAGGCCTCAAGCCATAATTCTCAACATTGTATTCATCTTAATGATACAAATATATAATACAATAATGAAACCACTTCAATTGTTCTCACATTGACATCTCATCGAGAGATAAGGTAAGATGAGACAATATAGGAATTTAGAAACACACTTAGGATAACAACTATATCCTAGTATGTAAAATATAAAAAGGTGGTATACTAAGACTTAATGATTGTATATGAGAAAGAGGCTAGCATTCCTCCCCTCAATCATAAATCTGAGCAATATACCATCAAAACATGTGCATAAACTAGTACATCTCCATGTCTTCATGCTGAAACTCCTGAGCTGAGCCACAACGAAGAACTACCTGAAAAACCACCAAATCTGGATGCTGAGAAAACTAGAAAACCTCAGTGTGTAATCATGTGAGCCAGAATAACAACAATTTGTTCACTGATGTGAACTCCAATATGATGAGAGCGAACAAAGAAAAGTGAATCAACTCCAAGTCTTCCACATCCCTGAAAATTCCTGACAACTCAATCAATGTCAAGCTGCAATGTAGTAGAATCCATCTGTCCTCTGCTAGGTCCAATGACCATCTAGGTGAACCAAATTTCCACATCATTGCTCTCAAAATCAGCATCCTTGTGTATGATTCAATATACAACCATCATTCTGCCAAAGTCTATCATCTATAGACCACAGTTGCCCATTTGACAAATTTGATGTCTGTTGTCAAAACTTTCTCTCTGACAACCATCCTAAATTCCATCATATATTCCCCCCTTTGTCAGCTGAAAGGAGAGACCACAAGTGTTTTCTTGTATCACTGGAATTTTGAATTCCCCCCCTTAAGGTGCATGAGAGTTTCATCATTGTACTCCCTCCTTTGATGCTCAAGAGAGTACCATACTTGTTTCATCTTGATTACAACACAAAATGGGCATGCAGAAAAAACCACATGTTATCTCATCTCATGAGGGCCATGCTCGAAAGTTACACCATAAAGGGACCACGTTGGAGTTATATTCATATTTCACTATTTGTTGCAAGACACGTCTTTACTCGAGATTGTATTCTTAGGTAAGACTTATATAATTGCTTGATTGTTGATGACCATTGCCAAGGATCAATCCACTCATAGTGAATTTTTAATCTTGCAGGTTTGTTCCTCTTGGAACATTTATCTGATGCATGATTTGACTTGCCACAATTCTGACAAGGATGGAGATCAAAACACCGATTATCCATGTGACCAAATCGATTGCAATATTGGCACTTAACATCCTAATCTTCAACATTTGAAGTTGATTTTTCTTGAAGAAATCCAACACTCACAAACAAAATTGGTTTGGAGTAATTTGGAATATGAAAATTGTTTTGATTTCCATATCCTAAGCCATGTCGATTCCTATCGAATTGTAATTCCTCCCAAGGTCTGATGATCCTCTTGGAAACATCATGTTGTACTTGATGGTGTTCTTCACATTTACTTTCACTTATACTTGTTGTATCACTTTGTGCTTTGGCATCTTCTGCTTACAATTCATTCTCATTGAAATTTTATTCTGAAGTTGGCTTGTTGATTTATTCCTTCACCAATTGTTGATCAAAATCATCATTATCATCATAGAGAGGGTTGTTCTGAACAAAAACTAGTTCAAAAAACTTCATTTTCTATTGACTTTTGAGTTCTATCAAATCATCATTCAATAGATGGGATTGTTCTTGTAGAAGTCTAACTTTAGCTTGCATCACTTGCAAACAAGTTAGCACTGACTGAAGAGTTTTTTTGTTCATTATCACTGTGTTGTCTTTAGTGGTGTTTATTAGAGTATTCAAAAACTCTAATAATTCATGACTTCGCTCCATTTTAACACGTTCGCTTCAACTTCACGTTCACTTTCTCTTCTCACTTGCTTGAATTTGTTTCTCGCTTGCTTGTACTCTTTCACTTGAACTTGCTTCTAGGAAGATGAGTATGTTGGTTACCACCGAAAATGCATCCAAACTTGTGATGTTTACAATGATTTGAATTAAACTACTCAACCTTGTCAATTTTGACTCAAAATTACAATGAATCTTGGGTGTTGGGTTCAACCAAGAATGCACCCAATTACAATTCAACTCAATTTTATATTGACACTTACAAAATTAAATATTGCAAGTAAATTACTTGGAGTTGATGTTGAAGTTGAAGTGATCTTCAAAGTTGACCTCTTTGATGACGTTTTGAGTCCTTGAATATTAGGTGCGTGATGTGTCCATTTGTTAAATGAATGCAGCTTAATTGAGTGCTTTGATTGCATCTGTTTGAATTTAATTAATTATGTGAGCTTGCATTTCCTTAACTTGTTGTATACTCCAAGTGTGTGTAATAATGCCAAAACAGGACATAAATCAACTCAGAAGATAACCATGAAAAAAATCATCAACACACACTACACAAGGTGTACATAAGATCCCCTTATTCAATTTCGAGCGAATGTAGGACACAGAGAAAAATACTTCAATGTTATTATGAGTATCACTCTTACAATAATCATGCTCAAATATGATTTGAAGCTATCTTAATCTTCATCAATAATATAAAAATTTCAATGGCTCATTAAAATCTACCCTCTTAAAATATGAATCTTCAATTACATGAATACCCCACATAAATCCTCTTATCTCTTTCATCACATAAAAATTCTTATCACTCTCATCGTATAAAACTTCTTATCACTCTCACTTAAAAAAACATTACATAAAGTACTACTTTATGTTAATGTTCTAAAACATATAATATATAAAGTTCCAAATCTTATAGAATAAACTTTAAGTCACTCTAAGTATGTCACTTAAAAGTGATTTCTCAATGCAGATCCTTCAAAGAAAAAATATCATCCAACAAATCGTTCAATGTGGCAAAAAAAATGGATGAATGATCGAAGATGAATGATCGTACTATTGTTGGTGTTGTTGCAATCTGCAAGTTTTTTTTGTTTTTTTTCTAAATTCCTTGCCTATTGGACTATGGAGAAGGCGACTATAGTGGCTTTTATGGAAGTTGGGAATTATTTCCAAGATAAAATGATGAATGACACCATCAAAGATGTAAAATCGGTGCAATAAAAAGAAAGCCTAAGAGGGATGAGATTTTAATATGTATGAGGCGATATGCAAGAGTAGGATGGTCCCCAACAACAACTCTGCTATTCATGAGAGATAACAACTCAATCTGTAATAAAAAATTGATTGTGCATGCTAATAGAAAAAACAAGGAGGCACAGTGGTTCAAATATAATAATCCTGGAAAAATCAGAAGGATTTGTATCACTGCCAATGTATTTTTATTTTTTAACCAGGAAATCAAGTCTGTCACCTCAAGGGATTGACAAATCTACCAATTTACAAATTTACAGATTTTAAAACTTGAGTCTAGCAATAGATCTGCATATTGAAATAATTTTGGGCAAAATTTTCAATTTTCAGACAACCGACGTACCGTACAATAGTTGGAGTCTCCTCTTCAACATTGTAGATTTTCTTCAATAATCCCATCACATTAAGATGTTCACCATTCTAATTACAGCATTATCACCATCAACCGAGATTGAAAAACCCCATGGAAAAACTACCATGGAACTCAAGACTAACAGGGCCTTAAGAACAAAGAAGCTCTCATACCAATTGAATAAATTGAGTGTAATAATATTATGACAAGAAGATTGGTGGAAAAGGCCTCAAGCCATAATTCTCAACATTGTATTAATCTTAATGATACAAATATATAATACAATAATGAAACCACCTCAATTGTTCTCACATCGACAAGAGATAAGGTAAGAGGAAACAATATAGGAATCTAGAAACACACTTAGGATAACAACTATATCCTAGTATTTAAAATATACAAAGGTGGTATACTAAGACTTAATGATTGTATATGAGAAAGAGGCTAACAAAAACCGAAAACTTGTATTAAAAAATTCAATCATAAGTTTAATATAGAAACGTCTTTTTGTTGTAGGTTTAAAGGCTACAAAACTATGGATGATAAAGTTCAACCTTGTTTTTCTCATTACTTTTGTATTATATTATATCATTAGTTCAACCTTGTTTCTCTCATTACTTTAGTATTATATTATATCATTACTTGCCACTAGTTATAGCTATGCTAATTAATATCCTCCATTTTTTGGTGCCTTATTCGATACCAATTCCTTCTAGTTAAATTGCATAGTGTCCCCATTTTCCTCCTAGCTTAATAGAGGCATTATGCTTGTTGGAATAGGTACAACCAACCAATAGAGGATTAACAAGGAGAACTATTGATTTCAATGGGGTATTTCCTTGTTCTGACATCTTGGAGTGATTGATGAAAAGTCCAAATAAATATAGCTTAAATGCATGAGTATTTGAGTCATTTTAGATAGGAAAGGAGTAGTGACAAAGCTAAGTATACATTATTCCTAGCAATGAGAGATACAATTTTCCTTGAGCATGTGTACATTGTGCAAAATCTATGGTCAAGATGATAACTTCAACTGCAAATTCCCAACTGAAGGCTCGGACCTAGTTTGTAACTATACCAAGCCACTCACACATAGAAGGAAATTGAGGCCAACTCGTAAGACTCATTTGGATTGGAAGAGAGGAATACCATTAGCCTAAGAAGGTAGGGATAAAATGGCCAATATTATATAGTTGTGGCTATCAAGAACATGGAAAATATTACTAGTTATTTCATCATGGACATTATCCCTTGCAAAAGTGAGCATATTCTACCGAAAATTTGTAGCAATGCTAATAATACCCTAACAACATAGTCCATTAGAATATTTTTTCCAACTTTGACTTGGACCTAAAGGTATTGACAATGTCCATTCCCTTAAATGACTTGAAACCACTGTTATCAATGATATGGATAGGAAATCACAGATAAAGATAACTTCTAAAGAGGTTTCCCCACATAGTAAGGGAGCAATGGCACATAAGCACACAAAAATGAAGTTTTAGAGAAGACATCCAAAAACAATAACAACTCCAACAACTATAATATTTTTTGAAGAAAATGATAATACTAGGGGGAAATGAAGGAAGACAAGACCATAATGGGTAACAATTTCCACATACACCATGTCATTGAGAAAACTCAAGCCACCTAACTTGAGAATAAACACTATAAGTATATAGTAATAACCAATTGTCATAGACACGTAAATACAATGTTCCCAAGTGAGATAGAGATAATGACTACTACTAACTCTAGATGATTCACCCAAACAAATATAGTATTGGAAATTTTGATTTCAAATTGGACATTTTAAAAATGCTTCCCTTTCTTGAAGTTATGGGAAGTATATAATCTACTCCATTATCATTGTCCAAGTTAAGAAAATTATGCAATTGGAATGATCATTTTCCATTTCCTTCTCAAGTCTTTTTTTTTATTAGCCTTGTCATGAGGAACCTTAGTGTAGTATTCCATATATAAAATAGTATGTAGAACATAAATATTTCAGCTAGAAATGGAAGAACAACAATGATATAACAAGAACAATACCAGAATAATACCAGAATAACACTAGAAAGATCACCTTGATTAATGATAGAAATGTTCACTTACCTCTTCAAGGGGGCAACCCCCAACAAAGCAGAGATCCATTACAATAATATCCAAGACAAAATTTCGCATGCCCTTTACTTCTATTTGTACTAAATATGTCTATCCAAAAGAACAATCTAGAGGAAGATCCTTCTAGAAGCACAAGATTCTATTAGGTATTCCTACATTTGACTTATTCTTCATTATTGCTAGGCCTTATTAATATTGTCCTTTATCACATGGAAATATATTATTCTACCTGCATGAGGGGTTAGCGATTTTAGGTTGCTAACATGTCCTCCCCCTTAAAAACAACCTTTTCCTCAAGTCTTGAGATGAGAAAATTGCTACAGAATAGTAGAGGGTTCCCAAGTGGCATGTGTTGGAGTGGTATATTTCAACTAGACTAATACTTCCTTGATGGTGCGCTGAAATAGACAACACTCACGCTGGTCCAAAACTGCTTGTGGTTGCAACCAAATGGAGCCTTCTTCATCCAACTAGGGAAGGCTAGTTTGAGTTTTTCATTTAGTTCCAATCACCTTCTTTAAGCAGGAGACATGAAAAACATGATCGAGCTTAGAATGACTGGGAAAATATAACTAAAAGGCCACATGTCATACGTTCTTGAGAAAGGTATAAGGACCATAAAATTTGGGCGCCAGTTTTGGACAATGGTTAGCTTTGAGGGAAGTTTTCTTATAAGGTTACAGTCGAAGAAACAACTAGTCTCCTTCAGAAAATTGACGTTCAGAATGACCTTGATCTTCCCGTTGCTTCATGTGATTCTAGTCCATGACCAAGTTCTATTTGAGGGTACGAAGAATAGCGTCTCGAACTGTAAGTGTTTGGTCAACCGCATGGATCTTCAAGACACCTGGCAGGTATGAGAGAACTGAAGGTGGATTTTGTCCATATACTACTTCAAAAGGAGTCATGTGGGTAGTTGTATGGTAAGAATGTTTTTACATTTAAAAAATGTTTCCAAACACTTGTTGACAACTTCAGTTTGACCATTAGTCTCGGGATGATAAGTTGTGCTGAGATGAAATTGGGTTCCATGTAGCCTCAACATTTGTTGCCAAAAATTGTTGGTGAAACTGGGGTCTAGATCAGAAACAATAGAAAGAGGCATGCCATGAATCTTGAAGACTTGATCCATGAAACGTTGAGCCACAATGGAGGCGGTAAATGGGTGCGGAAGAGCACAAAAATGAGAATACTTGTAAAGACCATCAACGAACACCATGATGTCTATTTTTTTTCCTCATTTAGGTAATCCCACAATAAAATCCATAGAGATATCCCTCCAAATAGTGGGTGGAATCACAAGTGGTTGTAGTGTGCTAGGATATTTGACTATTTTTCCCTTGTGGCGTTGACAAACATCACATTCTGCAACAAAATTGTGAATTTCCTATTTCATACCATCCCATAAAAAAGAACGTTTTACCCGGTCATAGGTTTTGGTAAACTCGGAGTGCCCAACTGTGGGTGTAGCATGAAGCTGATAAAGTACCATGGATTTAAGTTATGATTATTTTCTTTAATACAAATGACCTTTGTAGTGAAGCTCATCATTTACCAAGAGTACCCTAGGGAAACTAGAGAATTGGCCTGTAATTGTTGGATCAGATGCAAAATTTTGGGAACTTGTAGCCAGTCCTAGTGACCATCTTGGAGATAAACTAGTACAATGAAGGAGAGGGAAAAAAGGGACCCTTCATCTTCATATTTTCTCAAACATTCATGAACAACCACATTGTCTTTTCCTTTCTTGTAAATGATTTCATAATCATATCCAAAAAGCTTAGTCACCCATTTGTGTTGCTTCAGGAAGGAAGGGAGTTGTTTCAGAAAATGCTTGAGACTTTGATGATTTGTCTTAATTTGGAAGCGTTGTCCCAATAGATAAGGGCACCAAAGATCCACTTTATGCAAAATAACCAAAATTTCCTTTTCATAGATTGATTGGCCCAAATGTCACTCTGACAATTGTTTGTTTGTACAAGAAAAAGACTAACCATCTTGCATAAGGAATACTCCAATTCCTCTTCTAGAAGCATCACATTCCAGGACAAAGGTCTTTGTGAAATTAGGAAGGGCCAAGACTAGAGTGGTGCACATGGTCTCCTTCAAGATTTGAAAGTCCTAATCAACTGTTGGAGTCCAAGTGAAAGAATTATTTTTAACGAGAGCAGTGAGAGGTGCCACAATCTTTCCATAATTATTAAGAAAATTGTGATAATATCTTGTTAAACCAAGAAATCCACGCAAACGTTTAAGATTCGTTCGGCAAGGCCAATCCTACATAGATTCAATCTTCTTAGGATCCACCCTCACACCTTCCTTGCCAACAATATGACCGAAGTACTCGACTTACGAGGCACCAAAAAAACATTTAGATTGTTTGAGGAAAACTTGGTGTTGAGCGAGTAGATGTAGAACTATATCCACATGAGTAAGATGGGTTGTGTAGGTTTTACTATAGATGAGGATATCATCAAAGAAAACTAAGAAAAAATGATAGAGAAAGGGACGAAATACATGATTCATGATGCTTTGGAAATTGGAGGGAGCATTACATAAGCCAAAGGGCATGACCAAAACTCATAGTGGCCCTCATGAGTTAGAAATGTAGTCTTAGAATTTTTTTCCTTGTTCATACGTATCTGGTGGTAGCCAAAATGAAGATCAAGTTTAGTAAAGAATTGAGCACCACTCAATTCATCCAAGAGGTCATCAATGAAAGGAATGGGAAATTTGTCTTTGATGGTGACTTTGTTGAGGGCGTGAAAGTTAGGAAACATGTGCCAAGAGAATTATTTCTTAATTACCATTACCATAGGATAAGAATAGGAGCTTGTACTAGGATGAATAACACCTGCGGTGAGCAATTCTTGAATAATTTTCTCAATTTCATTTTTCAAGGAAAATGGATGACGATAGGGACAAACATTGGAAGCAAGGATATCGGGGACAAGGGGAATGTAATGATCATGAACACCAGGAGATGGAGGAATTCCCCGGGGAGTGGAAAAAACAACTTTATGTTTGGAGAGGATGGATTGGAGGACCTGTGGCACAATGGGTGTCTCAGTGGCATGAATGGCACAGAGTTGTGCAATAATTCCAAAATGACTTTTTTTGAGGAGATTTTCCATGTTAAGGGAACTGATTATCTCCTAGGAATCGACGATGATGCCTTGGAATATATATTTTTGTTCCTCCTAGTTGAATTTCATGGTTAATTCCTTAAAATGAATGAGAATGGGATCCAAAGTCCTTATCCATTCTGCACCCAACACAATGTCACAACCGCCCATGTGAATATCCAACATATGAGATTTCATGTGGTACTAACCAATTTGGAGGCACACATTTTTACAATGCCCCCCACATTTCAGGGACCTGTCATTGGAAATCATGATTTGAAAATTATTGATTGCACAGATATAACAATTATTTTCTTGGAAAATGAGGTGATGAATAAAACTATGGGTTCTTCCTTTGTCAACAAGAATGGTGACCTTCTGATGTTTAAGGTAACCAATTAGCTTGAGGGTTTGGGGAGAAGAGAACCCATTGAGAGCGTTAATGGAAATGACCAGTTCAAATTTGGGAGGGTTAGAGGGTGGGGTCATGTCAGTGAGTTCAGGTTACTCTCGGCCACACGGGGGGGGGGGGGTCAACATCATCTTCCAAAACATTCTCAGAGATGTCCATAAAAATATTTTATTTCTTACACTTGTGCCTAAGAAAATGTTTGTCATCACAATTATAACAAAGGCCTTTGAGTTGTCGTTCAACCATTTCTTCCCTGCTCAATTTATGGATATTTAGTGGAGTGGAAGGAGGAGTGGGAGTGATTGGTTTAGGGTGAGGAATAAAGGAGTGTTTTCAGGTTTGAGAAGAGACAACATGTTCTTCTTCCTTAGATATTTTAGTAGCTTCCACCCAACTCTGAGGCTAATCCATGAGGACATGGGAATGAATCTCATCTTTAGGCCACTGATAAAACATTCTTAGAAAAAAGCATCATACATGCCCTCTGTAAAAAACCCCAATCAATCAAAAGCGATTATAAAGTCTTCCACTATGCTAGATTGTTTCAACTTTTTCAAACAACCTAAATGGTTGGTGTCAGAGTCAAAGAATTCATAAATATCTACCACAAATTGTGTCCAAGTTACATACCCTTGGCAGGAATTGTTTCTCCATTTCCACCATTTGCAGTGTTCTTGATTATATGGAGAAAACCATACCCGCGTTTTTCCAACTCATTTGTAATGCCATACAAAGAGAAATATTGTTCCATTTGAGTTCCCCAACCAGTGGGATCTGAGCCATCAAATTTGTTCACATCCACACATGGAAGGCGTAGGTCGCAATGAAATTCATGGGGATGAAAATTCTAGGAATTAGAGGAAGTTTCACCTTCAGAGTGAAAAAGTGGGTCATAGGAGGGAAGATCTGCAGGGATATTCAACTTGGCCCAGATCATGGTAGTGAAGGATGCAAGCTAGGTAGTGAGGTTCTGTTTGATGGTTTCCATTTTGGTGTCTATGGAGGAATGCATGTTTTTACCGATGGTGGAAAAATTGGCATCTATGGAGGAATACATGTTTTCATTGATCGTGGAAAAAATTTCACTGAGTTGCCTCACTTCCTGTTGGGTCTCTATGAAATTAGAGGACAATGAATTGAAGTGAGCTTCTAGGTCTTGAATATGGGTGTGGGCCATGATGAAGAGGGAAAATTAAAAGGGACGGGTGGGACCACAAAAAAAATGGGTTATGGGTGAAGTGTATCATGATGATCAAGGCATCGAGTGGAATCCAAAGGGGTAAGGCCCAAATAATGTCGTTGAAAGGGGGTCGGGTCCACGGGAAAATAAATTTGCTGAAAATGATAGGTATGACTGCGATAAGGGAGAAGAGAGGAATCCAACTGGATAGGGCTCAAATAATGGTTCCAATTATTTCCATACTCTACGAAGTTATACTCCGATCTGAAAAATATTACAGTGTTGAAATGCTCAAATTCTTAACATGAAGAAATGTGTACTAATTCTGCAACCTGAATGTAGGAGGCGTAGTTGTGCGGCAATAGATCTTGTATGTTCTGGGTTTTTTTCCATCCCAAGGGTTAGGGTAAGAAGGGTATCTATAGAAAAGGGTTTTCCCTATGCTATATGCTATATCTATTTGATATACGTTCGGTTTCCAATAGTAGTACTCGACCCAATATCTCAGGGCACCAACTAAGGAGGCTAGGTTGTTCCCTTAGTGTTAAATTTTAAGCTATTATTAGATTACTTTTCAATTTACTAGATAACCATAACATATATAGGATCACTGAGAGAAACACAATCACAAGATACACAACATTTATCCTAAGAAACCCTCTTGGGGAAGAAAACCCAACAAAACCTCCTTAATATAGATAGTCAATACAATGCCAAGACAATAAACCAAACACTAGATAATATCCTCTCCCAAGCAATGCGCGTGTCTCTCTTCCTTCTTCTGGCAACTGGTAACTGAAGCTTCCTTAAATACTTGTGCACTATATGAGTGACATAAGTGAGTGAAAAAATGAGTGGTTGGATTCCTTTATTTTTACAAAATGGCAAGCGCTGAAAGGAGTCTCTTCACTAGCAAGGTCGACTTGTCTTTCTGGGTGGTTAGAACCAATTTAATTTGCCTGGGTGACAACTTATTAATTTGGATATTACAACTAGGTTTTGAACAATCCAAAAAAGGGTATTTGGTAAATTGCAATGCCCGACATGATCAATCCACAAAACGGGATTGATCTAATGAATAATAAATATATTTTATCTTTTACTTTATCCACAAAAGGGGATAAGAATATTCTCTGCAGTTACACAATATTTTAACACTCCCTCTTAACAAAAAGATATTCTTTATCTTTTGATAGGTCACTGGATGTCATCATCAAATGAACAATAGCATCAACTAGATAACATCATCAACTGGGTAACGGGAGGCATCGATATAATCCACTTGGTCATCTGACATCATGATCACTAACTGAAATATCTATAAATCATTGAAAGTTTTGTTCTCTTTATCTTCGCGCAGAAGATAGTCTTTCTTTCTTTCATCTTCATGAAAAATATACTCTTTCTTATCTTCACACAAAAGATATCTTATCTTCACAAAGAAGATATTCTGAGTATTGTCATTCATTTTATCTTCTCCCTTCTCTTGTAGTCATATATCTCACCCATCCACTGGGGAGGACTACTACCATAGCTTCACTCATAGTCATCCCACATGAAGTAGAGAAGATAATATGCTAGCCTGGGAAAGACTAGACTCCCTTTCCATGATCGATGCATGATCACAACACAAACGTCAAGAGCCAACTAACCATTCCACATGGTCAAGATTTGTGTTCCAGGCTACTCGATCCTTGGTCAGAGGAGAGTATTTTCCCACTTCCCCTTGGAGAAACATACACACTCCTCTCTACGAGGGTGGTCCCATCCCTCTCTACAAGGGTATTCTAGCATGTCCCTAGAGTATCCAAAACTCAACACTTGGACAAAGGCTAATCTTGGAAAAATTCTCATTCCATTTCTCTTTGAATGTCTCGTCCTCCTCTACGAAGTTTTCTTCTCTTTCTCCTTATCTATGAAGGTCTCTTCCTTCTCTATGAAGTTATCTTCCTTCTCTACTAAGTTCTACCTGTGGGATTGCTCATTCCTTCTCTTGTGGTCCAAAATATTTCCATGGTATAATACCATGTGACCATTCTGTTGGGCACCATCCATCTACTGGATAACTTTCATCTTGATCAAAATATCTAGGCACCATCCATCTTCTTTTATAACAACACCAAATCACGATCTTCCATTTCAAACTCAGAGACATAGCTCCGTCTTGAACCAAACTAAGAGCTTCTAATCATCATCCTTGATTTTTTCTTATGTAATAGCTTGGGTTCCTTACTGAGTTCGAACATTTCTTTCTTTCTAACATCATATTGGATCAACATGCTCCCTCTACATCTATAAGAACGGTACTGGAGCAACCTGTAGTTACCTACATCTCATCAACTATATCTGAGTATCCATCTTTCTCTTCATCTTGAACAATTTTGTTCAACAACTTTAGGAGCCTCCTACTCCTATATAAATACTGGATATTGTTTGGTCTTTACTAACTATCACCATATCATAATTTCTTCTCATGTTGTCTAACTTCTGCAAGTCAAGGGATAATTTCTTTCTTCCGAGTCCTGTAAACTTACTTACAGTATGATTTCTGAGATATGTCACTTAGCCAATTCACCAGTAACAATAAATAGTAATCAAATAAAACTATATCATGATTTCTATCAGAGTAATACACATCTTTTATTTAAGAAAAACTTGTTGTTGATGAGCGAAATTGACCGTCCGTCAACTGGGAGAGTGGAACTGGTTCGGGGTTGTCTAAATAACCCAATCCATTTGGAATGGACCACCCTGATGAGTTTAACGGCTCCGTTGGCCGCTCTAAGGTCTTCTATGAAAACCAAAGAGAAATGATCTGAGCTAAGAAATCTAACTAATCTAAATAAAACAAACTAAACTATAGCTAAATACAAGAAACTAACTAAAATAAAGGAAACTAGAAACTAATAAAACAAAGAAGAAGAACTAAAAATAATAAAATAAGCTAAACTAATAAAGGAAACTAGAAACTAATAAAGCAAACTAAACTAATTACACTATTCTAACTATAAACTACTGACTACTATATATACAAGATACTAACTATGATTATAATAACTCAAATCAACTACCTAATTATCAGTTGCAATATTTCTTATTCACAAATGTACACTATGGACA
>ML781566.1:398622-443802 GCA_009831015.1 Picea engelmannii
AAAATTGAAATACTAACAACAGTCTATTTTTAAAAATATAACAACTTGTCTTATTAACAGAGAATCTAACTAAATTTGGACAATCATATCTATTCGATGATCCATTAAATTAAAACCAAATCCAATCGAATCTTAAACTATAAAAAAAATGATTCATCAAAACCAAAATTATATACAGCGAAGCATGCTTATGTAACAAAGCAGGTGAAATATGTACACAGAGTGTAATATAAATGAGCGAAAATTATACCATCGCAGATGCTGAGATTATGTCAATTTTGAATTGACAATTGCTGTAGCATACTCGACATTTTTGAATAGGATTGAACCCGTAGTTTGTTGCTTCTTGTCGTTGGGTTGTTCTTTTGCATTCTGACCAGTGAGCTTTGCCACTTGGTTTTCCAAATCGTGAATTTTGGATTGAAATTTTGGGACATCCAAGTAGTATCACTCCAACCACAACCCACACTGATCGCAAGGTGGAGCAACAGTTTGAACAGAAGGGGGTTTTGATGATTCCCCGAGAGTTTCATGGGGTGGTCCAATACCAGGGAAGTCAGGGTTATCCCACAGACAAGGAGGTAAGTTCTTGACGAAATCATAAGGAGGTTTGTCACACAAGCCCTCGGAGTAAGGATACTCTTCGGCGAGAAATCGTTCAATGTATGAATCAGAGTCTTCGCTGACCACGATAGGCTCTAATTTGGCAGGGGGCTTAGATTTACTCCTCGCCATGCGAGAGATCAACCTTGCATTTTTCTTGCCTCTAGTATTAGCACCAGTCTTCGTTCTAGTCTTTTTGGTTGTAGGCTTAGCAACTTCGGTCTGTTTAGTCACAGCCATAGGCAAATTCGTAGGTGAATCGGGCTTAGGTTTGGGTAACAAAACACTATAAGCCACAGGGGTAGGCTTGCTCTCGGTCACCATGGGCTTATCCACCTGTGGAGGGTTTGATTCTTCAAAGCCATTACGGCTGAGAAAATCATGCCAAGAATCACGACGTAACCCCAATTCATAAACCAAAATCACTTTAATCAACCCCAAATAGAAGAGGCTGGTGTCAGCCTGGCTACGCTTGTACCTTTTAGCCATTTTGAACAAACTTCGGTGTAGATAGTGCGGCATACTTAGTTCTAAACCCATAAAAATCATTAATAAATGCAGGTGAAACAAGAAAATTAACCCGTACTTGCCTTCACAAGTAACGAATTGCTTGATAATCATCAGGAGATCATACCAGCGAGGTTTCAACATTTTTGCAGGCAAACCTCTGTCGCATGAGTTCACTGTGGGAGATTGGAACAGTAATGTCCATGGGACATCATCTACCTTGCAACTTTTCGACCATTTTTGTCCCTTGACAGGAAGGCTAGTTGCCAAGCTGAGAAACTGTTCAGTGATTTCAAGCTGGACATATCCAACTTTGGCTCGACAACCATCAAACGATAACGCAAATTGTCGAGCCACAGTCAAGTTATAACCATCGAATTTCCTTATGAAAGCGAGCCACCCGTGATTTTCCAGGTCGCTATATGCACCATCAAATGTTAACAGTGCTTGGCATCCGTTGGGCTCGACCCTTAGGACAGGAGCCATGGCTTGTTGTACATGGTAGGGTTTGAACTGAACGAAACAATGCACAGAGTGAAAAAACAATAGGGTTTGACAGCTTCAGCGCTCAAAGATACTGGAATTAACTGCATGCGTGCGAAGGTGGTGGGATTACCACTGCCATGCATTGTATTACTAACTGAGTACAGTGTTGTTATAATCATAATCATTTAAACCATATGGATCGGCTAACAAATAGGTGTACAATCATATCAACATGCCATTCATCCGAAACAGAACCAACACCATACGTTATACTCATGCGCCAAGTGTACAGTTCAGTCCAACACAATATCCAACATTTACCAACGATCCATCGTATCAATCAATCGTTTTACACCAAGGTTAATTCAATCATGCCAATACATAGTTTGAAACTATTGATCGATCAATGTAATATCAACTCACAAAACAATATACCAAGCATTGATTTATGGAATTGAAATCCAAAATGATTAATCAACGCGCCTTTGTGAAACTCAAACCATTGTTATTTCTTAAATTGACCTTATAAATTTACCAATGCATTCGTTGCACATTCAAATGTGTATATTTCAAAGTTGTTAGAACATTGCAACCAAAATTCTCATATAATAAATGAGTCAAGAGCTCATAGCAATAAGGGTCAAAGCATATAAGACCAAATCCATCATAACCTTTATAGGATCAGAATAAAACCAGTAAATCTTCATGCTCAAAGGCTTAGTAATCAAACAGATCCAAATGCGCAATCAAGGTAAGAGTAGGCCAAAGGAAATAATTTTGAAAAAAACCTTTAGTAGTCATGTGATAAACCAATGGTAAAGCGTCTTTCGGAAAAATCGAAAAAATATGACGACAGTTCAAACGATGAAAGAAGTATTTTCACACTTTCAGTTGTGAAAATCGAATCGAAACCAAATTGCAATTGTCGCAAAAAATGAAACAAATGTCTAGTAGCACAATGCGACGATGATTTGTCGTTAATGAGACAAGGGGTGTAGGTAGCTTTTTTTTTTAAATAAAAAAATGAATTGGCTACCAACACTTGTTCAACCATGTACACATCTGAAACCCTAATCATGCATAAGACTTTTGAACTCTTTTTCACTCTAGCTGTGAAATTACCAAATTTTCCCTTACTATCATAGCTAACCACATACCTTTCTCACTCTCATGAGTGATCATACCTGAAATAAATATTTTATCTCCTTCTTTATCCTCTTCTTTGATACTTCCTTCATAAGTTTGCATAAACACTTTTTTTTTTCTGTGTGGGGAGGCTCCACAGACTCCACAATTTGCTATCTTTCTTCAGATCAAATATCTTCAACTTTAAAGTACATAATCCTAAATTTATACTAAATATTTCTTTGAGGGAGGAGATTCCTCTTCCTTTTCCAAATGTTCTTGATGCTTTCTTTTCCCTTTTCTTTGAGGACATTCATAGGAAAAATGTCCCAACTTTCGACAGTTGTAGAATCTGATCTTTGAAATATATTTCTTCTTATCTGGAGCTCTTACAAAGTTATATTCTTTATTGTTCTTCCTTAGTGAAATTATTCTGTTCTTTTGAGCTGTAAGAGATTTCTCTTCATCAATAATTAATCTCTTTTGTTGGTCTGCAAGTATACATTCTTCGTGTGTGCAATCTTCCCATAACTTATCAAACTTGGGTAACTTGCTTCTTCCACATACTCCTTGTACAAAAGGAATCCAAAATGTTGGAAACCCATTTAGGGTTGTGGTTACAAGATCTTTGTCACTAATGACATCTCCAATAGATGCAAGGTAATCTCTAATCTGAGAATCTCTCATAAGATAGGACGAGACAGATTATGAGTTTTCCATCTTCATATTACGAAGCTAATTTCTCAAGGAAAGATTTCAGCTAATGTCTTTGCTTCCATATAACCTGTTAAGTTCTTCATACATTTTCCTTGTTATCTGTAGTTTGAATATATGAGGGATCAAGTGTTCCTTTACTAAATATGACAGGATTCTCTTTTCTTTCATTTATTCTTCTTATGCTTGGTCTTTTTCTCTTCTTCCTCTGGTTCTGGTACACCCACTATAACATGTTCTAGGAGATCATTCTCGTCTAGAATCATCTACAACCTATGATTCCAAGATATGAAGTTTCCATATCCTTCCATCATGTCATCTACCTTCATACTGGTAGCCATTCTTTCTTATAGTAGAAACCCTAGCCCTCTTAGCTATAGAAACAATACTAAAAAAATTCAAATTTCTTGTATCTGAAAACTGAAGTTACCAAAAGATGCACTGGATTGAGGCGAGTATGATGGTCTAGTCAGTTTCTAAAAATTTCAATTTTTGACCCTTGAAATTGGACCAACGGATTTCTGGACTAGTGCTTTTGGTTTTCTGCTACTTCTAGTTTTCTGGTACTTCTGGTTTCCTGGTACTTTTGGTTTTCTTGTACTTCTGGTATTGGCAAAAAATAACGTTTCACTTTTCGGGAGTTATATTCACTGAAAAGGTGCGCTGAAGGTGCCAATGAGTTCCTTAGGCTAGGGCACACTTTTCTAGATGATCTTTGGGATGAAATTCCTCTTTAAAAAGCCCTAATTTTCTTGTACGACAACAATGGAATTTTTTATTTTTCCTATGAAAGATGATCTCTTTAGCTTAGCTATGACACCATGTTAAAGTTTAATCTATTATTAGGTTACTTTTCAATTTACTAGATAACCATAGCATAGATAGGATCACTGAGAGAAACACAATCACAAGATACACAACATTTATCCTGGGAAACCCTCATGGGGAAGAAAATCCAGCAAAAATTCCTTAATATAGATAGCCAATACAATGCCAAGACAATAAACCAAACACTAGAGAATGTCCTCTCCCAAGCAATGCACCTCTCTCTCTTACTTCTTTCGGCAACTGGTAATTGCAGCTTCCTTCAATACTTGCACACTAGATGAGTGAGCTAAGTGGGTGAACAAATGAGTGGTTGGATTCCTTTATTGATACAGACTGGCAAGCGTTGAAAGGAGGTGTCTCTTCACTGGAAGAGCCGACTTGTCTTTCTAGTTGTTTAGAACCACTTTAATTTGTCTGGGGGATGAATTCTTAATTTTCGTATTACAATTAGTGTTTGACCAATCCGCAAAATGGGATTTGGTCAATTGCAATGCCCGACATGATCAATCCACAAAAGGGGATTGATCTAATGAATAATAAATATATTTTATCTTTTACTTTATCCACAAAATGGCATAAGAATATTCTTTGCAGTTACACAATATTTTAACACTTAGTTGTACTACCCAACTACCCAGGTACTAGAGAGTATCTTCCCGAGTGTTGTTTTGGGTTGCAGTATAACATTGAGGTGGTTGATCAGTTTATCTATGGAGGGCTTCAAAATATCTAGGTCGATCTGTATATAGGTGTTGTATGATGTGCTACCACCCAAAGGGGTGCCAACAGGGGTTACAAGGGTGGCCAATAAATGTGCACTTAAGTACCACTTGTATTTCCTACGTGTATGACTCCCCGACTGTGGTTTTATGTGCACAACGACAAATCTTTGTAGCTTTAAGACGTTGGAATACATCTCTATCCTGAAAAAAAATTAACCCACAATTTTCTTCCAAGGAAAGTGATCTGATACCACTTGTAGTATTCCATATATAAAATAGTATGTAGAACATAAATATTTCAGCTAGAAATGGAAGAACAAGAATTATATAACCAGAACAATACCAGAATAATACCAGAATAACACTAGAAAGAGCACCTTGATTAATGATAGAAATGTTCATTTTCCTTATCGAGGGGGAAACCTCTAGCAAAGTAGATCTATATTACAATAATATCCAAGACAAAACTTTTCATTCCCTCTAATCCTATTTATACTCAATATGTCTATCCAAAAGAACAATCTAGAGGAAGATCCCTCTAGAACTGGAAGATTCTATTAGGTCTTCTTACATTTGACTTATTCTTCCTTATTTCTAGGCCTTATTAATATTGGCCTTTATTACATGGAAATATATTATTCTACCTATGTGAGGGGTTGGGGAGGTTACGTCCCTAACAATTAGCCACAATGTCTAGTATTTCTTGTTGATAAGCCACAATTGTAATAAATCTACTACTATTAGATCATCCATGCAACCATTTTTCATCAAATTCCTTGTCCCAAATGCTATCAAACATATCTGCAATGATTCTCACATGGACCAAATTCAATGGATAACATCTTCCAAGAAGGTACCCTATGATGAGTGCACTAGTTTCTCCATTTTATTTTCATATGTGTTTTTGTTTCAAGAAGGGGTATCATCAAGAGAGACGCTATTAATTGAACATTCCTCATGGTTCTGAAATGAACTCTCTTGCAAATTGTTGAAATTTTCTTCTTACTCCTCTTAATGTTTTACAATTAAATGCAATTCTATTCTATTCTTAGAGAGACTAGTCTCAAAACCATTTCCCTAAGTAGTGGCTAATACAATATCAAGCTATGCAGGAGGATGTTAAGTATATAAGGTTGTATTACTCTACGAAATCCCAATGACAAACATGTGTGCGAAATGATGATGAAGGGGTACACATTTGGATTGTTCATTGGGTAAGAGAGGACGTAAGGATGTTGTGTGTGGTGTGGGATGATAATAGGTGGTTTTAGGAAGAATGAAAAAGTGCAAACACTTATGAACAATAACCCATGGGACATTGTTAGTGCTAGATAGAGGGGAGATCTTAGGATTTTCCAAGGAGTGATAGTGATAAATAAAACTAGTATTTCTGAGTTGTAATAATTAGTACAAGATTCATACTAGGTGAAGCACTCAAGGTATTTATTTACACCTAGAAGCAACTTGGCACAGTCGAGATGGGTCACATTGCAAAGAGATGACTCTCAGAACTCGGGGCCAACAAAAAAAGCGACATTTATTTTTTTACAATGCAAATAAGGACTAACCACCTTTGTTTATCCATCCAAGAAAATATGGATGGTGATGAGGATTGATAATAATATCCAAAACTTTGAAAATGGTGTTTGGAACTAATTTCTTTTGAATATGATTTCCCATAATCATTTGAAAAAAATTATCCTTCATTTGGTAGTTCTGAACAACGAATCACATACAAGTTGAAGTAGTATTATTATGAGTTAAAAGAACTAGCTAAGGCTCAGGCTCAATGGGATTCTCAACTTTCAAGTTTGCAAATCTAGAATGAGTTTAACTAGTCTAGTGAACACCTCATTCTATTGTTGGATCACATGTCTATGTTTCGAGAAAACTATTTTTCTTGTTGTAAGAGATAAATTAATATAGCTCGAAGTGTTATGTGTTCACTTTGTGATTTTTTTGGAGGTGTTATGTGGGATACTCATCCCACCAAAAAAAA
Source organism: Picea engelmannii (assembly GCA_009831015.1). Classification (NCBI taxonomy): domain Eukaryota; kingdom Viridiplantae; phylum Streptophyta; class Pinopsida; order Pinales; family Pinaceae; genus Picea; species Picea engelmannii. The sequence goes on from ML781566.1 coordinate 405,607, forward strand.
TTCACAACATTTATTATTGTTTGTGCCACCGCATGTCCTTAACTAGCAACGTAAAGGTAACTCATCCATATTAGATATTCATTATTGATGTAAGATACATAGGGCGTTGTTCCCTCTACTTTCCTTGGTTGTGGAGTCTAGGAATGCAATATCTAATATAGAATGAGATGGAAAATATCAGAATAGAAAAAATGTACTAAAATTTTTAGACATAAGTTAAACATAGAATCACCTTTCTCTTTTAGGCTCACTAGCTACGAAACTAGTGACCATCAAGTTTGATCTTGTCTCACTCTTTATTTTAATATTGTACTATATTATTACTTGCCTCCAGATATAGATTATGCTAATTAATATCCTCCACTCCTGGATGCCTCAATTCTTGTACCATATATAGAATCTCTACTCTCATGTTGAACATGAATCCTAGAACATCATGGAATATTGTTGCCTCAACCATATTTTCTTACTAACACTTCCTTTTCCTACCAAAATATATGAGTATTTATTTACAAATTAGTTTCACATCAATGTATAAAAAAAAAGCATTCAAGCAAAGATTCAAGTTCTTAGACGGATAAACTTCCTTATTGTAAAGTGATGTTGAACGTGTGAGTTTAAGCCCCACAACCTTGCCTCATTTTGTTTCTAGTTCCTTAACTCCCTTTTTGAGATTCCTTCCTCTTTTGATAGGACTACGATAGGGTAAAGAGGAAGATATGATTTTTTTCTTAATTATATTCGTTGTACTAGGAGTGATCATAACCAAGTAATTTGCAAATTCCATCAAAGTCATTCTTTTCATTTCCTTTTGGGATAATTATTGTTCTCATTGAATCTCGCAAGAAACTTCTTTTGGACTTGTATTTTTGACCAAATATGATTCAAAAAATTATGCCACAATATGTTCTCCTGGAGTTTCCAATAGTGGTAGTCTAGTTATCATTGTTTAAAAATTGTACTGAGATCTTTTGGTGTTATTTATTCCCCTGTTTAAAAATTGTACTGAGATCTTTTGGTGTTATTTATTCCCCTTTGGTCATTGTTAATTTCTTATTTTCTCCCATGGTGATTGACTTGGGATTTATATTCTTCTCTAATAACTCTCTCATAAAATCTCTCTACAATTTTTAAATTGATTTTCATGTTTCAATATGAAATACTTTAATTCCTAGATATAGGAACTACACCTTAATTTTTACTAGATGGTTTAGAAATAACTCTCTAAAACCCACGTCCTTCATCCTATTTGAGACAAGGAAATTTGTTAAAGGAGTCCATATTCATTGCAACCAATAGACTTGAATGGATGTTCTAGGTTGGTGCACATGGATTAAATTATCTACATGGAATTTTTTTTTCCTATGGAACAATTTATTGCATGGATACTATGACACAAATCCAAGTACATGAGAACATTATCGATATTTTGAAAAAAAATTTACTGAACATGATATGGGTTAGAATAGATCATTTGTATTTCTCAACATTTAGGATAGTGAAATGCCTAAGAAGTGGGTTAGAATAGATCATTTAAGAAGTGGGTTAGAATAGATCATTTGTATTTCTCAACATTTAGGATAGTGAAATGCCTAACAAGGTCATAAATAAAATAGAGAGGAATCTTCGGAACACTCAACAAATAACACTAATTGATGTCATCGAATGTACACTACGATAGATGTTTGTCAAATTTGATCTATTTTTAACAATGCTTAGCTTATGATGTGAACGGACACACATGCACATACAAACCCATTAAACCCTTTTTTGCCATCAAGGCTACACATTAACCCATAAAAGCTCCTGTGCAATGAAGGCTTGGGGTTTCTAAGTAATGTTGAGAGAAGAAGCTATCAAGATTCAACCGATCGCCATGGCAGTAAACTTTGTGAGGATTTCTTTGTGGCCTCTCTAAAGGGTGGGGTTGTGAGATGATAAAGGGAAGAGGTGGTTTTGTGGGCGTTCAAGTATTGATGAAGAGTGTGAGAAAGACTAAGATGGAGATCTTTTCGGGGGAGGTGAGGTAACACAATGCATTATGATTAGGTATTTAAAAACAATCAAAGCCCTTATTAATTTTTATTAGTACTTGCTAAATCTGATTTGCTGATTTGAAGATGGATCTAAGCTAGCATATTAAATATTATTAAAAGATTTAGTGGAAAAAATGGTTTGGAATATAAAATATAATTTTAATCTTGTGATTTTATTAGTAAAGTTTATGGAGGTATACATTCCCTATTCCTATTTGGATTTGAATTTGTGACCTCTTAAGAAGAAACACTTGTTCTTAACCGTTAGACCCACATAATTACATATAAAATAGATCAAATATATAAAATAATAATGTTAATTAGAAATAGTAGAACATAATATTATGAGAAAAACATATAATATTAAAAAACAATAAATCACATTATTATAACTACATATAAACTAGATTAAATATCTAAAACAATATTATTAATTAGAAAGACATATAATATTGAAAAACAATAAATCACATTATTATAACTACATATAAAATAGATGAAATATATAAAACAATAATATTAATTAGAAATAGTAAGAAATTACATATATTATAATATATTAACAATGTAATGATTAATAATATCTTATGTTAAGGGTTGGTGTGGCTCATGGATGTGATCATCGGATGATATGATCCCAAGATGATTTTGACAGCTTAGATACTTGTTAGTAGCAGTTTCTTAACCACAGGTTATTCCCACAAATCACTAACAAACTAACAAACAAAAAAAAATTTGTTTGTAAATGAAACTATATAACTTGAAAATTAAATATTTCAAACTATATTAAAAAAACATTTATCTCATATGTAATTAATTACGTCACATAACATTGATTTGAGAATATATATATATATATATATATATATCTTAATCTTAGCGTTGTAGAGCTTGCCATTGCCATATGTTGACATTAATATTACAGCGTGTCATTTCGGAAGTAGCATTTACATGTGGTTTCTAGATTCTACACCACTAGTCTTGAGAAATATAGATCAATATCAGCCGCCTTCTTTGAAGGCTCAATTGTAAATTTTGTTTACATTTTGCATTCTAATTTTGCTCCACCTATGAATCAGCCAACGTTTTAAACATTTGTTGAATTTACACCAGTCAGACTTGAGAAATATAAATCAACATCAGCCGCCTTCTTTGAAACCTCAATTGTATAAAGTTTGTAGTCTTTTTGATGATGCTCTTTTACAGGGTGGAAATCATGTTTGTATTTTTCGATTATGATTTAATAAGTTATGTATTCTTTAATTTACAAATTTAATATATATTTTTAAGGTTTAAAGTAAAATAGATAATAAGAATGAGAAATGTTTAGTAAATTTGGCTACCATCTTCACAGTTGATTACTTCGATATTTTTACTTACTCGTTAAAACACAGAGCCGTCTTTTATTTGTTAACTGGACGGAAAGATATCACGGAGCCATTGCACGGAACTTTGACAAAAGGCGTTTGGCTACAAATTAGACCTTTCGGCCTCCATCCTTCCGGGTTTTCGTGGTGCCAGTGTTCGTTTACGGTCTCACATGACAAGTTTTGACTGTCGAATCCACACTCGAGCTTTCTTCGCTGTTTCCAGTCGTGTTAATAATTCAAAGCCGAATTTTTATTCTTTATTTTTTGTTAAGACGGGAAAGGCGGTAACCTAGTTTGGCCCTTCTATTCTGTCCTTATAAGTACAATCGAACTCCTTCCCATTCCTCCTCCATCGAAGTACTCCTTCTCTTAGAGTTATTTTCTGCTCCAAATCTTTAGGCCAGAAATCATATCATTTATCTGCCAACAGTGAGTTTCCATCTGATATCATATAATCCATCTGCTAAAAGAAATACGAGATCATATTCTTTGTCTGGTAATACTAATCAGATTTAAGATGAAGAGCAGTCTAATGGCGCCACTGGTCATTATCTCTTTCCTGCTCGTTGCAAGCCGTTGCTGCAGCGCCAGATTGCTGGAGAAAGAACTGTTTATTGCCCCCGCCAATCCCCCGGCCTTTGATCCCAATTCGAATTCCGTGGCCGACGATCACGTGGAGAAGGATGCGGTTCAATGTGATCAAGAGGATAGCCGCTGCACCAGCTCTTCGACAACCTCCTCGAAGAATTCCGTGAACGTGATCAACAAGTTATCGTTCAAGCTTAGTCCGATTATTCAAAATATAAAGAACGCCAACGAATTCCCTGCATCCAACGAAGCGGAGGGCGTATCAAATTTAATGCCCGAGGGCGGACCCCGTCTTAAAGTAAATTCCGTGCAGATTACCGAACAACGGCTCTCCACATCCAATAATAGCCCCGGGGTCGGTCACATGCAGATGGTCCGTCATAAAACAGAAACAAGAAATCCCGACATCTTCAAATCCCATCACAGCAATGGAGATGATCACCTCCAGCAGAATAAACGCAAGCTCGGCTCTACGCCAAGCCCAGGAGTCGGCCATTGAAGGGTTTCAGCTGTATACAAAACATTAATAGAACAGAGTTAACAGCAAGAATTTTTGAAATTAAGGGTTTCATTGATGATTTTTCTGCGTATAGTGAATTCAACGATATCGTTCAATACCAAGTATGCAACAATATTTTCCAAAGTGACCGTTGCGGGTTCATATCGAGGTGGGAGATTATAGGCGATTAGCAAGGCTGCTTGATTGATAGATTTTTATCCGCATTACAAATCATCACACCTTTCGAAACCACACTACAGCTGTCAAACGCCTCTAAAGTTTGTAATTTTTATCCATCAGGATCTACTTCATCGCCATGTTGCGTATATTCCTTTTTCTATCCAAGAAGCTTCGTACTGATTAAGAGAACTATCGAAGTTATACTTCAATTTGAATATGTGTAAAGAGGAAGTGTTCTAGTATCCTTCTTTGTTATTAGTATAGTCACAAAGCTCTTTCATGAATGCTGATACGCGTCTATTAAGCAATTGATGTATTAAGCACACATGATTCATCTATTTTGTAGGTCCACATACATTTGCTTTCAACGATTTTGCAACCCAACCACTTTGCTTGCGTTTCAGATTGTTTTCTTAACAGAGAATTCCGATTCCACATGGCTGCACATGATGCCTCAAGTTTGCTGCCCCCACATCACCTTTGACCGTGTATTGGGTTCCCTAGAATTTGAAGTGAACATTTTAATCTTTAGCAGGTTATGCATGTAATAGTTTGATAAATTAATTTAGTTTTAGTGGATGTTAATTATCATTATCATATATATAATGTTTAATTAATAATAAATATGATAAACTCAAGTCTCACTCTATCAAAACATTTATAAAGTTTACAATTTTTAACTTCAGTAAAACATGAATGTTTATTGTTAATTAGAAGTTTGACTCTTTTGATTTCCTGGTAACCATGCTTTTATAAAATTTACCATTTTTTACTTCCATGAAACATGGACACGTATTAAGAGAGTTATAGATAATTACATTTCATGGGAGGAAAAAAGCAATACATTCATACTTATAAAATCAATAAATTTGTTTCTTTTTTCATAAGATTTAGTTTTAGTAATATGAAAAAATGAATTTTGAATTACAAAATTATAAACACAATCATCATGGCTTATAACAAAGATTTTTTTCAAAGGATTTAGTTTTAGTAATGTGAAAAATTGAATTTTGAATTGAAAAATTGTAAACAAAATTATCATGGCTTATAATAAAGAGGGGACGTTGTATCACTCTTTTTTAAAGGAGAAATGAATTTTCTACAATTTCTAACTTGTCTCTACCTATTACAAAATTAATCTTTCTCAAAGGCTTGGTAAATATATCCACCACATTATAATTTGTATTATAGTACCTTAAATCAAATATTGTTGTTTTAATCTTTTTCTCATGAACTGGTGTTGAGTTTGAGTTTCAATATGCTTTGATCTTGCATGATAAATTGGATTGTTTGTCGATTTTATTGAGATTTTTTTATCACATTTGATAAATGTAGGTACTCCTTACCTTTTTGTGATGTCTTCAAAAATATGCATTATTCAAATTGTTTCACAAGTAGCATTGCACAATGATTTATACTCATATTCAATTGAGGACAAGGAAACAATTGGCTTATTCTTGCTACTCCAAGAAATGATGCCAAATCTATCTTATATTGAATCCATATCTAGTGGTGATTTTCTATCCTCTAGATCTCGTGCCTAATCAGAATTTGAATAACTTATGGACTCAATATTCAAATTCTCAGTATATTCATTATCAAAATTTACAATCTCTTTCAAATATCAATTGGGTCTCTTAGCTACATTCTAATGACTATCATGTGGTTTAGTCACGAATTGAATAAGCATGCTAACTGAATATGCAATATCTTGTATTGTTCTAGTTAAATAGTTTAGAATTCCCATCATCTATCTATACAAAGTACCATTTACTTCTTTTATATCATCATCTTTGCATAAATTCAAATTATTTTCTACTGGAGTAGACATTGGACTACATTCACTCGTTTTGAACCTTAATGTCCAAGATCCTTCATGCATCTTACCAAGATCCTTCATTTCAAATTCCTGTGATAATTGCCTTTCGTTCTCATAAATAAGTTTTCTAACACATCCTATTATGATTAAATCATCAACATACAATGAAATAAAAGAAGCAGTCTCATTTCTATATTTCTTTATGTAAATATCTAGATCACTCTTACTTTTGATGAAACCTTGTTGGAAGAATAAAGTGTCATTTTTAACATGCCATGACTTAGAGTGTTTGAGAGCATATAGTACTTTAGTTAACCTACTTACAAAATGTTCTCGTCCCTAATTTAAAAGAACTTATGGTTGAATAAGATACACTTATTCTTTTAACTCACCATTCAAAAATGATGACTTAACGTCCAAGTGATGTTATTTCCAATTTTACTTAGTAGCTAATGAAATAATTAATCTAATGGTATTCATTTTATCTACAAGTGAAAACATGTCCCCATAATATATTCCTTCTTTTTGTGAATAGCTTTTTGCAATCAATCTAGCTTTAAACATGTATATACTACCATTAGCATTGAACTTAGATTTAAACAACCATTTTGAACCTATAGGAATTTTATTTTCAAACAGTTTTGTAAGTTCCCAAGTTTCATTTTTTGTTATGGAATCACATTGCCATCTCATACGATTTATCCATTCCTTATTATTCTCCTTTCTCAAAATTCAAATGTTCTTCTACACTCATAACTTGAGTCATCATAGTAGAATACTTATACCTAATAGGTGTCTAAATTTTCCTTGTCGATCTTTGTAGTGTCTCACTGCTCTATGAAGTTGCTCCAATCTTTCTTGTTGTACTTTGGCTACTTGTAGCTTCAATGATATTTTGATCTCCAACATCATCCTGTTGATCTTTAATTTCTTCTTCTTTTGTGCTTTTAATGCCTTCTTAAGGAAGTTTCCTTGCATCTTGCTCATCTTCTTTTTGAACCACATGTGCATACTCATAAAATATAACACTAGATTTTTTTTTATGAGTAATGGGATCATACATTTTGTAAGCTTTATGATTAGTGCAATAACCAATGAAGATAAATTTGATCAAATTTGCATCGATTTTTCTTCTCTCTTCCTTTCTCTCTTCCTTTGGAACGTCGGAAAATGTTTTACTCCCAAAAATTCCCAAATGATTAATAGTTGGTTTATAATCATAAAATGCTTTATAATGAGTTTTATTCTCAAAAAATCGGGTTGGACTTCCATTTGTTATAAACATACAATTAATTATTACTTCATCCCAACAAACACTTTCAAGATTCTTACATTTAATCATGCTTCAATGACATTCAATCGGTGTTCTATTTTCCCTCTTTGACACTCAATTTCGGTAAGAAATATGTCAAAATGGGCAGTATTTCTGAATCCCATCAACGCTGCAGCATTTGATGAAATATTCCAATGTGTATTCTCCTCCTTGATATGATCTAAGGATCTTGATGTGTTTTCCGATTTGATTTTGAACCATGTTTTTAAAATCTTTGAAATATTCAAAGACATCACATTTGTTTCGTATGAAATAAACCCACGTAATTATTCTTATATCATCAATGAAGATAAGAAAATAAGAATCTCCCCCAAGTGAGCTAGATTTCATTGGCCCACACACATAAGTATGCACTAATTCAATAATATCCCTTTTCCTTTTCTCTGTAATTATAGGGAACTCATTCTTATGTTGTTTTTCTAGTGCATAACCATCACATTTAGTATGTTCATTCTCAAAGATTGGAAGACACTCCACTATCTCTTTCTTTTGAACTAAAATTATATCTTTAAAATTTACATGACCATACCTTAAGTGCCATAGTTCTTTTGTAGACATAGTTGTTGATGACAACAATTTATGATCCTTAATAGTCGCATAATGTTTGTAGAGGCCTCCCACTCTAATTCCTTCTTCTATAACATTGTAGTGATCATATATGGCATTCACAACACAACCTAACTTCACAAATTCAATTGTTAAGCCTCAATATGTAATTGTTTAAACTAAGATTAATTTGTTCTTAATCTCTGGCACATACATTACATTCTTGATTTCTTTCACATCAACACTTGGAAAATTCACACATACATCACCATAACCTTCTATTTCATTACATCTATCATTACCTAGATATATTTTACCATCATTAGTTTTCTCATCATAAGTTTCAAACCAATCTCTATGACATGTAATATGAATAGAAGCACATCAATATATGAACTGTGCATTACGATTATTTGTTTCTCCTAAGAAAGATACATTTGAAATAAATAACTTCAAGAGATTTTTGAGATCACCACTTATTGTTGCTTATCTATCAACAAAAATTCCTTCATTTATTATATATTTGGAGTCATGAAGCTTCTTTTTCCTACAATCCTTAGCATAATGTTCTAACTTACCACAATAAAAACATGATTTATTTTTCTTCACACTGTATCCATATTTCATGATGCCCCTCCTTGATGAAGTTTTTCATTTGACTTGCCTCAAACATTCTTTCCCCGTGGATTTAAATTGTATGTATTTTTGGCCTTGTCCATTAAAACAAATTTTGAACTTTGAAACCCACTATTAATAATCTTTTGTTGTTTCTCTTCTTCTAATATGGTACCTGTAAAATTATGAAATGAAGGTTCTTTCTCTCTTGGTGCAAGACTGATGATAAATATCTTATATTCATCTAACATACCATTCAACATAACAATTTTTGGATTGATATATTATTTTCATTGAAATAATAGTCATCATATTGTTCAGTCGAGGTGGATCAACTAGGTGATAAGTCAACTCAAGACTTAATTCAAGTCGATGATTAAGTTGAGGTCGAAGTGATCAAGTGAGAATTTGAAGTCAAAGTGATCGACAAGAATTAGAAAGGAAACCTAATAGGAGGTCGACACTGTAATGTCCCCCTCAAATTGACGACTCATTAGCCTACACAACTCTCATAGGCTATAATCAACAAAGAAAAAGGTGAGTCAAAGTATCAAACCCTAAAGATATATTAAATAAAATAAATAATTATATTACATTCTTTCCCCATGGCTTTAAGTTGTATTCCTTTTTGGCCTTGGCCATTAAAACAAATTTTGAGCTTTGAAACCCACTATTAAGATTCTTGTTTTGTTCCTCTTCTTCTAATATGATACCTGTCAAATTATCAAATGAAGGTTCTTTCTCTCTTGGTGCAAGAATGGTGATAAATATCTTAAATTCATCTAATATACCATTCAATGTAAGAATTGTTGGATTGATATATTATTTTCATTGAAAGAATAGTCAATAGATTGTTCACTGGAGGTGGATCAACTAGGTGATAAGTCAACTTAATTCAAGTCGATGATTAAGTTTAGGTTGAAGTCATAAATTGAGAAGTTGAAGTCGAAGTGATCGACAATAATTAGAAAGGAAACCCAATAAGATGTTGACAATGTAATGTCCCCATGAAATTGATGACTCATTAACCTACACAACTGTCGTAGGATATACTCAACAAATAAAAAGGAGAGTCAAAGTATCAAACCCTAAAGAGATATTAAAAAGAAATAATAATTATATTTTAATCCGGTGAGGGTTTGATTTGGTCAAGAAGGAAGATCAAGAAGAATTGAAGAAGAAGAATAAATAGAAGAGGAGCCTGCCTTTTTGGGAATTATGATTTGATATGTATTGAGTTCTATTTTTCCAACATTTTCGTTAGGGTTTTAGGGAAAACCCTTCCAGTGCAGGTTTAGTTTCGGGTTTGCAATACCCACCCTAGCTAGACAAAGTAGAGTTCATTTGGAGTCTTTGTCTTGTGCTATTTTCTGAAAATGTTGAAGTATATTGGAGCAGAGTAGTGGGAGAATTGGAGAGCCTTGGTTTCTATGTTGGCATCATATCGGGTTTCCTTGTGTGTTTTGTAGCAGATTGTGTAGTTGCCTAGCCACTAGAGATATTTGTATTGTTGTTCCCATTCATAATAAGATGTCATATTATTCTTCTCTATTTATGTGTGCATGCCATGTGTTTGATAATATTCCTCATTGAGAAAATTATTGTGAGGGTTTCATATCATTTTCACATAGGAAGAATTAATAATTTGGGTCAAGGATATTAAAGTGGTACCAAAGATGGTGATATTGATAGCCTTTGATTGGACCAAAGAAATTTCCTTAGCTAAAACAAATTGCATAATTTGTTTGGAAGAAAAAGGGGGTGGCACACTTGAGGCTCAGATCTGAAACTTTTTGAGCATAATTTTTAAAAATACATTGGCTATTTTAATTCCTCTCGGAAAAATACCCAATTTCAAAAAAAAAACCAATCAAACTAAAGTCTCGGAACTAAAGTTATCATCATTTTAATTTCGACAGTTGTTCAACGTTTTTCCGAAAAAAGACGTGTGATTTACAGTGAGGGGAAACTTTGGGAAGGAAATGAGATTGTGTGCATAAAGTGGTGATTATACCAGACTGCAATGCTGAGGAATAAGGGGGGTGGAGTACAATTCTATAAGAAATCACCAGAGAGGAATTCATAAGAAATCCCGCCAGAATCATAACCAAAAGGAAGCATGGGGAACCAGGGTGAAGAAAAATTCGAACAATTGTTGAAATCTATAGTTGCAAGACAACTATATATGATTTCAAGCCAACATCAGACAACACAACTCTTGACACAACTCATTCAAATCCAAGGAGGCTAGATGAGAATCAAACAGAGGGTTGTCAACAAAGTAGTAGGGACTGTAGGGAGAATAACAACAGTCATATTCCAATACAAAGCGACTCTCCGATAGGTGGAAGTAAATACCAAGGCCATCATTACCGCAGTTTCTTATGGAGAAACAGACATAAGTTCTAGAGCAATAAGACCATGATAATGATCCCCTTTAGGGTTACAAAGAGTACATAGCCACACTAGAAGGTTTCCAGGAAGTATTTTCTTTCCAAGACTATTACAATGCTAAATATAGGAACAAACCAAGGGAATGAAATAAAGTAGTGCAGTACCAACAAAACTATCATCTTATGCATAGGATAAGTAGGTTAACTATTCCCTCTTTCGATTGATCAACTAAGAGTTCAACTAGCGCTTGAGTGCAGAATATGGACACTTACCTCTAGCTAAACCCAATGATCAAAGTAGAGGAAATCGAGATTTCCACCTTACATTTAGATGGGAAGGCTCATGAATGGTGGAATCATGGGTTGGTCACCCTTGGACATGCTAACATTAAATCATATGTAGAAATCACCCAGAGGGTGATGGACAGGTTCAAAAGGAAGGATCCTTAAATTCATTTCAGGGAGTTGGCCCAATTGAGATAGATAAGTACGCTGGAGGCATTTATCATAAAGTTTTAGAGGTTGGATGTCAAGGAAGCTAATATCTCAAAACAAAGGTTATTGATGCTATTTAAAAAGGGGCTAAATTAACCCTTAAAGGGTTGGGTTAAGGGTTTTAGGCCACCCACATTACAGGATGCCATCAAGAAAACTAAGGATATGGTAGACACATCAGCTAGAAAGGCCCTAGTAAAGAGCTTCATTCCTCAGAAGGGGCAGAAGACAAATTTTCCCCAACAGACATGGACATGGAAAGATAGGTTGGATGAAGACACTTAGCGAGATCTTAGAAGAAAGAAACTATGTTTTAGTTGCAAGCATCTATGGGAACCAGGTTACCGATTTACGGGGAGGGGAAAGGTCCATTATATTGAAGTATTATTTGATGAAAAATATGAACGTGAGGAGGAGAACCCGAACAATCCATATGAGGGTCAAAAAAGTTGTGAGGCACCACACCTTGAAATTCCATAACATGCACCATTACAAGAAGGGGTCAAGAAGGTGACCATAGACACATTGTCAGAAGTCCCCAGGTACTATACTTTCCGAATTAGGGGCATTATGCAAATACAAAGAGTTACAATGTTGATTGATGGAGGGGCCACCCATAATTTCATAGATGCAACATTGGTTACTGGGAGACAAATTACCACAGAGGAATTTGAGGGTTTTGAAGTAGTAGTGGAAGATGGGTACAACATTAGAGGATTAGAGGGTTGGATGTGACATTTTGTAGTAGATTGTGTAGCTTCCTACTAGCCAATAGTTTATATTCCTGGTCTTGTTCTGCAACTGTTTTTCACAACCACTAGAGATATTTGTATTCTTGTTCCCATTCATAATAAGATGCCATATTATTATGCTCTATTTTTGTGTGTTACCATGTGTTTGATAATATTCATCATTTGCCAAATTATTGTGAGGGTTTCATATCATTTTCACATAGAAGAATTATTAATTTCGTTCAAGGATATTATAGACACTAGAGTGTCAATTGACTTGAGACCGGCCAGGTTGAGTGTGTATTTGACTATTAAACTAATAGAATATTGAGATTCACAATATAACAACCAATAATATATGTGGATCTATAACCATGTTTAGTGATGTGATTTAGGTTTTTTCATGTTCTAAAGCCTATAAATAAGATGTGTTGTAATGGTATTGAGTTAATATTCATGTTAGTGTTGTTGTGTGTGTAGATGTAAGACTATTTGGCTACATAGTTGTTCTTGTGTAAAGAAAGAGAGTATGATTAAGATTGTGTCTGTAGATGAAGATTATTTATGTAAATCTTTATTCATTGAATGAATAAGAAAACAAGAGAGAAAGACACTTAAGGAATGTTGGTTTTTAGGGTAAAATCTCTATGTACTATGTGATTGTCATTTATTTCTTGTTTAAGTATCTCTTCTCTTTCCTAGTTTATGTAGTGTGGGTGTGTATCTCCTTACAAGTGGTATTAGAGCTAATTTAACTTGTTTTGTTACAAAAGTGGTATCATATATTGGATGTGAGCTAAACCTAGGTTCAATGGAAGCTGTAAGTCAAATATCTTTACATTACAATTCTGCTTAAAAGAATGGAAAGTAGTATGAGAATAGAGTTAGAAAAATTCAATGGCTAAAATTTTGATCTTTGGAATATTAAAATTGAATATCTTCTGGTAGATCGAGAACAATGGGAGGTCGTAAGTCCCAGAACCATTTCTATAAGCAACCTTGCATTTGAGTTCATTAACTGTTAATTTTGATAAGTTTATTCCTGGTTATTTCTCTCCATAGTATCTGATATGTTACACATTTTTTTACATTTTGCAAACTAAACAGTTACAAATTTGTTTACATTTTTTTCTCCTTCGTTGTAAACATTGGTTGAATCTACGTGAATCTACACAATTCTTCTTAATAACTATAGATCAATATCAGTCGCCTTCTTTGAACCCTCAATTGTAAATTTTGTTTACATTTTGCAGACTGATTTTGCTCCACCTTTGAATCAACCAGCGTTCCAAGCATTTTTTCAATCTACACCATTAGTCTTCAGAAATATAGATCAACATCAACAACCTTCTTTGAAACCTCAATTGTATTAAGTTTGTAGTCTTTTTGATGATGCTCTTTTACAGGTTGGAAATTTAGTTATGCCGATTTATGAAATCATGTTTCTATGATTATGATTTATTAAGTTATATATTCTTTAATTTACAAACTTAAGATATATTTTTAAAGTTTAAAGTAAACTAGATAATAAGAACACGAAATGTTAGTAAATTTGGCTACCATCTTCACAGTTCAGTAATTCAATATTTTTATTTACTAGTCAAAACACAGAGCCGTCTTTTATTTACTAGGAAGGAAAAAAATCACTGATCCATTGCACAGAACATTGACAAAAGGCGTTTTGCTACAAATTTATACCTTTTGGCCTCCTTCCTTCCTTCCCGATTTTTATGGCGCCAACGTTCGTTTACATTCTCACATGACAAGTTTTGACTGTCGAATCCACACTCGAGGTTTCTTCATTGTTTCCAGTCATGTTAATAATTCAAAGCCAAAATTTGACTCTTTATGTTTTGTTAAGACGGGAAAGGCGGTGAACTAGTTTGGCCCTTCTATTATATCCTTATAAGTACACTTGAATTCCTTCCCATTCGCCCCTATTGAAGCATTCCTTCTCTTAGAGTAATTTTCTGCTTCAAATCTTTAGACCAGAAATCATATCATTTATCTGCCAACAGTGAGTTTCCATCTGATATCATATAATTCATCTGCTAACAGAAATAAGATAACATATTCTTTGTCTGCTAATACTGATCAGATTTAAGATGAAGAGAAGTTTAATGGCAGCACTGGTCATTGTCTTTTTCCTGCTCATTGCAAGTCGTTACTGCACCACCAGGTTGCTAGAGAACGACTCGTTATTGGCCCCCACCAATCCCTCCGCCTTTGATCACAATTCGAATTCTGTGGCCGAATATCACGTGGATAAGGATGTGGTTCAGTGTGATCAAGAGGATAGTCTTTGGAGCAGTCGTTGGAGCAGCTCTTCAGTGAAGCATGCAGGGGAGTGCTTCATAAAACAATAGACAACTACTAAAAGATTTTTAGCACTGTCTAACAACACCATTAAGCTTCAGCCACTGTTTCAGCAGGTGTTTCAACAAACAATAAATAGTTATTACATCAAAAAATTAAGTGAACCACTCCTGCATCATAAACAAAGATCAATATTCTGTTCTACAACAAATTTTTCCATAGGTGTTTAACAAAGAGTAAAATGCTATTACGATAAACAGAGTTATAACAGAACAGGGGAATTAAACTAGAAAATTACAGAACTCATTGCAGCTGAAAATATCTTCAATGAATCATTCTCTACAACAGTAAATGTGGGCCTAATGGTTAAGAACATGTGTTTCCTCTTAAGAGGTCACAAGTTCAAATCTAGATTGACCGGTCAAAAACTGAAACGGTACAGTTCACAAACACCAATGTTCTTTTTGTGAATTTCAAATAACTCCTTTGCTAAGAGATTTTTAAACAGGTCTACAAACTAATCTTCAAATCTGCAAAAATCTACATAAATTTCATCATTTTTTATCAGCTTTCGAATAAAATGATATTTTGTATCAATATGCTTAGTTTACTTATGGAAAACATGATTATGTGATAGAGAAATGGATGGTTTATTGTCATAGAAAATATGAGTTGGTTCTTGTTGGTCATGCAACAATTGAGTCATAATCCTTCTCATCCACACAGTCTGACATGTAGTTTCTATGGCTCCAACATATTTTTCCTCAGCAAATGATAAAGGCATAATGGGATGCTTCTTTGAAGCCCATGCTACTGCTCCTAATTCAAAGATGAACATGTCTCGAGTTGTGCTTGTGCTCTTCCTATCATCTGCACTCCCTGCAAGATCACTATTAGTATATCCAATCAAATTAAAATCTGAATCTGATGTTTACAAAACACCATAATTTATTTTTCTAGCAACATTTCTTAGGATCATTTTTCCTCCTTGCCAATGAGTACTCTTCGGAGTCTCCATAAATCTAGAAATGAAACTTACAACAAACAAAATATTACGTCTTGTTGTTGTCAAATACATAAGACTTCCAGCTAGTCTTTTATACAGAGTTCGATCAACACATGACCACTCATCATTCTTACCGAATTTTGTGCCAGTTGCAATTGGTGTTACAATTGGTTTATAGGTCACCATCCTAAACCTTTTCAATATTTCCTTTGCATACTTAGTTTGATAAATAAAAATATCATCTTCATATTGATTTACTTCAATCCCTATAAAATACTTCATCATTCTTAAATTAGACATTTCAAACTCAGTTTTCATGGTTGTATTACACTCATCCACTGAAAGATTTCCAGTGAAAATCAAATCATCAACATATAAGCATGCAATCAAGAGTTTACCTTCCCAATTTACCTTTGTATACAATTTTGGCTCACTCAGACTCCTATTGAATCATTCACCATTCAAATATTCATGAATTATGTTGTACCATACTCTGGGTGTTTGTTTCAATCCATACAATTCTTTCTTTAACCTGTAGACCTTACTTTCTTATCCAACAATCTCGTATCCTGGAGGTTGTTTCACATAAACCTCTTCTTCTAGAAAACCATTTAAAAATTCATATTTTACATCCATCTGGTACATACACCATTTATTATGAGAAGTAATGGCTAACACCATTCTTACTATATCAAGCCTAGCTACATGTGCAAAATTTTCATTGTAATCAACATGGGGTTGTTGACTAAACCCCTGAGCTACAAGCCATGTTTTGTGCTTCTTAACTTCACCTTCAACATTTAACTTGGTCTTATAAATCCATTTAACACTTATACAATTTTTATCTTCAAGTAAATCTACAAGTTCCCAAGTGTTATTCCTTTCTATGGCATCAATTTCCTCATTCATAGCTTCTACCCAAACGTTTTTCTTAACAACATCATCAAAATTTACAGGATCATATGTAATTAATGCAAAATTTGAAACTTGATCTACTTCATCATTTTGCTCATATAATTCTCTTAAAATTCTAGTCTTTTGACCTCTAATTCTATTTTTTAATGAAGCTAAAGTAGGATTTGATTCATCACTTACCTCTAATATTTTTTGTTTTCCACCATGACCTGATGACTCACCCCACTCATATCTTTTGGGTGTTCTTAGCTGTGATGGGGTGACTCCTGGTGATTTTCTTACAAAAGTTATTGTTGCAAGTGTATGTGACTATGGAATCAATTGTCCACCCCGTACTTCCTTCTCATCTCTATCACCATCATCATGGGATATTCCAGCTCCCCCTGAAACAGTTTTATCAATGCTACCATCTCAGGCCTCTTCTTTCTTGAACTCAACATCTCTACTGATAACATACTTCTTGGTGATGGGATTATAGAGTCTATATGCCTTAGACTCCTCACTATATCCAACAAAGACACATTTCTCCCTTATGTCATCAAACTTTCTCCTCAGCTCTTCAAGTACATGTGCATAAGCTACACACCCAAAAATCCTCAAATGAGATACGTTGTTATTCTTACCACTCCAAGATTCCTAGGGAACTTGATTCTTCACACTCTTAGTTGGAATCCTGTTTAGAATATATACTAAACAAATAAATTCATCGCCCCAATATTATTTTAGAATATGCTTCTCCTTCAACATACTTAGAGCCATATTCATAATGGTTCGATTCTTCCTTTCAACTACTCCATTCTGCTGTGGAGTATAACAAGTAGTAAATTATCTCTTGATTCCATGGGATTGACAAAACTCCATGAAATCATTTAGCATATACTCACCTCCTTTGTTTTATATCAAGACTTTAATATATTTCCCACTTTCATTTTCAACCATGACTTTAAACCTCTTAAATATATAAAAAAATTCATACTTCTGCTTGAGCAAATAAACCCAATTTTTTCGACTGAAATCATCAATACAAATCATAAAATAGAAATTTTCAGTCAATGAAAATGTTTGCATCACTCCACATAAGTCTGTGTGCACAATTTTCAATGGATCTCTATCCCTATATGAAACTCCATAAATAAATTTAACCTTGTGATTCTTCTCAAGTATGCAACTCTCACACGAGCTTGCTCGTTGTTGAATATTGGACAACCCGTTCACCATTTTTTTTCTTCAACAACAATTCTAGAATTCCAAAATGTAAATGGCCATATCTCAAATGCCATAACCATGACTCATCTAAAACTTTAGCTTTATAGGCATTAAAAGAGTCAATCATATTATTTCTCATAATAAGTTGAAACATTCTATTCTTTGTCATCTCTACTCTGGAAATCAACTACTTACTTGGATACTTATCATACCTTGTTTTTGAAGAACAATTTGTACTTTTTTCTATCAGTTGTCCAACACTTAATAGATTGAAATTCATACCAGGTACATAATAAAAATCATCCATTTTTCTTCTTTTATCATTCTTAGTATAAACAAGAATCACACATTTACCATTAAATCTTACCCTACTGTCATTACCCAACTTTACCTCAGACTGAATAATAGGATCCAAACTGAAAAACAAGTCTTTATTTCCAGTCATGTGATTGCTACATCCGTTGTCTAAAAACCAAACATCATTTGAACTTTCCTGGGTGACATTACAAGTGAGAAATATAGATTTTTGGTCATCCCATGACTCCTCTGTCATGTTGGCAGACTGCTTTCCAACATCTGCTTGCTTCTTCTAACACTTGTTAGCATAATGTCGAAATTTCTTACAATAATAAAATTGTACCTTAGATCTATCATACCTTTTATTTCCTTCTTGCTAGGATCTGTTGCTACCCCCCCTTAAAATAGGAGGATGTTGCCTCTTCCTCTAGTAACATGCATCTGGGATTTGAAGGCATTCTCTAATGCATTATCATATCTAGACATCCTCGATTCATGAGCAATCAGAGAACCAGTTAATTCATCAATATGCATTAGACTAATATTTTTAAATTCTTCTATGGGTACAACTACAAATTCAAATTTCTTTGGAAAAGATTTAAGAACTTTCTCAAATACTCTCTTGTTAGAGAGGTATTCACCATACCACCTTGGATGATTCACAACATCCATGAATTCAATCATGAAACTATCAACTGACTCATTGTTCTTCATCTTGAGATTCTCAAAGTCCCTTCTCAAATTCTGAACCTTGACAGTCTTTAACTTGGATACACCTTGATAGCTAGTGTCAACAGTTTTCCAAGCTTTCTTTGAAGACACTACACTTGGAACATTCAGAAATATGGTTTTATTTAGGACTTGTTGAATAAGAACAAGGGATGTGTTGTCTTTCTTTTTTTTCTCCTTCAACAAAATTCACTCAGCATTTGTCAGACCCATTTATGTTGCTTGGTCAACAGGCTCTAGATAACCAATAGTAACAAACTCCCAAAGATCTTGAGGATGCCCATTTCATATCAAATTCAAAATCATTGTATCGAGTTACAATGAGGAACTAGAAATATTACTAGCTCTAATACCACAATGAAGGATGCAGAGGAGTGCTTAATAAAACAATAAACATTTACTACAAGATTTTTAGCACTGTGTAACAACACTAGTAAGCTACAACCATTGTTTCAGCAACTATTTTAGCAGGTGTTTCAACAACTATTTCAACAAACAATAAATAGTTATTATAGAAAAAACTTAAGTGAACCACTCCTGCATCATAAACAAAGATCGATACTATGTTCTACAACACCTTTTTGAACAACTATTTCAGCAGGTGTTTCAACAAAGAGTAAGCACGGGAATTTAAATGAAGTTTTTAAACTGATATAGCAAATAGAGTATGCACGCTACATCATAATAAATATTCTATAATAAACATGAAAATTAACATGAGTTTACAAACTCAGATTCAAATAGGAACATAGTATAAAATTCCTTATTAATACTCTCAAAATTTCATTATCAAATTTCTCTCTGTGTATCACAAATCAAAATTATATATATATATATATATATATATATATATATATATATATATATGCCATTAGTTGGTTATCTTACCCCTTGGTTGTGCCTAAGTAGAATTTGGATTTTCAACATTAATGGTTCATTGTGATGGGTCAAAAACTGAAATGATGTGAGAGTGATACCTTTATCATTTCAGTGGTTAAGAGGGTGAATATTAATTTATGGGTAGTGGTAACTTTTCAAAATTTGATTTGCTGATATAAGTCTCTTTTCTCTTTTTTGGACAGTGGAATGATTAATCTTCTAACATTGGACAACCTCCCCGAAGAATTCCATGAAAGTGATCAACAAGTTATCGTTCAATCTTAGTCTGATTATTCAAAATATAAAGAAAGCCAATGAATTCCCTGTATCCAACGAAGCAGAGATCGGATTAAATTTACTGCGCAAGGGAGGACACTGTCTTAAAGTAAATTCGGTGCAGATAACCAAACGATGGCTCTCCACATCAAGTCATAGCCTCGGGGTCGGTCACATGCAGATGGTATGTCATAAAACAGAAACAAGAAATGTCGACATCATCAAATCCCATCACAACAATGGACATGATCACCTCCAACTGAATAAATGCAATAAACGCAAGCTCGGCTCTACACCAAGCCCAGGAGTCGGGAATTGAATGTTTCAGCTATATAGAAACATTAATAGAACAAAGTTATCACCAAGGATTTTAGAAATTCAAGAGTTGCGATGATTTTTCTGCGTACAGTGAATTCGACGATATCGTTCAATACCAAGTATGCAACAATATTTTCCAAAGTGACCGTTGCGGGTTCATATCGAGGTGGGAGATTATAGGCGATTAGAAAGGCTTCTTGATTGACAGATTTTTATCCGCATTACAAATCATCACACCTTCGTTAGAAACCACACTACTTCAGCTTGAAACGCCTTCGGTAATGGCCAATGGTTTTTTCCCAATTGGTGTATGCCATTTTTTATTGTTATATGTAAATATCATGATCCAAAGGGCCATGCAAAAATACTCGAGGTGAAGATGTAAATCTAAAGTTTGTAATTTTGATCCATTAGGATATATTTCATCGCCACGTTGTGTATATCCCTTTTTCTATCCAAGAAGATTCGTACTGATTAAGAGAACCATGGAAGTTATACTTCAGTTTGAATATGTGTATAGTGGAAGTGTTCTAGTATCCATTGAAATTATCCGTCAATTTGAACATGTGTATGGTGAAAGTGTTCTAGTACATTTCTTTGTTATTGGTATAATCACAAATCTCTTTCATGAATGTTGATAAGCGTGTATTAAGCAATTGTTGTATTAAGCACACATGATTCATCTATTGCTTTTTGGACTTTCTATTTTGTAAGTCCAAATACATTTGCTTTCAATGATTTTGCAACCCAACAACTTTTTTTCTGTTTTAGATTGATTTCTTAAAAGCGAATTTTCGATTCCATGTGGTCTTCACATGATGGCTCATGTTTCGTGCTCCCACATAGCCTTTGACCATGGCTTGGGTTCCCTCGAATTTGAAGTGGACATTTCAATATTTCTAAGGTCATGCATGTCGTTGTTATAAAACCAAAATTCCTTGAGAATATATATATATATATATATATATATATATATATATATATATATCATATGAAGTTTTTAGGGTTAGTTCAATTAATATAGAGTGAGATGTCAGTTTATCATGCTTTTGTTGGTTACGGGTTTGAGTATTTTGTAGATGGTTTACCATTATTAACTTCGATCAAACATGAAGAAGTATTAGGAGAGTTTTAAATAAGTACATTTACTCTCAAGAAAAAAAAAATATGCATTCCAAGGCTTATAAAATCAATAGATTTGTCTTTTTCATATTATTGATTTAGTTTTAGTAATATGAAAAATTGAATTTTGAATTAAAAAATTATAAACACAATCAACATGGCTTATAACAATGAGAGGGCGTTTTACCTATTACACCATAAAAAAAAGAAACGAGTGGTTATATTCTTTTAGCTTACTAGACAATGTTGGTGCACCTTACATTCTATTGCTAAATCTAACACTATGTTTTTTCCCATAATTGTAATTATGCACAAACTTCATATGTTAACAATATGAAGCATGTGATTTTGTTTTGATTTAATATAAAATCCAAACTGCTAACTAAGAGGGAACAACTTTGACAAGTACCGACCATGATACACCAGAGGAAATTGATGAGGTAGAGGGACTCATGGAATGGGGAAATTGATCAAGTAAAGGCACTGATGGAATGGTTGATTGAAGTGGAGCTAAGATGAATCAATGAAGAAAATAGGAATCTTGCACAAGAAGCTAATCTATTCTTGCAAACATAATGACTTCACCTAACATACTGATGAGAAGATCACGTGACCAATAAAGAGAAGGTCACATAGGTGGTTGAACAGTTAATAAATGTGGCAGTTGGCCCATACAGAGAGAAAATGGCCACTTGAATAACTGGCGGGAACTGCCCCTTTATATTTTGAATGATTGCATGTTACATTTGCAAGACATTGTAGAGATTATGAGGGGATGGAAAAGAAGACTAGTGGAGGAAAAAAAAACACGTGGAAGGTGAGTAAGAGGTGAATAATTTTTTATTGAAGAAGAACCCCACAATAGAGATTTCACCCAGATGCAGAAAGGAGACCCCACAACAACAAAAAAGGATAAGAAATGAGAAAAAGATCACAGAAGCATGAATGTGTTGATTGAGAAAGAAAATAATAGCTTTCTGGAAGAAAATAGGAATCTTGTCTCAGTTGTTGATGATCACCTTGAACAGAGAAGACTCAGATTGCTGAACTAGAGAAATAAAGCCTTGCAACTTGGTTCTTACTAGAAAGAAATTGACACTGGTAAGGGGAGGCCGCCAAGGGATTCTTTAGAAGAGAAGGGACTCCCTTTTGCAGAGGAGATCTAATTGAGAAAGCACTTGATAAACCTGTAGAGACTCAAAGCTCAGTGGGAGGTCGAAACTTCTACTCTGTGAGAGGAGGAAGGAGAATAACCTTCTTGTATCATCGCAAAATCAGAACACTTGAATCAATTTCCTTGGTGTTATCATGGCTTCGCACGAGGGTGGAGTGTTGTAGGAAGTGACTCTACAACAAGGCCTAAGTGTCACACAACCATAATTTTTTTTTTCTTACAACAACATAGTATTTCTCATTAAGTAAAGTGTAATACTCTTCTATCTTTGAAGAAATAAGTTACATTGATAAGAGGTCCCTTAATAGAAATATTTTTACAATTTTACCATTTATACTTGTATCATTTGTTATATGCATAATTACTAATCCTGCTTGTTCCATGTTATAATCCTTATGGTATAACTACTAGTCCCATGTTATAAGTCTTATGGTATAACTTCTATGTGTGGGCAAACCCTTGATTATTATTCCAAGGAAAGGATTGTTAAGGTTAGGGTTATTATTTATTATAAAACCCTTATCACGACCTTGTTTCCCTGTAGACTAAGTTGGCAGAGTTTCCACTTAATTGCTAAGGGTAAAGCAATGCCGATGGAAGGATTAATTCTATTATGGCTTTTATGTAAGTTATTAAAATGGTTTTCCCCTACTGATCAATCATAATGTAGGTTTGATGGTTAAACAATCATTTGTAAAATAATCACGTCGTAAACATGTCAACGTTAATGTTGTTTTGACATTTGATAAATGAGTAGTTGGTGGTTCTTAAGACAAGGCTTATCGTACTTTGTCTCCATTTAAAACACATGTTCATAGCCTCTCATGGCAACACTCATGTATGCTAGGTGTAACCTTCTTGGAATGTGATCTAGGTGAGTAATGCTCCAACCACTTCGCAGTTTTCGGTCATTCCTTCACTGTTTTGGTAATCTTCCAGCGCGAGATGAGGGTTTCTTATAGTTTTGAGTTAGGAAGCTTCTAGGTTTTCCTTTCTCTATCCTTTAGTTTCTTCCTATTTGGCTTTAGGATTGAGTGTTGTTTACCTATGCTAAACTTTGTGCATAGTATTTTTTCGTTTTAGGTTTTTTTTCTCGCTTCATTCAACATTTTGGGAGCCTGGGCATAACCAAGTTAGTGTTTTCTGGCCTCTTCTTGTTTAAATAAGTCACAATTATCATTACATAGTTTCCATTACTGTAACTTGTCAATGGGGTTTATTTACTATCCTCTGTTGAAGGTTTATACCTCTGTGTTACTAGGTCCTATGCAAATTTCACTTGATTCTTATATTTTGTTTAAATACTTAGTCGTAGACGTTGTCCCTATTAATGACTTTTCCTTAATTTTTTTTTTTAAAACTTTACAGATCATTCCACGTAATGGCTGCAACTGATTATGTATTCGAGTATTATAGTTTATTTTTCTCATTTTATATGTATAATTTCTTTTGGTAAGATATAAATTTTAGATACGTCGAGCTAATGATGGGCCCTTACTATGGACGAGGGTACTTAACAAAATGAGACATTGGTTCTCGCTAGTCAAATTGTTCTTCTATAGGAGTTTCCATATAGGGTTTTGAGCTACTCCAGATAAAATTTCATATCCTAACGCTCCCGTAATTATTTTAGAAAAGTTTCATTTCCTTTTTCTAATACATTGTGTGTCATGCATGTGTACTCAACTATATTAGCAAGGTTTCTCCAGATAATACTCAGTATGAATGTCCTTGTAAGTATTTTTACTTAAATGTCATTTATATTGTAGAAATTTGTCTTACCCAGGTGCCATACTAATCACTTCATTTAAAATTGTTGTTGACAGGTGTTAACTATGGATTCTACGCCGAGGCGTTCACCCTTGAGATGTATTTCAGTTTGTAAACTACACTCTAGATGTGGTTAAGGGAATTGATACCACTATCTATGATTTTTTCTATGAAATTATTGGTTACCTACTGTATTTCTATCGCCCACGTGCTTGGTATACTAATCAGAGAAGAAATGTAATATGATCATTTGTTATGTTCTTCTGATTGCAATTGTCCTATAGGAGTTGGTTGTATAAAAATGTTATGTTGTTTGGTTTGAAAATTAAACTACAAACTGGGTTGCTAAACCTCATAGATGCTTATTTCTTTTCAAAGGGGTTTTACCCTCATTGAGTTAATAGGGTTTATTTTTGGTAAAACTCAATTATAGTTCTATTCATAATTTCTTAAGGGAATTTCCTTGGTTCTTTAGTTTGTTGTCATGAATGGTTCCAAGAACTATTTTCAATGCTTTCATAATCTTATCTTGTTTCATTCTTGTTTTAAAATTTCTACAGAACCTAGAAGGATGATTTTAAAAAATCTGATGTTATGTGTTCAACCTTTACTACCTCGTTGTTTTATTCGATAAACTTAACTTTTTGTATATGCTAGATTTCCTCCATAGTAGTAGGTGCTATCATTTTAGAACCTCACCCTATTGGTTATAATTCAATTTATATAGAGTATTCTTCAGTACTTAAACTCTAGTAATTATATAGCCATACTTCCGAAATTCTAATCCAGATATTGATATACTCATTGATACCTGATACTTAATATGATAATCGCATAACAAAAATGAAATAAAATAAATGACATAATATCTAGTTAAATTGCAACTGTAACAACAATAGATTATCCATAAATTGCAACATGAACAAAAATTAAACAAACTAGAATAGAAGTTGCACATGCAATAAAAACCTCTAACTAAGATTTGTTTTAGGGAAAACACATGTTAAGTGGGTCATTCCTCCCAACCATTATCAAATCTTCCACATGTATCCACTATGACACCCTCGAGATGAATCCAGATCCAAGAACTTAACCAAGTAACCTGTTGCAGATTGTAGGGCTACACTATTGACATGAGTATTATTGTGTCATGTGATTTTTCCATATTTTACATCTGCTTTAGAATGGAGTACCATCCTCTTTGTTTCCTTTTCTTTTATAATATTTTCCTAGGTCTTTGGAACATGTACGAGCCTCTTTCTCATTGACCACCTATCAAAAAAAATTTTACGCATGTTTATTTGGATTCCCTAGAATCTTGAGATTTGTCTCACTTAGTTGAGTTAACTCAACAAATATTCATCACTTGTCCCCTTTCTGTTGTCACTTGGTATTTTCTCTTTTGGATCAACGAACTCTCTCTTCTAGAAGTACCACTTAATGTGTGCTACCTCTTTTACTAATTTGTTATTAATAAAACAATAAATAATAAAACAATAAGTATTTGAGTTTGATCACAAAGATCCATAATGTATTGATAAACAATAAAATAATAATAATAATTTTTAATTTCGAAACTTCGAGGTATCACTTTCACCCCTCTTTACAACTTAACGCGACCCTCAGTGTTATCTAATATTGGTTCGGATCGTTTTGGAAAAGAAATTGATATTTTTTTCGCATATGATCCTCCATTTCCCATGTAGCCTCTTCGGGACTAAGGTGTCTCCACTTCAATTTTACCTATTTGATGGCTCGATTCCAGAGTGTAAGATACCTCCCGTCGAGAATATGATCCGGATCTCTTTGGAAATCTCCTTCGGGTTCCACATGTATCATATTCCAATCCACAACATGAGTAGGATTATGTATATATATTTTTTTAATAATGAAACATGGAATACATGATGTACTTTTACTGTGGATGGAAGTGCAAGCCAATAGGCTACAAGTCCTATTAATGAAAGCACTTCAAAGGGACCACAATATCTATGAGTTGATTTAGTATACCTTCCCAGTATTCAAAAACTCTTTCTATGCTTTACACTTATATACACATGGTCTCTAATATTTAACTCTCTTGGGGTTCTTTTGGAATCTGCATAGCTCTTTCGCGTGTCTTCAGCTACTTTCAAATTATGTTGTACCTATTTCATTGTTAGTTCCATTTCCTTTAACATTTTAGGTCCTATAATTAATATGTTGACATGATTACTCTAGGAAACAAGGTTGTTACATTTTCTTCCATAAAGAATTTCAAAAGGACTAAGTTTAGCTAAAGCTTGGTAATGATTATTATATGTGAATTCAACCAAATGTAGATATTATTCACATTTGTTTGGTTTGTTCATAACATGAATTATAAGCATATATTCTACTATTTTATTAGTTCTTTTAGTCTTCCCATCCGTTTGAGGATGGTAAGCAGTGCTGAAATTTAATTTTGTATCTAAGCCTTTAAACAGGGATTTCCAAAAGTTTCCTGTGAATTTTGTATCTTTATCTAAGATTACAGTTTTAGGAATTCCATGTAGTCGGAACATTTCCTTCATAAATTTATCTTCTATGTTAATGGATTTATGGGTGGATTTAACTGGTATAAAGTGTGATGCTTTGCTAAATTTATCAAAAACAACCATTATTGAATCATTATGTTTATTGCTTTTAAGTAACCCTATTATAAAGTCCATACTTATAATTTCTCATATCCATTTAGGAATCGGTAGGGTTTGTAATAGTCTGACTGGATGTCGATGGTTGACTTTAACTTGTTGACATTATATCCACTTAGATAAATATTCAACAATTTCTCCTTTCATATTAGGCCAATAAAATTCCTTTCTTAGCATAGTAATTATTTTCTAATAGCGAGGATGTCAAGAGTATGGATTTTTATGTAATTAATTCGACATTAGTAGTTTAATTTCTTCTTCTTCAAGGATGTACAACCTATTTTTATACATCAATATCCCATTTTTAGAATGTTTGAAGTCTGATTTTTCAATTTTAGCTTGATTTTCTCCTAATTTTGATTTAATATTTTGATATTTTGTATCCTTTTCAGCCGCAATATTGACTTCTTCCTCTAAATCAGTTTCATAATTACTTATTCTAATTGTATAAATAAGATTTTCATTCCTACTCAAGGCATAAACTACCTTATTTTATTTTCCCTTGATATGTCTTATTTCAAAATCGTACTCTCTCAAGAATGTTAACCATCTTGCTTCTCGAGCATTGAGATTTTTTTATCAAATAGGTACTTTAAAGCAATATTGTCATATATCAATAGGATTTTTTTGTCCTATTAAATAGTGTCGCCACATCTTTAGTGTGTGTATTATCCCAACTAATTGTAAATCATGTGTTACATGATGTCTGTCGTGTTCATTAAGATTCCTAGATTCATAAGCAAATACATGATTATCCTACATTAATACTCCTCCTAGCCCTTCAATGCATGCATATGTGCATACAACAAATTCGTTATATGGATTTTCTATTGTTAGTATATGAGTTGTTGTTAGGAGATGTTTTAGTTTTTCAAAACTTTCTTGGCATTTTTTAGACCATATAAATGTTGTTCCTTTATTTTGTAGGGATGTTATAGGATGAGAAATCTTTGAGAACCCTTCAATAAAATTCTGGTAATAGCCTGTTATACCCATAAATGATCTTATGTCTAAAACATATTTTGGAATCTGCCTATCCATAATGGATTTTATTTTCTCACGGCCAACAATCATTCCCTCTTTAGAAACTACATGTCCTAAATATTGAATCTTATCCTTATAAAAATCACATTTACCAAGTTTAACATATATCTCTTGGTCTCTCAAGATCTGTAGAATTATTCTTCAAGTTCATGCTGTGTTCTTCAAGTTCATGCTCATTCTTTGAATAGATTAGTATATCATCGATAAATACAATTAAAAATGTTTTTAAGTATTTACTTGGGATACTATTTATTAGACACATGAATGAGGCTGGGGAATTTTTTAGCCAAAATGGTATCAGTACAAACTCATAATGTCCATATCTCATCCTAAATGTTGTTTTGTATGTGTCCTCATCTTTAATTCTTAGTTTATGATATCTTTCTTGCAAATCAATTTTTTTAAAAGATCATTGCCCCATGTACTTGATCAAACAGATCATCGATGTGGGGTAAAGGATATTTGTTTTTAATTGTCATTTTATTAAGTTGTCTATATATAATCGTAAGGTTCCAACTTTCTTTCTGAAAAATAGTATTGGTGCTCCCAAAGAAGATACACTTGGTGAAATATACTTATTGTCTAATAATTCTTGAAGTTGATATTTTAGTTCATTAAGCTCTAAGATATTCATCCCATATGGATATTTTGAAACTGCCACCACTTCGGGTAGTAAGTCTATAGAGAAATATATCTCTCTCTTAGGAGGTAATCCAAGAATATCTTGAAATACCTCTCGAAATTCTTGCAATATAAAGAAATTTTCTATGTCACTCTTACTTTCTTCTTTTTCATTATAAATTACATGTATTGCAAATACTTTGCATCCCTTATGAACACATATTTTAATTTGTAAGACTGAAATATTCCTAATACTAATGGTTCTTGGTATCCCTTTAATGTCAATATTGTTACCATTGTCATCCATGTAAGTAAATGTTTTTTCATAACAGTTTAAGAATACCTTATATTTTTTTAACCAATCTATGTTGATTAATACATCTGATCGAGATGGATGTCAGTCACCTCCCACCTATTCCAACTGGCTCATTTTCACAGTTTTCCAGTTTGGTAGTGTTTTCCTAGTTTTTGGGTCCCTGACTTCTGGGGCCATTTTTAGGCCCTAAACAAAGTTTTTAGAGCCCACCATAATTAGAATATAGATAGATTCAGAGTCTAATAAGAACATGTGTATTCCTCTGATAGACCTTTCCAACGGGATATCGTGTGCCTAAAATGGAGATAGTATGCAAAAGTTACGACCTCGGGAAGTTGATGTACTAAATTACCCAAACGGGGCCCACATGACTTTTGGCGCTTCATCTCCTAGGGTTAGGTTTTTGGATTTCTAGAGTTTTTTACATTCATGTTTATTGTAAAAATGCCTTTAGAGCCTCATTGTAATCACCTTCTTGTGAAAGAGCGCAACCATCACATCTCTTCTCAGAGATAAGACACCACCATTCTAGCAAGCTTGTTTTTCACTGCATTTTACAGTTTCAACTTATTTCCTTATTGAATAGAAACCAATTTTACTGTATATTTGTTATTCTTTGTTAAGAATATTTTGACAATAATTTGTATTAATTTCATTCTGCTCATAAAATCCAGATCAATGGTATCAGAGTGATCTGCTCCTTGTTGTTCTTAATGCATGTCCCCATCGAGGTTAGGGTACAAAGAATTGGGTCTAGAGATTATTTCTCTTGAGTAAAAAATCTCTCGCATGCCCAAGTGACCTCTCATGGTGTGAGAAAAGAAAGACGACAAGGCAAGATCTCCCTTCAAAATCTTGCTCGAGGAATCCCTCAACCAACAGAGGAACGAGATGATGAATAGTTTTGTGCAAATGCTTTGACGACTACCAAAAGGTGACACATCTTCCTCAAACGAAGACGTCACCCCCTTGAAGGTAAAAATAAACTTCAATATTTCTATATTTGAAGGTCAGATAGACATTGATTCTATAGACAAATGGTTGAATCTGCTAGAAGTTTATTTCTCTGTCCATAACTTCTCGAATAGAGAAAAGATTACTTTTGCGCTCCTCAAAGCCATTCCCTGTGTCAAATATTGGTGGGAAACTTTCTGTGAGTGGAAGGAAAAAAAGGAACCCTCATTATTTACAGTCATGATCACCTGGGAGTCCTTCAGGGATGCTATTAAGAAAAAATACTACCTTGTTGAAAGTTATGACGACCTGTACAAAAAATGGACCACACTGCGGTAGGAAAGAGACCAAGTAGTGCCCGAGTTCACAAATATCTTCCATACCTCATGCACAAACATGGGTGTCGAAGATTCTAAGTGACATTTGGTTCTCAAGTATCGTGAAGGTCTGCATAGATACATATAGGCCGAAATGGATTTTCTGGACATCTCATCCTTGGGTGCAACCTACTAATATAGCGTCAAAATTGACCAGAAGCTCAAACAAAAGACACAGAAATTTGGGCCTGGGAACCCCTCACAGCAAAAGCTAGGAAAGGGTGACCCCAACCTACAGAATAAAGGATAGAGAAAATACAAACCGCCTCAGGAAAACCAATCCAGGCCGCAAGAAAAGGACACCAAAAAGACAAAGAAAGATATCAGGAAGTGGTGCGACTTCCATAAGAGCCCCTGTCATAAAAATGTTGATTACCGTTCAAAGAAGACATTGATGGCTAAGGTGAAAGCCTATAAATCAGATGCAGGTTCCGACTCTGAGTCAAAACCAAAAAGGGGGAGACAGATCATTGAAGAAGAACCCAGTGCTACCGTTTCTACCACCAAGCTACATCATGGTGAACCAGATGAGCTAGAGGAAGGCAAGTGCCTTTTTCATTCATAGATGTGGGTGAAGGGTACCTCACTGCACTTCATCGTTGATATCGGTAGCCAGAAGAACCTCATCTCAGCATAGGTTGTCAAGCGACTCACCTTTCCGACAACGCTAGACCCATATCCCTACACCATTGTATGGCTCCGCCAAGGAAGTGACATACACGTCATACAACAATGTTGCCTGTCCTATGGAATTAATCCCTTCAAAGATGAGGTATTGTGTGATGTTTCCCCTCTCGAAGTGTGTAATGTTATTTTTTTCCAACCATATTTATGGAAACGCCATGTTGTATATGAGTCTAGGCCTCACAGTGTTATGATTAATTTGAACAAGAAATTCTACAGGATACTCGAGGTAGTCCCACCTAGTGTTATTTCCTTGATCTCTGCCAAGAAATGTAGTAAGGTCATCTCTCATACGAGGAATTTTGTCTTCTTCGTGACTCACTCTCAGAATGAGAGAAATATCGCAACCACATCCAGGGTATCTGCAGCCGACCTCTCCACATGACAGAAGCAAGTGGATAAGGTCATGGAAGAATACTCAGATATCTTCTCCTAACCTATCGGAGTACGTATGCACTGTCAGGTGAAGCACACCATCGATCTGACCCCCGAGGCACCACTACCCAATGGGCCAGTATACCACCACTCTCTGTTAGAGAATGAGGAGATCAAGTGACAGATCCAAGAACTTCTCCACAAGGGGCACATTTGTCCCAACTCATCACCTTGATGGATCTGAATCATCCTAGTATAGAAGAAATATGGAACCTGGCGACTCTACATTGATTACCAGGCTATGAATAAAATCACAATTAGAAACCGATACCTGATTTCCCAAATCGACGACCTCCTTGATCAGCTCACGGGAGCCAAATACTTCAGTAATATTGATTCGAAGTTTGGCTATCACCATGTCTTGATAGAACAAACAGATGTCTGGAAGACCACCTTCAAGTCAAAGGAAGGTCTTTTTTAATGATTGGTCATGCCCTTTGGTTTGAAAAATGCTCCAACCACTTTCATGAGGATGATCGATGATATCTTGCAACCATTCACCAATAATTTTGTAGTGGTGTATCTAGATGACATTCTCATTTAGAACAAGACTTGGGTAGAACACTTGCAACATATTGAGTAGGTTTTGAACATCCTGCGGCAACACAAGATATACGCCAACTTGGAAAAATTCTTCTTCGTTATGGAAAAGGTCCATTACCTAGGCTACATCGTTGATCAACATGGCATATATGTGGATCCAACCATGATACAAGTCATCTGTGACTGGCCAACCCCAACCACACTCACTGAGCTTCAAAGATTCTTCGACCTTGCCAATTTCTACCACAGGTTCATGTTGGGATTCTCCCATATTGTATGGGCCCTAAACTAAGTAATCAGGGGTGTTGGTAAGGATAAATTGGTGTGTGGTCGGTCCCAACAACAAGAGTTCAATGATTTGAAGCAACACTTTTTCTCAGCCCCAGTACTTTAACTACCAAACCTGCAACAACCCTTTGAGATCGAGACAGATCCTTTTGACTATGTTGCGGGCATTGTTCTCACTCAGCATGACCACCCTGTGGCCTATCATAGTGAGACACTATAAAATGTTGTCCATAAGTAACCTACTTACGAAAAATAAATGTACTCCATTTTGCAAGTCTTCTGCCAGTGGATACATTACATTCTTGGGAAGGAGACAATCATTCACATTGATCATAAGCCCTTGCAGTTCATGCATACACAAGGCAAATTGCATAATCACTGACATCAAAAGTGGTCCAACTACTTGCAGCAATTCCACCTCAAAATCAAGTATAAAACATGAAGCACTAATTGCATCGATGATTACCTCAGTAGATTTCCAGTTGCGACACTCACCGCGGTGCTAGACTCTTGCAGCCATGAGACCTATGGATGGATGCAACTCTATGAGACAGACCTGTACTTCTCCACCACCTACCAAATGTTTGGCATAAACGCAGTTGTCAATAATTTCCATATTCAGGATGATATGTTGTGCCATCTAGGCCATATTTTCATTCCATCAAGCAAGAGAGCAAAGCTGATATAGGAATCCCACTACAAGCGGGTGCCAGGACACTTTGACGTCGAAAAGACAGTGGCAATGCAATGGAAAAATTTATATTGGTCAAAACTTCGACAAGAGGTTAGCAACTATATTAGGACCTACAGTGCCTTCGCTATTGCCAAACTGACCGCTAAGAAACAGGGCATGCATACACCTCTGCCTACTCTTGACAGGACATGTGAATCCATCTCAATGGACTACATGTTAGGACTCTCATCCACCAAGAGGGAAAATGAATGTGTTTTTGTGGTTGTTGATCCATTTTCTAAGATGGTGATTTTTCTCGCCTGTAAGAAGAGGATCACAACAGAGGCCATTGCTAAGTTATTCTTTGAACGAGTCTAGCTACATTTTGGAATTCCACAAACCATTATCTCAAATTGGGATAGTCGATTTCTTAGCACATTTTGGTCGAGCCTCTATTCACTGCTAGACACCAAGCTCACCAAATCCACGACCATCCACCCCCAGACAGATGGCCAAACTGAGGTTGTAAATCGAATGATTGTGCATATCCTACGGATGTACAATTCTAAGAACCCTCGCACATGGGATGAGAGTCATCCCTATGTCTAGCATAACTACAAAATATCCATGCATATCTCAACTGACCACAGCCCCTTTCAGGTGCGGTTGGGATCCAACCATTGGGTCCCATAGATGTTGCACTACCCCTTGCAATCACCTCGATCGATTAATCTCCTCCTCCAACTGAAGCTGAAAAAGCCACCCGGTTCATTAAGAGGATCCAGCACATCCTCCAACAGGTTCAGGATATCCTATATAAGTCTAATGACAAGTGAAATTAGTTCCATGATCAACACCAACTTTCACATAAGTTTCAAGTGGGCGACAACGTTTGGTTGCACTTGTAGAAAGAACTCCTTACAAGACCCCATCGGAAGACTCTCCCACTATGTTATGAATTGTACACCATCACAAAGGTTGTGGGTGATAATTCTTTTGACCTCAACATTCCTCCTTTCCTTTTCCTGCACCCAAAGTTCAACGTGGATCTCCTTCAACCTTATTTCCCACCATTATTGGACACCTCAAGGGTAGAATAATAGATGACACCAATAGAGCTCAAAACCGACTACATACAACAGGCATCCAATGATCATATTTTAGAAAAATAGGTCAAGGGAACTTGTCGACAAAGGATCCAGGTTTATCGAGTTGTCAAAGGAGGGCATCTCCTGCACCAAGGCAAATGGCTCACCCGGGGACAAATTCAACAGAAATTTCATCATCTAATGGGGTCAGTCAATGCAATGGAGATAATTTATTCCTAAGGGGGGAGGATTGATCCATATGGATGTTGGTGGCCTCCTACCTATTCCAACTGGCTCATTTTGGAATTTTTCCAGTTTGGTAGTTATTTCCTAGTTTTTGGGTCCCTGACTTATGGGGTTGTTTTCAGGCCCTAAACAACGTTTTTAGGGATATCCATAGTAAATTAGTATAAAGCGTTGGATTCTGAAATAAACATGTGTATTCCTCAGATATACCTTTCCAATGGGCTATCGTGTGCCTAAAATGGAGATCATATGAAAAAGTTACGACCTTGGGAAGTTGATATACTAACTTACCCAAACAGGGCCCACATGACTTTTGATGCTTCATCTCCTAGGGTTAGGTTTTTGGATGTATAGGGTTTTTTACATTCTTGTTTATTGTAAAAAGGAATTCATAGACTCATTGTAACCATCTTCTTGTGAATGAGCGCAGTCATCACATCTCTTCTCAAAGATAATCCACCACCATTCTAGTAAGCTTGTTTTCCGATGTGTTTTACAGTTTCATCTTATTTCCTTATTGAATAGAAACTAGTTTTACTATATATTTGTTATTTTGTGTTAAGCATATTTTGATAATAATCTATATTCATTTCAGTCTGCTCATAAACTCTGTATCAACATCATATGATCCTAGTTGTAAAACATTCAAATCTACTCGAGTTTTGTTCATGTAGAAAGTTGTACTAACCATGAATTTTTCAAAATTTTATTTTCGTAGTTTACATATTTCTACTTTATTAAGTGAAACGTAGCTTTGATTAGCACCTGGATTAATCTAAATGAAAATTGGTTGGTTATTCAACATACCTTCTACTTCAACCATGGAAGATTGATGATCTCCTTGTCTGTTTTCCAAGGTTGTGCTAATATTTGGGGTGCTCCTCGCTATTTCACCAATTGTTGTTGCTTCTCGAGCTGTATGTATATTTCTATTTTTTTTTCTTCCTGTGAGGACAATCTTGAAATAATGTGGTTTGTCACACTCCCAACATTTTACTAGTTCCTTTTGGGCATTTTCTTTGTTATAAAAATTTGTTGGTTTTGCATTTATATTCTCAGACGAGTTATAAGGACTATTATTTCTATAGTAATTTCCCTGAAACCCTTTAGTGGTGTTCTTATTGAAAAACTTTCCTTCTTTTCTTCGTGTATAAAATCTTTCAACTTTTTTTCCCTTACAATTTTTAGCATTTTCATTTTTTGTTTTAAACTATTTGAAACACAATTTATCCATATGCATAGTTGCCTCTAAATGATGCAAGAGCATCTCTCCAAATCACCAGTGCATCAACACACAAGCACAACAACGCACTTGGAGAGAAAGGATCCCAAATAAGGATGCGCCAATTGTCCCAAATTTTGAGTTAAATCTAAAATTTTAAATGCAAATTGAATGTAATTTAAGTATGTAAGGCTCAAGGAGAGCCGAGCCAGCGTCTTTGTATAAGCTGAGTTATTGTAATGTGTAGAGTCACCTTTAATGGATGAAAATAGGTATATCTAGATCTGATTCGTACTAGAAGTTTATTGAATGTAATTTAATGAGGTAGGTGAGGAAGGTGCGAGAAGCACCTCCTTTGTAAAACAATCATTGTGTTGAGAATTCACTAGTTAGATGCTAAGGAAAATAAAAGAGGAGAGGAGAGAAATAAATGAGACTTTGTTGCAGTCTAGTCTTGTATACATTGTAAAAAGCATTTAGTTTTAATACAAAAAACGATTTCCTCGCATATGAGTTTCTATTTATTTATCTATGTGATGGATGTTTTTTTTTGGATGTATTTACTGTGTTTTGGGTGATTTCTACATGTTTATATCCGCAATATTAAGAAAAAATCTTTGTTTGTAGTTTTCTGAGTAGTTCTGGGATTTTTAGGCTTGTGCAAGGAGTGCACACCAGAGTAGTTGAAAAACTCCTTGAAACCAGCGCAAGGAGTGCATTTGAACTCTGTCTTGAGTTCATGGAAGAGTGTGTCAGGTGGGAACACAAGAACTCTTCTAAATCTCATAAGTAGTAGTGCCAGGAGGGCACATCAGAGTTGTTGAACACTCTGCAAGCGAGCGCAATGAGTGAACCTACACTTAGTAAAGTGTAAAATCTCAACTAGAGAGGAGAGTGCAAGAGAATGAACATTATAGTTACTGAACACTCTGAGTATTAAGCACAATGAGTGCGTGAAAACTCTTCTTTGATTTCTATAAGGAGATTTCCATGTGGGAACATAAGAGTTGTTGAAGACTCTCATAGCTAGTGCAAGAAGTGCACATAAATATTTTCAGAAAATTCTTTAATTCTGAGTCTTTTAGAAGTTGAGAGGAGTAAGTGCAAGATGTGTGCATGTGAAATTATTCCAATTTCAAAAGCTCAAGAAGAAGAGCGTGAAATCTAGGAGGGAAAAAAATTATTGAAGGATAAAAGGGACAAGTCCCTTTTGGAATCCCAAGAAATCACAAAAGCTCAAGAGGTCTACCATAGGAAGAGACCAATTTACTGGTCCTGTGGAAGGAGAGTGAAAGGCCGAGCCATTTGGAAGCTCGAAGAAATCCTTCATTTGAAGGAAAATTGAAGTAGCGGCAGAGGAGAGCTACAACAGTCGTTGGATCAGTTGCAAGATTCAAGTTGTGCCTGTTAAGCCCTAATATTAGCTCATTATCCCTTAATTGGAGTATATTATATTAGTAATGTTATTTTATTTATGTCGGATTTAGGCCATTAGTTGTAATTATACCTCCTAGTCTCCTATATATACCAAGGAGACATTTTCATTTTGAATCATCTTGTACTTGAACATTTAAGTCGGGTAACAAGAGGTTTCCCCCTCGAAGAGGCTTATTATCTGAAATTATCTATTTTTCAAGGCGTTGAGTACTTTTTCTGAGGTTTTTCTATGCTATATTGATATTTGGTTCTTAACATATGGTATCAGAGCTCAAGGTCTTGGGGTTTCACTGCTACATATGAGACACCTTGGAATTTTTTCTATAACTTTTTTTCTACAACATTTCAGAAGGAACAGCTTGGAGGATATTTAGTAGACGGATCAAGGTACGTTGGGTTCAAAATTAAGCTCCTGAGGCATTATACTTTCGGAGATACATCCTGTACAAGATAGGGTTCTAGAATCATCCTGAACTAAGTCATTGCGAAATTTTCGCTATAAAAACTTTTATGTAACGTTTCAGACCCTGAACTCCAAAGGTTGTTTACAGAAATTAGTAAGGTATTTGTGGCACAAATTTCAGCTTCTGGGTCATCTTAAATTTGTAGATAAACCTTGAGTAAGATAGGGTATCTGACTTGTACTATTGACTAGTCTCAAGAAGGTGTTCCAGGTAAAACAATCATAACTCCTTCCAAGAGTATACAAATTGAGTGGCACTAGTTTCATTGGATTTTGGACAGTCTTTAGTATTTCTGGTGCGAGTTTCATAATTGTATATCAATTATTTTGTGCGGGGCACGCAATACAAGTGAGATCTCCTGGAAAGGCCAAAAATCAGAAAGTTGTGGGGAAGTTACCATAAATTCCACTTGGCACATCCAATTTGATCATACCTGTGGCATTGCAGAGAAGAAATATCAGAGAACTACATAAAATAAAGTTTCATACCCAGAAGGGATGAAACTTGGGAGATACAACA
>ML781566.1:448389-492739 GCA_009831015.1 Picea engelmannii
TATTGGCTCATTACCCCTTAATTGGGGCATATTATATTAGTAATGTTATTTTATTTATGTCAGCTTTAGGCCATTAGTTGTAATTATACCTCCTAGTCTCCTATATATACCAAGGAGGCATTTTCATTTTGAATCATCTTGTATTTGAACATTTAAGTGGGGTAAAAGGAGGTTTCCCCCTCGAAGAGGCTTATTATCTAAAATTATCTCTTTTTCAAGGTGTTGAGTACTTTTTCTGAGGTTTTTCTATGCTATATTGATATTTGGTTCTTAACAGCGCCATTGGACCAACCCTTATATAGGAGGAGTGGGCACGAAGGGAGAACATATCTCAGTCATCAAATCTGGGCATGAGGATCAACAACCATCGGATCTAGGTGAGTATCACGAGTTTTAACCCTCAACGTCCTTCAGAGTTTTCAAATTCGAATATTTTTCGTGTTTAGACACAGAGGAGACGAGTCTCCCGAAGTCCCGAAGCCCAAAGTAAATCTGGACCATCCATCAGCAAGGACGCATGTCAGCAAATCAAGTGTAGTCTCGAAGACCGAATATCTGAGAGAACAGAGGCCTGGATTGTGCAAGACTCTTGAAGATATAAAGAGTGGAGTGGATCCTAATCGTTTCCAAGAGAGGAAACGTGGCACCAAATCTTGTAGTTCGGAGACTTGGCACTCCATAATAATTGAGGCATAAGTCATTTGGATTTGAGAATTTTGTAAGTCCCGAAGCCTGGAATAGATCTGAGCCGTCTATCCACCAGGATGCATGGACCATGGATTGTGTCTCCTAGTCATTTCAGAGTTCAGTACTCCAGATATATAGATGTGTTAGCCTTTCAGAACTCCCGAAGGCTGGATTCCTGGAGAGGATCACAACCATTGGTTTTTTGGAGGTGTGGACCATCGATTTATCCCCTTCATGAGTTCGCCAGTTTGACACTCTGACGCATTGGAAGTGTTGTATTGTAGAAATATTTTAAGCTCATGAGCTCCGAAGTCCTGAATCTTTCAGGAAAAAGAGGCTTAGACCATGGTTTTGGCCCACAGTCCCTTGTAGAACTTCGTTGATGCCTTAGGGTTCTGAAATTTGAATTTTACTTTCAGGAAGAAAGGCATAGGACTTGTGTATGGGATTTTGAGATCTCAACAGGGTCCCAAGAGCCAATTTGGCTCCTTGATTTTGAACGATCCTAGATTGGGAGGTTGCATGGATACCAGGAGGGGGTGGGGTTCTTCATCAAGTGGTATCATAGCCCTTAGTTAATTTTTTGGTCTGATACCATCAAGTGGTATCAGAGCATAGAAAGATATTTGTCTAATACCATCAAGTGGTATCAGAGTGGATTTTTGTCTGTAGACCGCAGGAAAAGGAGAGAAACAATGTGTTGATGATCTGTAGGTGAGGAGAACTATTTTCAAGTCTACAACAGACAAAAGATAGCCAGGTGGGATGAAATAAAATAACCAGTTGCATTCTTGAAGCAGAGTAGAGATTTTTGTGCTCTTAAGGTGACCAGTTGAAGTACAACAACGAGAGATAAAGTAGTGCTTAGGAGAAGGAGCGAGCGCAAGGTGTGCACCTACACTCAACATGAGTGTAAAATCTCAGAGAAGGTTCCATTAGGTGAGCCAGAGGCTGACTGTATCTCACAGCGATAAAGTGGAAGCTCACAGACTTGCGAGGAGGGAAAGAAGAGAAACGATGGCTACTGAAGGCCAGAAATGAGGTCAAAGAGGATACCACAAGTAGTTGAGAAGCAAGGATATGGACAGAGAGGTCGAGGAGACCCGAGAGAGGCTCGAAAATATGATTTTGAAAATGCAATAGGAAGTGCAAGGAAGATGGAGGTATGAGTGGCCCATGAATTTGAAGGCAAAATGTTCTATCCAATAGTTGATGAACAGAAAACAGAGACAGATGTTGAGGAGGTGGCTGAGGAAAATTAAAAACATTAGTGGCATAGAGGAGAATACGGTTTGTGTTTATGAACTAGAAAGTGGAGAGAGCCTTGGTGATGAGGAACAAAGATCAACTGATGATATCACAGATTTCCAGGAGGGCAATGAGAAGATATCGGTCAAAGATATCGCAAACTGCTAGGAGGGAAGAACATAAATTTCATATTTTTAGGTGGGAAATAAGAAGATATCAACTGAAGATCTCATGGAATTCCAGGAGGGGAGAAGTGAAATTTTATATTTCTAGGTGGGCAACGTGAAGAAAATGAGACTATCTAGGAGTCTCGAGAACTTAGAACAGAGTTTAGATAAACAAGGAGTGTTGACAGAGGAGGATCAGAGGTGCGTATTGATCATTGTAGGAATCAACATATTCCTGCCAAGCAACCCAGTAGAGGCCATTTCTCGTGTCGCAGGTATAGCAGAAGAAAGAAAGCCAACAGAGAGTGTCATGGAGGAGGAGAAGGAGCAGAACTTAACATCTTCCCAAGTGATGAGATAAGAAGAGGAGAATTCAGAAAAGATTCTCACTCAGTGGAATAAAGAGTTAAATTTGTTGGAGGATTGGTTAAGCCATATAGACACAGAAGTAGACTTCCAGGAGGCTGTGGTCGTGAAGATTAGAGGAGAAGAATTCTAGTTGGAGGAGAAACTAGATGAAGATGAACTTGTACCATCATAAGGAGAGATAGAAGAACTAGAAGAAGATAAACTATCAGAGAAGAAGGTTGAGCAACAACTCAGTAGCATTGTTGTAGAAGTGGAGACTGTAGTGGAGTGGCAAGAATATACCACAGAAAATAAAGTGAGCATGGGGGATCAAGGTGATCTTCCCTTCGATTATAAAGAAGAGGATATTCAACAGTAGATAAGGATGTAGCATAAGAGCCATCCATTGAAACAACTGGAAAAAGAAATATAGGAGATAAGGATATTGACGCTCGAAGCGACAAAGAAGGAAACAAGTAGCAAAGAGACATTGAACAGAGGAGAACCTGCAATATTAGGAAAACAACAACACCAAAGTAGAGGAGCAGTTGGACAACTCCAGAATGAAGTTTGGTACCCAGGAGGATCTCAACAGCATCATCATAAGAGCCATGAGTAGGAGCTCATTATTTTTGTTAGCGATGGTTTATCGAAGTATTTTCCAAAACTTTCTATCCCATCACATCATTGTAGAAAAAGGGAGTGAAATTTATTTTGTCTCAGAAATGTCAAGATAGTTTTGATAAACTGAAAGTATTACTAACTAAAACACCAATACTTAATGTAGATGATCCTTACAAAGATTTTATAGTTTGTGTAGATGTAAGTAAAGAAGGATTAGGAGGAGTATTGTCGCTAGAAAAACACGTAATTTGTTATGAATCTCGGAAATTGAAAGACCATGAAAGAAATTGTGTAAGTCATGACCTAGAGTTAGCGGTTGTAATTCATGCACTCAGAATGTGGTGGCACTACTTAATGGGAAGGAAATTTGTATTATTGACAGATAAAAATGGTGTTAAACCTTTGTTTAGTCAACAAGATCGTAATGCACGACAAGCAAGGTGGTTACGATTTTTAAGAGAGTTTGATTTTGAAGTTTGACATATCAAAGGAAATGAGAATAAAGTCATAGATTCACTTAGTCGAAGAACTAATGCAATATATGAAATTATTATCAGCAAAACAGAAAGTGATCTTGAGGACAAAATTAAATCTACAAGCAAAAATGATGTAGAATACAACAAAACAAAAGAACAATTGCGGAAAAATGAAGGAAATTTAGATAGGACAGATTACAACATCGAAAAAAATGGAATATTGAGGTTCAAAAACATAATATATGTACCTAATTCTGTTGATTTAAATGCAATAATTTTGAATGAATTGCATAAAAATCCCTATTCTGGTCATCATGGATATCAAAAAGTGATAACATCATTGAGGAAACAATTTTATTGGTCTAATATGAATTATGAAACAACTAATTAATTATCTAAATGCTTAGATTGTCAACAGGTGAAGGATGAACATCAACATCCAACAAGTTTATTACAACCCTTACCTATTCCACAATGGAAATGAGAAATTATTTCCATGGATTTCATTACAGGCTTTCCTAAAATTGAAAGACAATATGATTATATTATGGTAGTAGTGGATAAATTGAGTAAGTCTGCTCATTTCATACTTGTGAAATCTATGTATAAAGATATTATGATCATTGGAGTTTATATGAAAGAGATATTTATATTGTAAAAAATTCCTAAAATGGTGATTTCATATAGAGATGTTAAATTTACATCAAAAGTTTGGAAAGAATTGTTTGCAGGTTTGTAAACTACTTTGAATTTCAGTACAAGTTATCATCCACAAATAGATGGACAAAAAGAGCGTACCAACCATATTATTAAACATATGTTATAAATGTATGTAAAAATGAAACCAACTAAGTGGAAAGATTACCTACACTTACTCGGATTCACATACAATAATTGTTATCAAGCGTCAACAAAAATAAATCCTTTCAAAGTTTTTTATGACAGGAAATGCACAACTCCAATCAGTTGGGATAATTCGGTTAGCTGAATAATGATTGGACCATAAATTCTCCAAGATATGGAACGGATGGTCAAGAAGGTGCAACAAAATTTAAAGATTGCACAAGATCGATAGAAAAGCTATGAAGAAAAAAAACACGAAATAAGGAATTTAATGTTGGAGAACATGTATACCTTAAAGTCAAAGAAAAAATGAGTTCATTAAAACTAAGGAATTGTTCCAAGTTGGCCCCAAGGTTTTGTGGTCCATTCGAAGTTTTAGCTCAAATTGGACCAGTGGCATACCAACTAGCGCTCCCTTCTAATTTGAAAACTCATAATGTTTTTCATGTTTCATTATTAAAAAAATATATTCATGATCCTACTCACATCATTGATTGGAACATGGTGCAGGTGGAACTAGAAGGCAAGCTCCAAGCATAACCTCTATGCATTATGGACAGGAAAGAAACAATACTTTGTACCAAATCCATCACCCAAGTAAAAGTGCAATGGAATCAATTTAGTCTTGAGGAGGCTACTTGGGAGATGGAAGATGAAATGAGGAAATCAAATCCAAGTTTATTCCAAGTAATGACTAGAATGAAGGAATAACACTCAAGATAGTGTTATTCTTAAGGGGGAGAGGATGTAATATCCTCAAGTATTAAACATTTTATTTAATAATGTTCAATTATAGAAATTCTTACTTGATTTTATTAAGACATTTAAATGTTATT
The DNA here is from genome assembly GCA_009831015.1 of Picea engelmannii. Classification (NCBI taxonomy): domain Eukaryota; kingdom Viridiplantae; phylum Streptophyta; class Pinopsida; order Pinales; family Pinaceae; genus Picea; species Picea engelmannii. Next base: position 453,619 of record ML781566.1, read on the forward strand.
TTTAAAATTATTGAGCAAGAGTTTGACTTGCCAACTGTCCTCTTTTATGGACAGATGTAAGAGACAACCTTTTAATTTAATAAATGCAGTATACAAATGGAACAACTAGGTTAAAAATATATGACTATGACTCCATGAGTGGGGAACATGTTTGAGTTAAGTCATAGCTATATTTGACAAGTTTCAGAAGGGCAGTTATGTTAGTATCAACCCCTAAAATTCATGGATTTATGAAGTTGTGAATTTCCAAGGAGGGAAATGTATTCCATGAAAAGTCTTAGGCACAAAAGATGATAAATACAACATATGTAGGAGGAAGTACATTGATTAGTATGTTGTGGAAAAAAAGGATATTTGTTGTGTGATCACTCATGTGTTAGTAAAATGATTTATGAACTATATAGAGGTACATTGGATAAGGATTGGAGCTAGAGTTGGATGGAACGTGGCTATTCCATTTGTTTTCCATCTTATTGGTATATATATGTACTTTTCTACCAATTTTATTCATGTTTGTTTATCAATTTTCCTTGATCACTACAGAAATAGTTGAATATAAGAATATGTACACTACATAATTTAAAGTAGTTATTTTCTTGTTTCATATAAATCTCAGAATTTTAGAATTATGTATCTAAGTTACTTAATAATGAAACTATCATTAAAGTATAGGGGGAAACATATGGGTGAGAATTTGTATCATTTCTTAGGATATCGTATCACTGTAGTACAAACGAAAAATTGAAAACCACAGATTTAAAGTGAAATAAGTAAACACCATACAAATTCTGGGTACATATAAGGATAGCTTTACTAATAACTCTTTCAACAAATATTCCAATTATTTCCCACATCAGAATGATAGATGTATGTACAGAACTTTGAATCAGATACACTAATGAATACATATGCATTTTCTTGTATCAAGCTACATAAATACAAATAGAAATAGCGTAACCCTGTATACTCGCTTATGAGTTTCTGTTTTAAAAATAAAATATATCTCTTATGAGGAAATTGATGGATTTCTTTAGGAAGTGTTTATCAAAGAACGTATCTACGAATACATACTAAAGGGAATTATAACCCTTTTTTATTTTTTGGAACTCGAGTACCACGAGCTCAGATCAAGCCACTTTTCCATGGCGACGTCTTACTCTACAAGAAGAAAATCGAAGTTGATTGGTACAACAATCTTAGAGTTCAAGAGTTAAAATATTTTGATAAGTAGTTGTACATACTTCCAATTTTTTTCAAGGATAATCACTCCCTGGGAAGATGAGATTGTGAAACCACTTTTTTGTTTAAGGAAAACTAACTTGAATTATCTTCATAGTGGTGTTAAAGGATGCAGTATTAACAAAGAATAAAAACTCATACTACAATATTTACCTATGTTTATTCTGATGCTAAAGGTCGAACTTGGATGAAGCCTAGAAAATGGTGGAAGCACCTTTTCCTCTGATGGGTTCCCTCACAAAACGAAAGGACCCATAATTAAAAACCTTATGCATGATTTCTCTTTCAAAAATCAAAGATAAGTTGAAATATAGACATTGCATGAGATTAGAATGTTTGATCACATTCTTCGTAAGAGTATTGGGTTGGTATAGAATCGAATAAATAGATATGCATATTGCATGAAATGTATATTTCATTAAAGAAAAACAAATATGACCTTGTTAAACCCATAACCGAAATGTAAAAGTGTGATTTACTAAGAATTAAAACTATATGAATGTCAGTAATGAAGACAAAAGATTTTTTTTACTATTCAGAAATTTGAAAATGTCTCTGGAAAAATCCGTGTACAATACCGAACTCGTATTTATCCTAATCTCCATAGAAGCCTCAGGAAAACTCCTTCTGGGTGAGAAGATTCGAGAATAAAATTGTTGTTAGAATAGAAATCGTACTATTTTTGGTTTGAAGAAAAACCTAGGAATAGTTTTTTCCCCTTGTAAACTTACAAGACTCCTAACAATATGTGATATTATAAAAACGTTTAAAAAATAATGGACTAGGTCCACTTAGAGACAATTGTATCAAAAAAAGATGGTTCTCTAAAGTATCTACATTATTTCCTTTACTGACTACTGGATAGTAAACCAAAGGGTTTGACGATTACTATTATTATTTTTCTATTGTGGGTATTAAACACGTAAATTTTAAAGAGTAAAAGAAACGATAATCTTGAACAAAAACAAGGAGAGTTGCAAAGCAACAAGTCCCTGCCAAAGAAGGTGGAAGCACGTGTCAAAATCTGTATTCCTGATGATACAGTGCGATCAGATTGAAATGTTTGACGATCACATTGAAGTCATTTTATGCAATGAGAACATATAGATTACTTAGATTTTGATGAAAACAATAGATTAGTTAGAATTCATGTGATTGTGTTTTTCAAGAGAGATTTCCTACTGAACGTTACTCATTGCAAAGGGCGTCCTCTATTAGGTATAATTTCTGGCTAAATCTTATTCAGTGGAATGGGCATACAGGTCTATTTCCCCTTATCTGTTTAGAAATAAGGGGAACTTTACATGAACAATAACCTATTTAAATTCTTAAAATTATTGCATTCTATCATTTTACTTTTTTCTTTTTCTTGTGTTTCTATGAATGGTTAACGCTAAAAGGAAATTATAATTGTGAAAGCAGTAGATCGTGTCAGTTTGAGTGTAATGTAGAAAATTAAAATAAGGGTTTAAACAAATAGAAATGGCCATTCGATTCAGGGGCAAAAGTATTGCATTAGTGAGATATTGCATTAAAATTGATCAAAAGAAAACTTAAAGACCAACCTTCTCACTAGCTTTGTATGCAAATAAATAAGTTATCATAATGTTCAAATGAAAAGGTATCATAATGTTCCACCAATCGGTAGACGAAAAGGTATCATAATGTTCCGTCATTTATCTTTTTCTAGGGAATGTTTCGTCATTTCTCACCAAACATTAATTGAAAAAAAGGGAAAAGGTAAGCGTTATGAAATACGTAAATAACAAAATAAAAAGATACATATGTGTCACTGAATGTTTCATGCATGTCAGCCAGTTGCTCATGTTCTAACACATGCTCTATAATCAAATTTTTGATATACTCACCAGTTTCTCATGTTCTAACACATGTTCTTTGCACGTGGACACATGGAAGCCATGAAGGTACTTTGTTGAAGGTGATGTCTTCCATAGCCGCAAGCAAGTTGGGGTTACAAAGGGTTGCAAGTTCGAGCCCGGGGTGATCATGTGTTGTGCATTGCAGGGTAGGAATCGATTAGTAGGATCATCATTTTCTTACTGCTCAGGTGGAGAGAGTACCCTTCGTCACCTTCCAAAAAAATCCATATCGACTATCAATGTCAATCTCCATGATCGAAGGATGTTATAATGATTTTCCATCCTGAAACTTCTCATCGTCTCCAACATTTTAATATTATCATCACATGGGTTACCTACCGCTTGATATTTTACAGTACCTACAATCGAATTTGTGTAGCAATGTTTATTTATATATATATATATATATATATATATATATATATATATAATGAAAATATAATTGAAAAATTAACGAATGTTTCTCTATGGATGATAAACTTATTTTTTTTCTTTTTAAAGAATCTTTGCTAGAAGGCCTGCGTGCTGTAAAATGTTAGTTGGGAGAAAATTTAGTTTTATTCAATAATTTCATTTACAGCGCAGATTCATATCTAGTGGTAGAGGAAGAAATGATAGCATAGAAAAATCTAGTTGAAGCAACATTCGTTCATGTTCACCGAAGAAAGGAGTCATTAGTTCGCTTAAAAGAAATCCATCCTAACTAGGTCAGGCCGACTCTTAATCTTGTTTCACTTGATTTCATAGATTCCTAAATGTGAAATGGGAATAGAAGGAAGCGTATGGAAATGTTTTGGACTCATTATCTGCTTATTCTCCCCTACCTCTCTGGCTGGAAGAATTTATCCCATTCCATTACTCATTTAAGCGAATAATTAGATTGATTACTATTACTAATGTCGTTCCTTATTACAACACATGTATGTTACCTTTGTTCAGGGAGAACCTAACCACTATAAAGACCGGAGGGAGGGCGATGGATTTCTCGCGAAGCTCGACCTTGTCCTTTTGAAACGGGATGCACGTCACGGATCTTAAACATTGGGAACATGGATTTACAAGTGCCGAAAGGAAAGATCCAACGCGAATAAAAGAAGTCTTCCATGGTACTTTAGGAAAGAAATTGTAAGTCATACACAATGTCCATTAAGAAAAAAAATGATCTATGATATAAACATAGCTGATGTTTTATTGTTTGTTGTTGTTTCAAATTTTAATGGGATTGAGGCAACAATGATTATTTCTATTGTAAAAGGCAGGTAGAAGTGCAAGGAAGACTCAAAATTGATGATGACTTTGCACTGTGCACTCGAGTTTATCATACATCAGATCATGTATTATTGTTCTTGTCTGCAGAATTGGCTTTTGTCTGAGACAACCTTGCATCATAGCAGAAATCATGGTAATCTCCCTACTATCCCAGTTTTCATATCTCCAATTTGTGTTTTGTAGAATTGAAAAAAATAAAATTGAATTACAGACAATATCTTTAGATTTTTTTATTACAAATATAGTGTATCTCTATTAAATTGAAGATAAAGTATCTCTATTGAAGAGATTTTTTTTTATGTAAATTGAAGAAAAAACATTTATGTGTAAGTTCCAGTTCAATATTTGATTTCACTCACCTTCTATTTTGTAGAAAGTGACAGTTAATTGGTGACAGTGATTCCTTCTAATAGAATGAGAAGCTTTCTCTACTCTACACTACTCTACATATTGCAGGTGGAATCTCTCTCTCCTTGACATATTGCAGCCGGAAGGTTATTTCATGAAAAAGTGCAGGTAGATCGAGCAGGGAACGAACAGGGAAACAATACGCAGGAGCATGGAGAGGCTCAACAATACACATGAGCATGGAGATAGGAAGAAGAGAAATGGAGGAGGAAGTTCACTTGGCATGTTTCTATTTGATGATCTCACATATTCTACATTGTGTTGCGCTGCTCTTTGTTGGATGGATGTATGGCAGATCATCTCTTGAAGAAAAAGGAGCAGAGGATGGATAAGTGGGGTTCATGTCCGTGAGGAAGAAGAGAAATGGAGGAAACAACAACCTTAGCAAAGATACTTATAGTGATCACAAGCCACTTGGCAGAGCAAGTGGGATGAAACTTGGCAGAGAAAGTGGGATGGCACTTGGCAAATCGCGATACATAGGGTTGGCATCTCACCGGAGAGAGTTATGAATCTTCACTAGAGAAGATTACTTCTTATGCATAAGAAAATATTAGACATTTAATGTTTGGAATTAATGCTAAGTTGGAACTTAGCATTAATTCTAGTTGCTTCCTACATATCCGGTTCACCAAGTTTCAAGCATTGTTTCCCTAAGTTTGAAGCCCCTTGCCTTGATATGAGGCCAAATAAGGAGTAAAACTACAAAATAAATATGAATTGGAAAATTGTATGAAACGATTGAAACTTTGATTAAATTATGGTTAAATTACTTGGTTTTCGTGCCATAATAATAGGTGAATGAAAAATCGATTACTAATAGTCCCTGCAGCCTGAAGGGCAGGGACTAGGGACTAATAAGGAAAGGTTGTTCTTCTTCTAAATTGGAATTACACATAGAATAACCTAGCATACACTTACAGAGATTAAGCAATATACAACACATAGAATAACCTAGCATAGCCTATCATCCCCTCCTAACTTCTTAGAGTCTTTACCTGGATATGAGCAGGGTGATAGGCGCCAAAAGACCCTCATATAAATGGTAGAGGAAAATGTTTCCAGTGACTTTCAAGTAAGACAATATCGGAAGACAGTCACCAAGAAACACTAGCCAAGATCCCAAGTTTTACCTCACTTAAATGAAGAATGATAGGAAACAACACCTTAACCTTTGTTTCCGTAAAAATGGGTTACCTCGAGCCGAATGCAGGGTACTTCACCTGCGAATCAATGTACCTCCTAACCTCAGCGTTTGAAATGCCATGTGAAAGCAACAAAGCGGTTACTTGTGGTTGGTCTAGTTCACGGTTTTTTCCAAGTTGTCCAACCAAAGATTAATGTTATATCTAATGCATTAACTATGTTTGAGTTCACCTTGACCCAGCCATACTCTATGTGATAATTGTTGAAGTCCTTTGGTAGTCATGGAATCCCTTTCGTTTTCCATGGGTTAAACCCTTTGCATTAGTTCCATATTTATTCACCGAATATATTTCGAATCTTAGAAAAACTATAGCCCATACGTGACATGAAGCAATAACTCCAACATATAGTGGTGGATTTTTTTATGTTCATAAATGTATAGAAATTTTTGTGAAGGCCTATGTATATGCCTTGTATAAATAAGACTCAAATCTAATTCAGGATAATATCAATATAATGAATAAGAAAAAAAATGTTATTCTATGAATTGATATGATCTTTCTCTTTGATAAACTAATTGGGGTTATTTTTAACACATAGGGATACTTGGAATTGAAATCGTTCTAAGTATTTAGAAAACTTTTAACTTAAGATATAGTATTAGGATGAAGTACAAAAAGCGATAAGGAGTCAAATCCAAATGATAATGATATTAAAGTTTTATTATCTCTATTTGTTTTTTTAGATTTTGGGCTATATTTTTGTTCATGGATAAGTGCAACACATCATATTACTACAATATTCACTATCATAGTTGTTGATTTTCCCCCAACATATGGTGTTGTATTGGGAAAAGACTAGTGCTCATTAATTGGAGGATATATCATGAATGATGGAATTTGCATGATGCTTCCAAACAAAGATGGGACTATGATCAGAGTTTCTCGAGAGCATAGAAATCCCATATCATTTAAGAAAAAAGAAGATGAAGTAATGCAAAATTATGTTGATGATGGAATTGGAAATTATGTTGTTTTTAGTATAGAACAAATAAGTCTTTTTAAGCGAGATGAAGAATATTATTTTCAAGGTTTCTCGAAAATGTCATTTGATGGAACTTTTTCTAAGTTTGGAAATGGAGATGGTATTGTTTTTAAAATCCATCAATATGAAATCCATCCACACGCCATATTATTATAATTCCATTGTGTGAATAATCAAGAAGAATATGAAACATTGATTCAAGGAATGATTATTTCCCCTCAAATGAAAGTAGAAAATTTGGTGGTAATTGATTACTCATAATTCATTATCAGTCATATCAAGAAGAAGCATAGAATAAAGAAAGAAAAATTGAAACATAATGCAAGAAGAGTATGTAAAATCATGGATTATTTTAATTATTTCAATAAATCTTTCATCCCTCGAAATAAGAATAAAAAATTTGATTCATCGTCAATATATGTGTCTCTTTTCAATTCAGATGATTCACAGAATCAAGATACTTAAATCATGTAAAAAAAAATGTCGGCCTTCAATACCTGATAATAAAGAATATTTGCAAGTTTTTGAAAATGATGAACATATTTCAATCTTCCTCATCAATAAAGACTCGATGTTATTAGATGATTCAGAAGAGAACCAAAATACTTAAAAGGAAATTGGTGATCATAATTTTATATTCATTACTAAGAACTATGTCAGCTTGGAGTCTATTTTTACAAGAAATTATCAGATGAATATCCTAGATCTGAAAGAAGAACCATCTATTAGGAAGGTTCAAGAAACACAAAAAAATAATATTAGCACTCTTGATTATCCAAAGTATATAAATCTTGGTACTAGTTGCACCACTGAAGAAATTGATCAATATACTCAGTTGTTCAAAGAATTTCAGGACATATTTTATTGGATTTATGATGAATTAAAACAATATGATATATCTATATTCCAACATATTATACCACTAAAATAAGGATCAAAACCTTTTAAACAAAAATTGAGAATGATAAATCCCAAGATAAAGCCTCTAGTGAAGATAGAGCTAGAAAAACTAAAAATGGTTGGTTTAATTTTTCAATCACACATTCAAAATGGATTTCAAATACTGTGGTGGTAAGAAATAAGAATGGATAAATACTCCTTTATTTTTCTTAAAATATATCAAGCAATGAAGCATTAAAGATAACTATTTTCTCCTCAATATGGATATGTTGTTGCAACACTTCACTAGTTCTGCACTGATGTCCATGTTGGATGGATTTTCAAGATATAATCAAGTTCTTGTAGTTGAAGGAGATCGACCAAAAAATGAATTTATAATACCATGGGTAACATTTTTTTATGTTCAAATTTCATTTGGATTAAATATTACAATCACGACATTCCAATTAGGAGCGATGGACCATGCTTTCAAAGATCTAATTAGAACATTTATGGTAGATTATGAAGATGACTTAACAATTCATTCAACACTAAGAGAAAGACATATAAAACATCCCGGATAAGTCTTGATGTAATATCCCTAGGCCGAACCCAATTGTAAATGTAAGATGAAAAATGTACTTAAGTTGTTGAGTTATTTGATATCATTTTTGTATGCACCTTTCATGGCATAGTGGGCGCATGTACTGCGCAGTAAAATGATGAAGTGTGCACATTCCAGGATATCGCGCATAGCATCTTAAGTGCACGTGATATTGAGGCCAGTGAGTCGTTGTCCATATGTTATGTTTTATAGGCTAGTGAGCTTGTTTTATGATGATTAGGTTGAAGAACATAGATGTTAAAGGCTAGTGCACCTATTTTTGTATAACTCTCATAATTAATATAAAATACATCGATGCACGCAGACAAACCACGATAAAATAGTATGGGGGACTAAACTCCACTAGTTAGGGAAAGGGTGGGGGATAAAAGTTAAGGAAAAGGGGATAAGCTAGGGAGCTTAAGCCAAAAAAGGAATATTATATTAATATTTCTTTAAGTATAAAGTATGGATAATTATTTGATCCTAAGTTCCAAAGTTGGGGACAAGTGGGCCAAAGTAGCTCCCAACATGACAAGTGTCAAGTTGGGGACATGCATACATATTGTTGGGACTTAGTTTATTTTTGGGGGGATTCATCCATCATTCCTTCCATCATTCATTGATTGTTCCATGATCACTTACTCAGTCAACTATCTTCCGTAAATTCCTATCACTGTACCTGAACTTGGATCCATAACCATAACTGTTTGTGTAGCCGATTAGATTGGGAGATGGACTAAATAAGCGGGTTGTCAGACCCGTGGGATATTGAAGAGGCGGGTTGTCAGGCCCATGAGCATTCTCTATGGGTGAGAGAATTGTTGGGAATTGATTTCGTGAAGGTGTTAAACTACAAATACAGGGCTCTGAGACTTTATGTCCAGCATGTTGCTGAAGCTCGGAAAGGAAGTGGGGCAGCCGAAGGACTGTTGAGAAGAGAAGGGCCACACTTCCTGGGGTGGGACAGGCATGTGGGGAATGAGGGACTGTAGGTTGTTAGTTCAGTGAGCACGTGTTCCGAAGTCTTTCATGTTTTCTATGAGCCATTAGCCTGGTTAGGAATCCCTTTACCCGTGTAGAGTTTAGTCCCAGCTCGAGGGTGACCCATTGCTGAGAGTGATAAGTAGTGTATTGTAAGGCTAGGAGGTTCGTGGAAGGTCTTCACCTAGTTGATGATATTCTTACCAAGATAAGTGTCAAATGTGTGATAAAATTACATGTTGCATTGTTATTTATGTGTTTTGTTTTATGGGTTTATCTTATGCATGGTTATAACTGTCTGTATGTTTATGGGTATTTTTTGTATATGATGCATGTCTATGTTTACTTTTATTTCAGTATGAATTCATGATTTTACATAATGTATTTATTTTTTTACATTTTATATATAAAGCTTCTGCAAGAGTTATGTGTGCATATATTTTAATTGCATGCAGTTTGAAAAAATTATGTGGCATAGTTCAGTTTGATGTTGGGTATGTTACAGTATGTTCCGCAGAGAGAACGAGATTGTTCTCTCGTGTATTGTGGCCTAGCCTGGGTGGTCATGGATGTTACGACATGGTATCAGAGCTTCATTTTTCAACACTGGGCCTATATGGGTCGAGTAAATTGAGCGAAGTGAAATGTCATAGAGGATTTATTTCGAGGTGGCCAAATTTCATTTTGTAGAGCATCCATGGTAAAAAAGAAACAACAATTGGGTGGAATTGGGAAAAATCCCCAATTTCTATTGTTAAATTCATGGGAAATAGATAAATTCGGCCAAGTGGTGAGATATTATTGATTTAATATATGTTCTATCAAATTCAGACCTGGAATGGGTCGAATTTGAAGTTACAGTGAAGCCATGACAGATGGAGCAAGATTAGTAAATAAAATTCTCAATTTGTGAATTGAATTTGGGAAAAAAAAAATCCAGAAATGTCAACCCACAATGATTTTTTGTTGCATAGGTTGAATTGGTGTTATCAGGGTGAAATTGAACAAATTTCATAGTTGCAGAATGTCTATGGTAGAAATTGGAAAAAAGTTAAGCAAAAGCCCCAATTTCTGCAGCGGAATTCACGAGGAATTGATTTGCATAAAAATGAGTGTGCACAAGTGGGTGCACTAAAATGCATGTTGCGTAGTAAAAATATTGTGATATGTAAAAATTTGGTGTCGTGCAAAAAACATTGGTGTGCGTATGCATGCACTAAATTTTGGCACTGCGCGGAAAACTGTTGGTGTGCGGGTGCGCGCAGTAAATTTTGGTGTCACGCGAAAAAATGTTGGTGTGCGAGTGCACGCGCTAAATTTATCATTGCGCGGTGTGAATACACATAATCAGGTGCACGTAGTGTGGACACACATAATAATGGCACGCGAAGTGTGCACAGTATTGGCAGAGTGCAAAGGAATTTGGTTGTTGCATGCACAATGTGGGTATATGTTGTCCCACGACAATGTAGTAAACGGTGCACGCAGACTATTGGAGCGTGCTAGGGGCATACTAAAATTTGGCATGGAGCAATGCGTAGACTAAAATGCACATGAAATATCACCGCGCGATACAAAAACTGCGCGCAATAGGTAATAGTGCAAGAACCAAAACTGTGCGCGGTGGATATTGGCGTGCGACACAAAAGTAGTGCGCGCAAGTGATTGGTGTGACAAAGAAGTGATGCATAGTGGTTAAAGGTTCGCGGAGCACAATTTACCTTGTGGTGTTGTTGTTCATGTTAAATATGTGTACAGGTTGAAATTTGTGCATGTGAAGTCGTTTAGATGGTGAACAACAGTAGAAAACCAACGATTTTCTGCGACGTCTTATATCATTTGAATGTCATCTTTTTAAGCACGTTTTTGAGGTCGTTAAGAGCGTTTTTAGGTACTCAAAAACCATGAGAACAGAGTGTTCCAAGGCACATTCTGTCTTTGCAGCTCAAATAAAAGATACCAGAGAGAGCTTTCTAATGGTGTAAATCGTTCATCAAATGGAGCTTTTATGAGAAAGTTACAACACAAACAATGGAGGGTAAAATTTAAGACCCATATAACTTCAAAGAGTGATAACTTTCTACTCCAGAATCTGATTGAGGCGTAGGAGCAGTCAATGGAAATATATTGAACCATAGAAGACAGTCCCAGAGCTAAATTAAATTTCTAGGCATGTTAAAAATGTTCCAAATGTAAAAGAAGGTACCTATAGCATACCAGTTACAATATTATATTTTGGCCTAGAACTTCAACAGGTTGTAACTAGCAGCCCGAAAACTAGAAAAAAGGTGAAACTTGCACAGAGTGTCCATAATATGTATATGAATAAAATCAATTGAGATTCTACAAAAACTCCAATGGATTAGGTGTGAAATTACATAATTACAGCGCAGAGTTGCGCCAAGCTGAAAAATGAACAGAAAAATTAATGGACAATTTTCAAATAACCACAACTTTCTGCTCAAGACTCGGAATTGAGCATGGGAGAAGGCATTGGAAAGGTATTAGACAGTGGAATCTAAATATCCACCCAAAAAATTGATCAGTAAATTCAATTTTCCATAAATTCAGAAGAAATAATTTTGATATATAATATTTAATCAGAATGGTTCATATTTTCATGAAATAGTTGAAACAGTTAGCATGACAAAGTTTTGTTGGTTGCACATTTTGCAGAGTTAACAACAACTAGATCATATCAGGATCAACACATAATCCATAGTAATGGAAGAGGCATAAGGAAATTACAACCAGGAATATGAAATCAGAGGGATGGATGTCCATTTGGGCATTGAAGGAACAAACTCCAATGGACATGGAGAAGGAAGGGATGAAAACATGAATATGGTAGAGACCATTACAAATTTACAGAAGGATGTCCAAAGACATAAATATGATAATGAAAGGCTTATGAGAGCCAGGGAGAAACAAGATGACTTCAACATGAAGTTAATATAGAGCTTGAACAAAATAGAAAATAAATTGGATAAGGAGAGTGGCTCAAGCAAATCTAGAAGTCACGGGCTTCCTGATGAGAAAATAAGAGCAAGGAGTGTAAGCAGACATACCACCACTCCCCGAGGCATTCCAATAAGAGATTACATAGAAGATTAAGCCCATCCCCTGTAAGGAAGAATAAGGGGTCTAGGGTGGATGATCTATGAGGAGAAATGAACAAAATCAAACCTCCTACATTTGATGGTGAGCACAAGAAGGATGAATATGAAAAGACATGGTTGTTGGGCATGAGAAAGTATTTTCAATTTCATAATTATTATTCTCATGCAAAAGGTGGAATTTGCATCTATAAAATCAAGGGAAATCCATCCATGTGGTGGGATCAGCTTGTGCAGATACAACACATTAAAGAGAAAAGTGTTACTTGGAGGGAATTCAAGAATTATTTTGAGAAGAAATACTTGGCTAAGAGATATTATGACAAGAAAATGAAAGAGTTCTTCAAACTCAAGCTTGGGAGTATGACCATAGATGAATATGAGAGAAGGTTTTTAGAACTGTTGAAGTATGTATCCTTCATCAAGGATGAGACAATTAATATTCAGAGGTATTTGAGTGGATTTCCATTATTCATCAGTGAAAAAATGCAATATTATGATCCCAAGACATTGGAGGAGACCATAAGGCGAGCTAAATGCCTATATGATCAGAAAAAAGAAAGGCCAACTTTCCAAAAATCTTGGGAAGACAAAAATAAGTTCAAGATGGATCAGAGGAAGAAGGGATCTAAGCCACCATTCTTTAGAAATAATACTCAGGGACAACCAATTTGTAGAGAACCTAGAGAGATTGAGGCAGGGGGTCAAAGGCCAAGGAAACCACCTATTCAATGTTGGGGTTCTAAATGATATCATATGTTCAGAGATTGTCCCCACAGAGGTGAAAAAGTGAGGGTCATTCACAATGTACAACAGGTTGAAACAATGGAGGACATGAGTAGAAATGTACCAAGGATCTATGCAACCCTGGATAACAAACAAGCAAAGTATTAGTCACATATGATTGAAGTGGAAGGTATGATCAACAACTAAACCATAGCTATTTTATTTGATTCAGGAGCTAGTCATAGTTATATAGATCCTAAGATGGTGGAAAGTTTTCATTTGCCAAGAAGAAAGAATGGAAAATATTGGTTGGTGTAGATGGATACTGGAACCAAAAGAAAAGTTAATGAGATGGTTAAATCATGTCTTATGGAAATGAACGGACTGAACACCAAGGCATATTTGAAAATCTTTCCTTTAGGTTCTTATTACTGCTTAATTGGGATGGATTGGTTGGATCAACATCATGCTATCCTAGACTGTCATAACAAGGAATTTACTTACCTAGATGAGGAAGAGAGCCTAATGAAAGTGTAGGGAATTCCCAGGGTAGTAACCATCAGAGAAATTTCAGCATTGCAGTTGAAGAAATGTTACAGAAAAGGGTGTCAAATATTTGCAGCACATATGGAAGAGACGCCTAAAGATAAGGTGCCAAATTTGGAAGATCATACAGTCCTAGAAGATTTTGAAGATGTGTTCAAGGAGGTACTAGGAATACCCCCAAAGAGAGATATGGATTTCTCTATAAATTTAATGCCTGGAGTGGCTCCAGTGTCAAAGACTCCTTACAGAATGAGTACACCAGAGATGGAGTTACACATGTAGCTTGAAGAAATTTTGAAGAAGGGGTATATATGCCCAAGTGTTTCACCTTGCGGTGCCCCAGTCTTGTTCATAAAGAAGAAATATGGGACATTAAGATTGTGCATTGATTTCAGACAATTGAATAAGGTAACTGTGAAGAACAAGTATCCTCTGCCAAGGATTGATGATCTCTTTAATCAACTGAAGGATTCAAAAATATTTTGAAAGATAGATCTCAGGTCAGGATACCATTAGGTAAGTATTAAAGAGGAAGATATCAGCAAGTCCACCTTCAGGACAAGGTATGGTCATTATGAGTTCATAGTGGTGCCATTTGGGTTGTCAAATGCACCAGTTGTTTTCATGTGCTTAATGAAAGGTGTTTTCCGAGATTATTTAGACAAGTTTGTCATTGTCTTTTTGGATGAAATCCTTGTATATTCCAAGTCAAAAGAAGAGCATGAACATCATTTGAGGATGGTGTTGCAAGTATTAAGGGAGCATCATTTGTACACAAAATTGATACAGTGCTCATTTTATCAAAAGAAAATTCATTATTTAGGACATATCATTTAAAAGGATGGGATAACAGTGGATCCTGATAAGATAGAATCCATTAGAGAATGGTCAACGCCAAATAATTTGTCAGAGGTGATATCATTCATGGGTCTTCCAGGCTACTATAGGATATTTATTGAAGGATTCTCAAAGATTGCACACCCAATCACTTCCTTGCAAAAGAAGGGTGTGAAGTTTCAATGGACATTGGATTGTGAAAAGAGTTTCCAACACTTGAAACAATCGTTAACAAGTTCTCCAATACTAACTATTTCTGACCCAAATGAAGACTTCATTGTTTTCACAGATGCATGTAAAGAAGGACTTGGTGGAGTGCTCACTCAAAATGGGTTTGTTATATGTTATGAATCAAGGAAGTTGAAGGAGCATGAAATATACTATGCCACTCATGATTTGGAGTTGGCATCCATAGTGCATGCCTTGAGGAAATGGAGACACTACCTCATGGGAAAAAGGTTTAAGCTAAGAACAGACCATAATGGTCTAAAATATTTATTTGATCAGCCAACTCTAAATGCTCGGAAAGTAGATGGTTAGAATTTCTAAGTGAATATGACTTTGATATAAAGCATATTAAGGGGAAAGAGAACAAATTGACTAATGCACTCAACAAAAGACCGCATGAAATGCATGCTACAACCATTAACATTGTAACACCCCAGGTTTTGAACCCCATTTTAAATAATGTATTGTTACAATGTTGAGAGGCCAGAGTGCCCAAACAATCATTAAAAGGCCAGTGTACCCAAGACATGTAATTTTTTTTATCATTATTAATAATAAACACATCGTTGGATGTTAGACGAACAAGGACTAGAGTTACAGGGGGCTATGATTCCACAAGAGAGGGGGCTGAGAGGCTAAGTGTTTATTCCTAGTTTAATTACCCCTTTTTGTCTAAGTGATGGGATCGGTTACGTGAGCTTCTTGGGGAATGCCAGAAGGTTATTGATTACCCACAATGTTACTTAAACCCACCTATGGTCTAATGGGGGGGATTGATTGATGGCTTGTTCGTTGATTTCTTATGCGTTCCTTCATTTCCCTCACGCACTTTCATGCACCCACTTACCCATTCATTCATTCATCCATAATCTCCATCTTGGCTGGGGAAAGGGAGCCGAAATGATGAAGAATTAGCCATGGGATAATTGGTTGTAATGGTCACTGGTGCAATCCAACCATGATCTGGGGCTTTCATGTCTGAGATGCATTGGCATGTGCCCTGTTTTTCTCACAACTGTGAGTCTTGAGAGTTCCAGCATTAATATTCTGGAACAACTGTGCTGGAGGCCCAAAATAAAAGGAGAGGAACTACCCGAGGGACTATGTGGCAGAGAAGGGTGGAGGTCCATTCTCTTGGGCAGTACAGGCTGGGTAGAAGAGAGCTGGGTACTTGGATTGTTGTGGGTACTGGGAAACCTCTAAGATATTCAGAGCTAACTGGTTTGGGAACCCAAGAACACTCTAGAACCGTACTTGTGGATTCATAGCCCTGGCTCAGGGGTGACAGTGCTATTGAGATTTGGAATAGTAGTGTCTATAGTTGGGTGGAACATCCTTAGTCTGCAACCAGTTGGTGTCGCCAGTTTATAAAGATAAGTTCTCTTTGTTGTGATATTATTATCTACGTATGAATGTATTCCGTTGTGTATATTTAATTATCGTTTAATTGAATATTTAGACTATGCATGCTTGTTGACTACTATTGTGCATGTCGTTAAAGTGTTTTCTTTTATTCATCCTTAAATTTTAAAAAGGTATCATAAGAGAAAGAAGTCCAAGGGAGGGATTGAAGGTAGCATGCCTTGACCTATGGGTGGTTGGGGATGTTACAGAATGGTATCAGAGTAGTAAAGGCAAAGTTAAAGGTGTTTGGGTAGAATTACCCAGGCTATTGGTGGACGGGGATGTTACAATTTGGTATTAGATCTTCTGGTTGAAACACTAGGCCGATATGGGCCTCTTTTGTTGGTCAGAGTCTCAGGGTCGAGATTGAACTCTAACTGTGGAGTTGAAAATCTCAGGAGGAATGGCGGTGTAGAATCTACGTAGGAAATAGAACGTCAGAGCCTCGTTGTAAGGGGTTCGAAGGATCGTGACCGTCCCCTTCAAATTCAAAAGAGATCCCCATTGTAGGATAAAGAGAGATTTGGATCATTGTATCTGAGGAAAAGTGAACAAGGGTCATCCAATGAAAAGGAATCAAGGGTTAATGTCACCATCGTGAGATCCCATTGGAGAGTGAGATCAACGGACATGAGGCATTGCGGGGAACTAAGTTGCACGGGAGATAATTTCCCAAGGTGGTCGCGTAAGCTAAACCACAGTTTCCCTAAGGGGTCACGTGTCATCATCATGAGAATTGCAGGGTGAAAAGCGGGTTACTCCAAATCGCCAATGCGTTCCCCCGCAAATTGAAAGGCATGTAGTGATGTGACTTGTTATGGCTCGAACATGGAAACTCCGGAGAGACAAAGTAAATCTCGATCGTCTGATCATCCGAAAGAGATCTCAGTCACGAGATCGTCTGGAGTAAATCTCAAGCATTGGATCGTCCGAGGTGAATCTGGGTCGTCTGATCGAGAAGAGACATGGCGTAAATTTGTGGATTTTGGGTGAAGGCCTGAAGTAAGCCTCAACCATCTGATTCAATAGGAAACGCGGTAGAATCTCGTGTACTTCGAGGATGTTTGAAGTTTGATATTTTTGAAACCCAAAGACCTAAAAGGATCTCATCCATTGATATCCTGAGAACCACGTGTCACCAGATCCAGGGCTTCAAATAAAATCCAGTGGGGTCAGATAAGTTTTTAAATTTGATATTTCTGAGGTCTGAAGACCTGAAGTAAGCCTCAACTTTCATATTAAGGAGGGCACATGGTGCAAATCCTTGGACTCCGGGTGAAGACCCGAAGTGAATCTTAGTCATTTGATCCAGGAGGACACATGGCGACAGATTGGCTAGTTCAAGAATGCGGAGTTTGGGAGAATTGGAAGTGTGATAGCATGGAAACTCTTGAAGTCCCGAAGCCCGAAGAGCCAAAGTGATGGGGCACGATGATGTCACCTAGAGGTGATGTGGAACCTGGAATTACTGAAGTGACTTGGCTTGCGAACATCACCTGGGATGATGTGGACATATGGGTTGTGTGCCACATGCCAGTAAGTTTTGAGAATTTGGAGTATTGAAAAGTCAGTTAGAAGGTGACATGTGTCACCTCCCTGATTAGGTCACATGTCTGCTTCCAGTATTTCACCACGTGGTGACAGATCATGCAGTTCGGAGACTGGGCACTCTGGAGGGGAAATATGTGACAGGTTGCATTGGGTCAAAAACTCCCGAAGGCCGGAATACATATTTATCGTTGATTCCGGAAGACACACGTCGAAGGATCGTCAACTTCGGGTGAAATCACTTTGGGAGAAAGTGCAAGAGAAAGGTTTGAAACTTCTTAAGCCCGAAGAGCTGAAGCGATTCACAGCCACTAATCTATGGGAGTACACTCATCGATAGATCATGAACTTTGGGTAAAAGAATTTTGGTAGGAGGAAAGAGAGGAAATTTGAGACCCCCGAAGGGCGGAGTCCCGAAGTGGATCTCGATCCTTGATTGTGAAAGAGGACTAGGACCGTTGATCTGGTCTTGGTTGAAAGTTCCGAAGTTCTAAATCTCTGGACAAGCACTTTTTCAACTAAGCGCAGGGTCATGGTCATGGTCATATGTAGATTGAGAGATGAGGGAAGGAGGGCTAAGGTCCGAATTGGTTGTCTTTTAGACAGAAAAGTGCTAAGGAAGGATTTAGCCACGGTTTCTAGTCATGGTCACCTGGGAAGGTGATTTGAAGGAAGCGTCTGTGGAGGATGAGATTATGTGTCGGCCAAGGATAACATGACACTATTATTTTTGGAGAATGGGGATATGATCTCCATGAAAAAATAAATAAAGAGACATGTAGCATGGTTTGTCAATTTTGTTTATCATATGCGTAATTCTAAAAAAATGGTCGCTTGCACATTTTGCAGAATTAAGGGGCTTAAGCACATCAGCTCAGGATGCATATTGAGGAAATGGAAGAAGGCGAGGGAGCCTCCAGTCATGATGAGGAGGCCAAAGGACAGAATAACAGAGTTGGTAATGAAAAGACAGAGTCAAATGGACGAAAGGGAAAATGAGAGCATGAAACATTAATAGAAACAAAAAGAAGCTTGAATATGGAAGTGAAGAGATACAAACCAGACAACGAGAGATTGATGAGAAAAAAAATTCAGATAAATGCTCAAGTGTTGCAGATATTAGATCAGTTGCAGAGACAAATGAAGAAGGGATCAAACTCAAAACAAGAGGAAGAAGGGAGGTGCCATGAAAGAAGGGATGATAGTGGAAGAGTTGGTTATTCTGGAAGTGCTAGCAGAGCTCATGGACACCACTCACCTCTTTACTCAGAAAGAAAGTTTTATGCATCGAAAGATCACGTAAGCAGTCCAGAGGTTTCTCCTGTCAGACACCAAAGAAGGAAACAAGAGGTAGATATTTTGCAAGGAGAGATGAGGAAGCTCAAGCCACCTTCCTTTGTGGGTGAAAGAGAAAGGGAAGATGATGCCAAAGCATGGTTGCTTGGGCTCATCAGATATTTTCAGTTGCATAACTATTCATCCAACCTAGAAGCCAAGATTTCCACCTACCATTTACATGATAAAGATGCAATGTGGTGGGACCAACTGAAGCAAGTGGAACATGTTAATGAAAGTAGGATCACTTGGAATAAGTTCAAGAAGTATTTTCAGAAGGAGTACCTCTTAGAGAATTTCTATGAAGAGAAAATGCAGGAGTTATTTGAACTCCGATTGGGAAGCATGATTATGGAAGAATACGAGAAGACATTCTTGGGATTGTTAAAGTATGTCAGGTTCATTGGTGATGAGAAAGTGAAAATAAAGAGCTTTCTAGGTGGACTGCCAACCTTTTATAAGGAAAATATCAAGTATAATGAACCCAAGACCTTTACTAAGGCCATCAGGAAGGATAACTACATGTATGATCAAGCGAAGGGAAGAGAATCTCTGCATAAATATTGGAAGGACAAGAAAAATGAAAATTCTGATCAGATGGGGAAATGATTCAAACCTCCCTTCAATAGGAATGAGCCTAATAGAAATCATCAAGATCAGTATGCTAAGGGAGATTTCAAGAAAGAATATTCCTTGGGAATAGGGGGAAGACCACCAATCCAAGGAAGATCACATGTACAAGGATTGACCACACAAAAAAGACAGAGTGAAGACTGTGCACAACATACAAGAGGCTACAAAAGTCAAAGATATGGGAAGAATCTATGCAACTTTAAATGATTGACAAGCAAACTACCAGTCCAATATGATTGAGGTAGAAGGTAAGATCATAAATCAACATGTTGCTATTTTTATTGATTCAGGAGCAAGTCATTGCTACATTGATCCTAAGATAGTGGATAGATTACATTTGGAGAAACGTAAACTTGGAAAATCAAGTCTGGTTCAGTTAGCCACTGGAACCAAAAAAAGAATCCATGACATGGTCAGAAGTTGTTCCATAAGTCTTCATGGTGTGAATACTAGTATTGATCTAAATATCATACCATTGGGGTGTTATCATATTCTGATTGGAATGGATTGGTTGGACAAGCATCATGTTGTCCTAGATTTTGATAACAAGACATTTACATGTCTTGATGGAAATGGAAAACAGAGCACTGTGAAAGGAGTTCCAAGACCCATCTCTATAAGGGAGATTTCAACCTTACAACTAAAAATATGTTTTAGAAAAGGATATCAATTGTATGCAGCTCATATGGAAGATACAAATAATACAAAGGGGCCAAGCCTTGAATATTTCTCAGTACTACAGGAATTTGAAGATATATTCCAAGAAATATCCAGATTTCCACCAAGAAGGGAGATAGATTTCTCAATTGATTTAGTTCCAGAAATTGTCCCGGTGTCAAAAACACCTTATAGAATGAGCACACCATAGTTAAAAGAATTACAAATGCAGGTGGAGGAATTGTTGAAGAAAGGGTACATACGTCCAAGTGTTTCACCTTGGGGAGCACCAATACTTTTTGTCAAAAGGAAGGATGGAATATTGAGACTGTGTATTGACTTCCGACAGCTGAAAAAGTACACTATAAAGAACAAGTATCCTCTTCCCCGAATTGATGACCTCTTTGATAAGCTAAGAGGAGAAAATATATTTTCAAAAATTGACTTGAGGGAAGGATACCATTAGGTAAGAATCAAGGAAGAATACATTCATAACACATCCTTTAGGACCAATTATGGGCATTATGAATTTGTAGTAGTTCCATTTGGACTGACCAATGCACCAACTATATTCATGTGCTTAATGAATGGCATCTTCAAGAATTATTTGGATAAGTTTGTCATAGTATTCCTGGATGACATACTTATCTATTCTAAGTCTGAAGAGAAGCATGAACATCACTTAAGACTAGTATTGCAAGTACTGAGATAACATCAGTTGTATGCCAAGTTGAGTAAGTGTTATTTTTATCAAAAGAAGATCCATTACTCAAAACATATTATTTCACAGCAGGGCATAGCAGTAGATCCAAAGAAGATCGAAGCCATTAGAGGATGGCCAACACCTAGAAATGTGTCAAATGTCAGATATTTTATGGGATTAGTTGGCTACTACAGAAGGTTCATAGTAGGGTTCTCTAATATTGCTCATCCCATCACTTCTTTGCAAAAGAAGGGAACTAAATTTGAATGGACACTCAAGTGTGAAAATAATTTTAATTTGTTGAATAAATTCCTTACTAGTGCACCTGTGTTAAATATTGTTGACCGAAATGAAAGGTTTGTGGTATGTACAGACGCATGTAAGGAAGGACTTGGGGGAGTCCTCACACAAAATGGACATGTCATTAGATATGAGTCCAGAAATATTAAGGAACATGAGAGGAACTATGCCACCCATGACTTGGAACTTGCTTCCATTGTTCATGCCTTGAGGATGTGGAGGCATTATCTCATGGGGAATAAATTTGAAGTAAGGACAGACCACATTGGCTTGAAGTATCTTTTTGAATAGTCGACCTTGAATGCCAGGAAAACAATATGTCTGGAATTTTTAAGTGAATATGACTTCGATATCAATCATATCAAGGGAAAGGAGAATAAAGTTGTCGATGCACTTAGTAGAAGAGTGCATATGATGCATGCTATTGTTGTCAGTATGCATCAGTCAGACTTGAAGAGAATAATTTTAGATTGTCTTGTTATAGACCAGCATTACCTACAGGTAAAGGAAAACTTACAACAAGGAGATGTACAATAGAAAATAAAGGAGTATGAGATAAAGGAAGATGGATTACTCGTGCATAAAAATAGAATCTATGTTCCTAGTTCTGGAGAACTGAGGAATTTGGTACTGAAGGAAATGCATGATGTTCCTTATGCTGGAAATCCCAGTTACCAGAAAACAATTACAACAGTAAGAAGCCAGTTCTTTTGGCTAAGAATGAAGAAGGATGTTGTTGATTGTATCGCTCGATGTATGGAATGTCAGAAGGTGAAGGTTGATCATAGGCACCTAGCGGGTTTGTTGCAACCACTGCCAATCCCAGAGAAGAAATGGGAAGTGATCACCATGGATTTCATCACAGGATTACCCAGAATGAATAAGAAACATGATTCAATCATGGTGGTGGTTGAAAAATTAAAAAGGCTTCTCATTTTGTGCCTGTGAAGAAAACACATACATCGTCTAATATTGCAGAATTTTTCATGAAGGAAATTGCTAGGTTGCATAGGATACCTAGGACAATTGTCTCGGAAGGAGATACAAATTTTACATCCAATTTATGGAGGGTATTGTTTAAAGGATTTGGCACAAATCTAAACTTTAGCACAACATATCATCCCCAGACAAATGCCCAAGAAGAGAGAGTCAATCGAATAATTGAAGACATGCTGAGAATGTATGTGATGGATAAGCCATCTAAGTGGGAAGATTACTTACACTTGGTTGAGTTTGCATATAATAATGGGTATCAAGCTTCATTGAGAATGATCCCATTTGAAGCCTTGTATGGTAGGAAATGTGATACTSTAGTAAGCTAGGACAACCCAACAAATGGAGTGGTACTTGGGCCAGAGTTGCTCAAGGATATGGAAGACCAGGTGGTCAAGATCAAGCAGAATTTAAAGGCAGCTCAGGATAGATAGAAATTTTATGCAGACAAGAATAGGACARCTCGAGAATTTAAAGTAGGGGAGCATGTACTTTTAAAAGTGAAGCCCAAGAAAAAATCCTTGAAATTGGGTAGTTTTACAAAGATGGCAGCTAGATTCTGTGGTCCATTTGAAATATTGGACAGAATAGGGCTAGTTGCATACATACTTACATTGCCTGCTTCCATGAATGTGCATAAATTATTTCATGTATATTTACTAAAAAAATATGTACATGATCTTAACCATGTTATTGATTGGCATCTGATTCAGGTAGAGATAGAGGGAGATTTTCAGGTTCATCCAGTGCAGGTATTGGACAGAAAAGTCAAAATGCTTCGGAATCAAGTTATAGAGTTGGTAAAAGTTCAGTGGACATGCTACAATCCTGAAGATGCTACCTGGGAGAATGAATATTCCATGCAGGCAGAGTACCCACTGCTTTTTGAATAAATTTGAGATTTTGATCTCTATTTTGTATATGCACTAAGGACAGTGCCAAAATAAGGCAGAGGGGATGTAACATCCCAGGTTTTGAACCCCATTTTAAATAATGTATTATTACAATGTTGAAAGGCCAGAGTGCCCAAATAATTATTAAAAGGCCAGTGTGCCCAAGACATGTAATGTTTTTTATCATTATTAATAATAAACACATCATTGGCTACTAGACAAACAAGGACTAGAGTTATAGGGGGCTATGATTCCACAAGAGAGGTAGCTGAGGGGCTAAGTGTTTATTCTTATTTTAGTTACCCCCTTTTTTCTAAGGGAGGGGATCGGTTACGTGAGAATGTTGAGGAAGGCTAGGAGGTTCTTGATTCCCCATGAGGTTACTTAAACCCGCCTCTAGTCTGATGGGGGGGTTCGACTAATGGCTTGTTCATTGATTTCCTATATGTTCCTTCATTTCCCTCATGCACTTTCATGCACCCACTTACCTATTCATTGATCCATCCATCATCTGTGTCTTGGCTGGGGAAAGGGAACCGAACTGATGAAGAATTAGCCACAGGATAGTTGGCTATAATGGTCACTGGTGCAATCCATCCATGACTTGGGGCCTGCATGTCTAAGATGCATTAGCATGTGCCATGTTTTTCTCACAACTGTGAGTCTTGAGAGTTCCAACATTGAGATTCTAGACCAGCTATGTTGGAGGCCCAAAATAAAAGGAGAGGGATTGTTCAAGGGACTGCGTGACAGCGAAGGGTGAAGGTTCATTCTCTTGGGTGGAACAGGCTAGGTAGAAGAGAGCTAGGTACTTGGATTATTGTTGATACTGGGAAACATGTGAGAACTTGAGAGCTGACTGGTTTGGGAACCCGAGAACACTTTGGAACCATGATTGTGGATTCATAGCCCTGGCTCGGGGGTGACATTGTTGTTGAGATTTTGAACAGTAGTGTCTACGGTTGGGTGGAACGTTCTTGGTCTGCAGCTAGTTGGTGTCACCATTTTATAAAGATAAGTTCTCTATGTTGTGATATTATTAGTTGTGTATGAATGTATTTCGTTGTGTATATTTAATTATAGTTTAACTAAATATTTAGACTATGCATGTTTGCTAACTACTATTGTCCACGTCGTTAAATTATTTTCTTTTATGCATCCTTAAATTTTAAAAAGGTATCGTAAGAGAAAGAAGTCCAAGGGATGGCTTGAAGGTAGCTTTCCCTGGCCTGTGGGTGGTTGGGGATGTTACAGAATGGTATTAGAGAAGTAAAGACAAAGTTAAGGGTGTTTGGGTAGAATTACCTGACCTGTTTGTGGCCAGAGAAGTTACAAGCATGTACCAATCAGATTTGAAACACAGAGTTTTAGAGATTGCAAAATCAGATTTGCATTACAAGGAATTAGTGGCAAAATTACAGCAAGGTAATTTGCAGCAGAAAATTGAAGAATACAAGCTAGATAATGATGAAATTCTCATGTACATGGGCATAATTTATGTACCAAATTCCCATGAATTGAAAAATATGATATTGGTAGAAATGCATAATGTGCCTTATGTTGGGCACCCATGTTATCAGAAAACTATTACAGTTGTCAAGAACCAATATTATTGGCCAGGCATGAAGAAAGAGGTTGTTGATTTTATTGCCAAATGTTTGGAATATCAAAAGGTAAAGAATTGACATAGTCACCTTGTTGGTTTGCTACAACCATTACCCATTCCTGGGTGGAAATGGGAAGTTGTGACAATGGATTTCATCACCAAACTTCCTAGAACCAACAAGCAACATGATTATATCATGGTAGTGGTGGATACGCTTACTAAAGCTGCCCATTTTATTCCAGTTAATCTCACTCACAAGGAAACCAACATTGTTGATGTTTATATGAGGGAAATTGCTCGATTACATGGCATACCCAAGACAATTGTGTTTGACAAATATCCAAAATTTACCTCAAAATTTTGGAAAGGATTATTTAATGGATTTGGAACAAATTTTAATTTTAGTACAGCTTATCATCCAGAATCAGATGGGAAAACAGAGAGGGTGAATCAAGTGATTGAGGATATGTTGAGGATGTATGTGATGGATAAACCATCAAAATAGGAAGACTACCTACACTTGGTAGAGTTTGCTTATAACAATTGGTACCAAACATCTTTAAAGATGAGGCTATTTGAGGCACTTTATGGAAGAAAGTGAAACACACCAGTAATCTAGGATAACCTAGCAGATAGAGAAGTGGCCGGGCCATATTTACTCGGGGAAATGGAGGAGCAAATGATAAAAATAAAACAAAATTTAAAGGTTGCCCAAGACAGGAAAAAAAGTTATGCTGATAAGGGCAGAGCTCACAGGGAATTTAAAGTTGGGGACCATGTATTCTTGAAAGTGAAGGCCAACAAAAGTTCCCTGAAGTTGGGAAATTGTTCCAAGTTAGTAGCTCGCTATTGTGGGATGTTTAAAATACTAGAGAGGATTGGTCCAGTAGATTATATGATTTCATTGCCTGCATCTATGTATGTTCATAATGTATTCCATGTATCATTGCTAAAGAAATATATTCCTGATGCTAATCATGTTATTGATTGGAATGTGATTCAGGTGCAGCAAGAAGGTGCTTTCCAAGTGCATCCGGTATGCATTATGGATCAAAAAATCAAATAGATCTGGAATCGATCCATAGGGCTTGTAAATGTCTAATGGACCTGGTATGTTCCTGAGGACTCTACTTGGGAGGATGAGGATGCAATGCGGGCAGAATACCCGCATCTTTTTGAGGATTTTTGAAAGTTTTGTTGTATATATGTACATGATGCATTGAGGACAGTGCATAAATAAGGGGTTTTGACACAAGGGAAGACCCAGGTTTCAACGCTACAACAACACACCAAACAAATCCTAACTACTGGCCCTTTCGGAAACACCTGCGAAGCAGATGAAGTCTCACTCGAGGTAGAGGCAGGGGTGGTTGCAGGAATTTGATGTCTGCAACCTTATCTAGGACACAGGTCCATGATTGTAACACCTTAACGAAGCACTTAGCAGTTATAGTTCATCAATATTCGCCTTTAGATTACAGCAAAAATAAACCCTAATAACAGAACAGTGCAGTATTCACACAGATCCAATATAACCAAGCACTAAGAACATCAACATAGGTCAGATCTAGCATTCCTTCACATTATTCAACACTAAGCTATCATATCATATTCATCTAACATACATCAACGCACTAAGCATTTAATCACATAAACAAGAGAACACCCAAAATGCACAAAGCAACCACAACATAGGATATATGTGGTTCACCCCCTCCCTGGGGCTACGTCCACCAATTCTTCTTCTCTTTATTGTCTTTTGTCAATCTTCTACATGCATAGAGCCTTGAGATCTTACTCCGCAGAGGACAAGAGATATGTGCACCTCGCTAGATCCTACTTCCCTGAGTTACAACACAAAGCCTTCCATAGTCTCGTATGATCACTTGCACTTAGCTCTGCAAGACTTACATAGTATGCACAAAGCAATTACAATTACCATTTGCACTTAGCACCTAACATCACCTAGATGTCCCCCTTCTTACATCGCCTAGACATCTATTTATACATTGAAAAATTAGGCCTAAACATGGGTAAAACCATGGGCCAACATCCCCATACCAGTTACATAAGCCCAAAACCCAAAAATCCTTAAAAAGAGGCCAAGATCCCACCATCTATGCTTCGACTTGCACTTCACCTTAGACAACCTGTCGAAGTCCCAAAATTAGGTCAAACATGACCAAGGATCCTCAAAACTTTGTCAAGGGCCAACAGGCCCCCAAAACTCACTTGTGACTCGTCTCGAGTCACTTTGGTGTGGGTAGATCTGCTTCGAAAGCCTTGAGCTTGGCTCGAGCTACTTTGACCTGTTGTTGTGCCATGACCTCCAGTTAGTCGAACTCTTGGATTACTGCTTCATTGACAGGTCCCTCTAAGAGTTGTTCAGTTTCAGTGACGACTTGCTCCAGTTCTTCTCCTTGGCCTTCAATCTCTGCGAATAGTTGGCAAGCCTCATCCTGTATTAGTTGGAGCCTCTGAGTCACTTCCATGAATTTTCTCTGAATGGTGTGGACCTGCTGTTGAGCAGTGCATTGTTCTTGGGATCACTTCATCCTCTCAACGGATGACAGGGGCTTCAAATGCACTTGTATCGTTTCTTCTTGTTCCCTTGCCTCCTCGAGATGTGACTCCAGTGCCTTTAATTTAGAATCCCTAGTGAGTCACTCATAAGTCTGGGCACTGCGATCACTTAATTGTTTACATCCTTGGTGAGGGCCTTGATTCTTTCAAATGCGCTTCGAGCAGTTGCTTCTATTTGATATCATACATCCGGCGGGGTGTTGGGCGTTGTTCGTAGCTCTAAGTTAACTATTCTTTGCTATAGCTATTGGATAGCTTCCGCGAGCTGCGTTACTTGATGCTCCACTAGGTCTTATGCCTTTGGATCTAACCCTGTCACAGAGCGAAGTGTTATGTCGACTGCTTCTTTGACTCCCAACTATTTTGTGAGAAACTGTTATTTTTATTGCTTGGCCTACACCCTCTCTTCTTCAAGCTTGGCTTGAAGGTCCTCCTTCTCCTTTTTTGCAACCCAACATTTCTCTACCATTTCTTCATGGGATTCTTTAAGGGTTTCTTTGGACTGGTCTTTCTCATCTTGTTCTCGTCAAAGGTGAGCTTCAGTCGCATCAACAAGTCTGCAAATTTGGGCATGCTCATCTCCCAACTCTGGTTCTTCTGATGGCGGGGGCGCAGTGGATACTACGTGGCTGGATTGAAGGGCCTATTGTACCCCTCTGAGTTCAACCTCAATTTTATCATACATCTCCTCCTGTTTGGATTCATGTTTCTACAAGATGTCCTGCGAGGCATCTTCTACAACTGTGATGATGAAGTCAAAGTCATATACAGTGAGCACAGTCTGCATCTTAATCAAGGTGGCTCTGAATTTCTTTCAGGAAGTGGGTTTCGTGGGGGAAACGTTCCTTTTTTTCAAGGGATCATCCTCATCAACATGATCCTTGGGCGGTGTTAATTCGCCCTGCTTTTGTTGATATTCTCTACCATTTGTCTCTTCTACTTCATCATCACCCCCTCGGCCAGGTGATAATGAAGCAGTTTCTTTCGATGTGTTTCTTAAGTCTTGGACTTCTTCAATCTTCTTTCTTCTGCTGGTTCCAAGTGTGTCATGTTATTTGTGAGTGGCCTTCGAGTTGTCAACTTTGGGATCAGACATCTCTATAGGGTCAGAGGGGATGAGGATCTCTATAGACCAGTACTTGGTTAACTCTTCGAGGTCCTCCTCTGTGAGCTTATAGTATGACTGAATCTCCTCTTTATGTTTGTTTGCGCGTAGTGATATAGATGAAGTGTCAATCTGCATGGAACTTCATGAGAGGTCTGAACTGGTACATTTTGTTTAGCATTATGAGAGGGAAAACTTCGATGGCCTTCTTCAGTTGGAGATAGTACGTCTGGAAGACCATGTTCGACTGCCACTATTTTCCCATATCACTCGAGTACCAAAGCATGGTTAACTTCGCAATGAGCGGCTCGAACGACTTGATGTTCGGAAAGGTCGCACCTTCCGACATCTCATAAGAGGTAAATGCGATGAGGATCAGGAGCCTGCTGAAGTGGAACTCATAACCCTGATCCTGATCTTTGTGGTAGTCTAATTCTAGTTGGTTGACCAAGTACTTCTCCCAGTTCATCTGGAGTCCTTCTACACATTTCCCGACGAGGTCAACAATGAATCTTGTGACCTATGTAGCTTTGTTCTTTCTTACAATATTTCCCACGATCAGTTGGCAAGCCAGGTGCACTGTGCCATTCTGGATGGAAGCTACCTTGTGGCCTCACATCCCCTTTTCTACATCTCCATATGTGTCTTTGATGTTTTGTTCCAATGCACGATTTATAGCCTTTCCTAGGTAGAAGTCTTGCGGGTCGGGTCCCTGCATGCTCAATCCGTTGATCCTATGGATCAACGTCAAATCGACTGTGATACGTCAGTCTATCTATAGGTAGCCTGCATGGTAACATGAGATAAGGATCTTAACACATGCGTTAACCTCCTGGTGCCTTCCAAAGTGTAGAATCTTCATTGCATTCAAGAGGGTGGACTATGCGAGGTTCATAGTCCATGGATGGGGGATTATTTTCAAGTTCTTCCCCTTCGTCCTGGTCAAGTATTTGTAACGAGAAAGCATAATATGGTTCTTTCAATCTCCGTGGTTGAAGTTGTTGAACTTCAACATCACGATATTATCCTGCTGCATTCTAACTGCACGTATTCCCTTCAGGAGGTACGCAATAACCATGGTGTAATCAAAGTCCCTCGGGACAGTGTCACGACTCACCGCGTTGGCCAGAGGCGGTATGTAGTCTGTTAAGATGGTCGGGATTAACTTTGCATTGGCTAGGTCATATTTGTTCTTGGTTCTCTTCTCTACTGTCGGTCGGGATGGTCCGGATCCATGAGTAGTCGATGAAGAGGATTTCACTCCTCTTGTCGATGATGCTTGAATACTTGCAGAAATTACTTTCTTGGCCATGAGATCAATGAGAACTTCTTCGATGGATTTATCTACGGCGCTGAGTTCGTATGACATACACGCTTAGATCAGAGAAATCGGTTGGATGAATTAGTGTGCAATGCAATGGAATAGGTTTCGATCTCAATACAATTAGTGCGGTAGAAATGAGTTGTATTCGATACACTTCGCAAAAGTTTTCTCGGTGCAACAGTTGATGGACTAAGTAGACACGATGTAACAGATCTCTCCAATGGATGAGAGGTCTTCATCAATGCAGTTCTATATGTTATGGCACGGTCCCAACGGTTTGATGGCAAGTCTTCGGGCCATTACTATTGTTCTAATCGTTCGGGTCATCAGGCTAATGTTTATAATGCTTCCAACGGCTATATCGCTTCGCCATGGTGAAGTGCCATTTTGTGCTATTTTGATATTCCGACGAAGTTCCAATCTTGCAAACCTTCCCTCTGTGAAGTCTCCTTTGGGACCTTCTGTAACTTTTCTATCTTTTCTCTCTTCTTACTGAGTTTTATGGCCTTCTTCCCAGTGATCTTTGTCTCGGGATTACTTTTTCCATTTTGATTCTTATCTCCTTTTGGCATAGTAACTTCGCGTTGTTGAGATTATTTCGTAGGGTCGGAGAGTAATATGTCTTCTCTCTCTGGGGTAGGTACTTCAATATTTTGTGAGTCTTCTTGTGTTCTTTTAACTTCGGCATCCAAGTTTCTGGTTCTAAGTAGCTTCGATCTGTTCTCATGTTCTTCAATCAAGTGTGTTATCCTCCTAGTCATGAAATCTTTTAATTCTTGCTTCTTCTTCTCTAAGACTTCTTCTTCTTTTCTTCTAGCCTAATCCTTTTCAATCCAAGTTTTTCCTAGTAATATAGAAAATGGGGATTTGTTCTCAATAAATTTAAAAATCTCAAAATATTCCTCTGTCGAAGTTCCATGAGCACTCATAGATATCTGGGTGAGTCTTCCACATAGGGTTATCATCTTTCCTCTAAATAATCCTATTCCTCCCAATGAAGGAATCATAGAAGACTTTCCTAAAGTTTCCCAAGTTCTTTCTGTCATGATATTCACCTGTGTTTCTTCATCTAGAACACAGTCAATATTGAAGTCTCCTATTCTTGCTTCTATGCATTCTTTTTCTTTGAAGATCTCTAATAAGTTGGTATTTTTGTGATCATTTAGGGTTTCTTTCATTTGTAGCAATACATTCTATGATTCTTTATGGGGTTCTACCA
The DNA here is from genome assembly GCA_009831015.1 of Picea engelmannii. Classification (NCBI taxonomy): domain Eukaryota; kingdom Viridiplantae; phylum Streptophyta; class Pinopsida; order Pinales; family Pinaceae; genus Picea; species Picea engelmannii. The sequence goes on from ML781566.1 coordinate 484,828, forward strand.
TGGTCTCAGTTTCGTAACCTTCCTTGGGGTTTTCTTGTCTCATATTCATTCTATCAATCTTAGCAATCATTCTAGGGAAATCTAAAACTTCATGATCCATAGCTTTACAACAAATACAACTAGGTCTTCTACCAGGGCATTCCTTCGCAAGATGTCCCGGTCTTCTGCAACTGTAACAAAGGGTTATTCTTCTTTTTATTTGAAAGTATCCCCAGCCTTTCCTGTATTACGCACTAGGATAGTAGCTAACCTACAAAAAATTATTTCTAGGATCCTGCATCCATTTGTTAGTCCAAACATTCTCTCTATGCATAGGAATAACATATCTTTCAGTATTTTTGTCAGATCTAGTCATATCAAACCTTCTCTCATCTAACCGTTCCCTACCTTGAATATAGGACAAAATTTATCAAACATACCTAGATCCATACTTTTGAAACAAAATTTCCACTTATCTTAATTTTTCAATCAAAAAATTTCACTGTTCTTATATTTATCAGAGCACAAAGATTTAAGGTCTTACCTCTTTTCTTCAGATCTGACTCTTATCCTTGGCACAGAGCTTCATAGTTCAAGTAGAATACTGCACACTAGGGCAACAGATCTATGCACAAATCTTTCTCTTTCCTTAAGTTCCAAACAATCACAGTTCCAGGTCCCAGCAATAGAACCATTTGTTGGCATAGGGGCAGACCCAGGGTTCAACGCTACAACAACACACCAACAAAACCCTAACTACGAGCCCTTTCGACAGCACCTGCGAAGTAGATGAAGTCTCACCCGAGGTAGAGGCAAGGGTGGTTGTAGGACTCTGATGTCTGCAACCTTAGTTGGGACACAGATATGTGATTGCAACACTTTATCAGAGCACTTAACAGTTACAGTTCATCAATATTTGCCTTTAGCTTACAGTGCAGATAAACCCTAATAACAGAACGGTGCAGTATTCACACAGATCCAATATAACCAAGCACTAATCACATCAACATAGGTCAGATCTATCATTCATTCACATTATTCAACACTAAGCTATCATATCAGATTCATCTAACATACATCAATGCACTAAGAATTTAATCACATAAATAAGAGAATACCCAAAACGCACAAAGAAACCACAACACAGGATATACGTGGTTCACCCCCTCCCTAGGGCTATGTCCACCAATTCTTCTTCTCTTTATTTTCTTCTTTCAATATTGTGCATGCACAGAACCTTGAGATCTTAATTCACAGAGGATAGGAGATTTGTGCACTTCGCTAGATCCACCTTCCCTGAGTTACAACACAAAGCCTTTCATAGTCTCTTATGATCACTTGCACTTAGCTCTGCAAGTCTTACACAGTATGCAAAAAGCAATTACAATTACCATTTCCACTTAGCACCTAGCATCACCTAAATGTCCCCCTTCTTACATCGCCTATACATATATTTATACATTACAAAATCGGACCTAAACATGGATAAACCCATGGGCTGACATCCCCATACCCGTTACATAATCCCAAAACCCAAAAATCCCTAAAACGGGGCCGAGATCCTGCGATATCCGCTTTGAATTGCACTCTGCCTTCGACAGCCTATCAAAGTCCCAAAAATAGGTCAAACATGACTAAGGATCCTCAAAACTTGGTCAAGGGCCAACAAGGGGAGGGGATTGTAATATCCCTAGGCCGAACCTAATTGTAAATGTAAGATGGAAAATGTACTTAAGTTGGTGAGTTGTTTGATATCATTTTTGTATGCACCTTTCATGGCATAGTTTGTGCATGTACTGCGTAGTAAAATGATGAAGTGTGCACATTCCAAGATATTGCGCACAACATATTAACTGCACGCGATATTGAGGTCTGCAAGCCTTTGTGTATATTCTATGTTTTATAGGCGAGTGATCATGTTCTGTGATGATTAGGTTGGAGATCCTAGATGTTAAAGGCCAGTGCACCTATTTTTGTATAAGTCTCATAATTAATATAAAATACATCACTGTGTGCAAACCAACCACCATAAAAGAGTATGGGGGACTAAACTCCACTAGTTAGGGAAAGGGTGGGGGATAAAATTTAAGGAAAATGGGCTAAGCCAAGGAGCTTAAGCCAAAAAAGGAATATTATATTAATATTTCTTTAAGTATAAATTATGGATAATTATTTTATCCTAAGTTCCAAAGTTGGGGACAAGTGGGCCAAAGTAGCGCCCAACATGAGAAGTGTCAAGTTGGGGACATGCATACATATTGTTGAGAATTAGTTCATTTTTGGGGGGATTCATCCATCATTCAACGATTGTTCCATGATCACTCACTGAGACAACTATCTTCCGTAACTTCCTATCATTGTACCCGAACTTGGATCTGTAACCATAACTGTTTGTGTAGCCGGTTAGCTTGGGATATGGACTAAAGAAGTGGGTTCTCAGACCCATTGGATATTGAAGAGGCAAGTTGTCAGGCTCGTGAGGATTCTCTCTGAGTGAGATAATTGTTGGAAATTGATTTACTGAAGGTGTTAAACTACAACTATAGAGATCTGAGAATTCTTGTCTGGCCTGTTGTTGAAGCCCAAAAAGGAAGTGGGGCAGTCGAAGGATTGTTGAGCAGAGATGAGGAAGACTTCCTGGGGTGGGATAGGAATGTGGGGAATGAGGGACTGTAGGATGCTAGTTGAGTGAGCACCTGTGACAAATTCTTTCCTGTTGTCTATGAGCCATTATCCTAGTTAGGAATCCCTTTACCCGGGTGGAGTTTAGTCCCATATCGGGGTTGACCCATTGTTGAGAGTGATGATTAGTGTGGTTTAAGGCTGGGAGGTTCGTGGAATGTCTGCACACAGTTGGTGATATTCTTACCAAGATAAGTGTCAACTGTGTGATAAAATTACATGTTGCATTGTTATTTACGTGTTCAATTTTATGGGTTCATCTTATGCATGGTTATAATTGTCTGTATATTTATGGGTATTTCCTGTATATGATGCATGTCTATGTTTTTTTTTATTTTAGTATTAATTCGTTCTTTTACATAATTTATTTATCAGTTTATGTCTTATATATAAAGCTTCCACAATAGCTCTGTGTGCATATATTTTAATTACATGCAGTTTGAAAAACTTATGTGGCATAGCTTAGTTGGATGCTGGGTATGTTACAGTATGTTCCATAGAAAGAACGAGAGATTTGTCTCGTGTATCGTGGCCCGGCCTGGGTGGACGGGGGCGTTACACTTCAAATGGTGTATAATGTATGCAATATATTTGAATCCCCAAAAGTATCTATTTTCCATAACAGAAAGAAATCTCTAAGGCCATATTATGTTCAAAGAAGGAATATACATTGATCCTAAGAGAGATGATGCAATAAATAACCTAAACCATCCTACATAGAGAAAAGGAGTACAATATTTATTTGGAAAAATAAACTTTGTTCGAAGGCTTTTGCTAGATTATTCTAGAATTGTCAATCCAATCAATAAATTGTTGAAAAAGGATTAGAAATTCTAATGGACACTAGATATTCACAAATGCTTCTTAGAAATCAAACAACCCATTACCACTACCCCTGTTCTTGATCCGAAAAATCCTTAGATGTTGATTATTTTAAATACATATAAACATCTATTTGATCTTCAAAATAATAATGATCGCTTGTCTGTTTACAATTTACATGGGAAATACTTATCTAACCATATACAATTTAATGATAAATAGCTTGCAAATAACTAAGCTAAAAATGAAAAATAATGACAAAATCACATACACGAGTTTGATAATGGAGTTCGCCTAATTTGGGCTAGTTTCTGGATCCGCTTCCAATAGAGACCTCTTTATTAATGCTTAAATACTTGTGTTTGACAATGAACATTTTATGCATTTCTCAAACTTAGAAAGAGTGTACCTCAAGGGACCTCTTGGCATTATTTACGATGTAGCCTCAAAGTATCTGTACCCTCTGGCATGCACTTATGAGCCTCTCGATCCGCATTCCTGTTAAAACCTAGGTCTACACCTTTTCTCTTTCCCTCCTTTAGCCTATACATTTGTAAATTCTTATTTTTTTCTCAGATTCTTCTCCATGTTTTAATGAGTCAATTTTAATTGTTCTCACCCTTCTATTGACTTTGCACCATTTTCTTGCTTTCTTGGAAGGTTATTGCATGTTCTAATTTGGTTTAATAACATATGTCATCTTGATTTATCATTATTGAGATTAAAGAAGGTTGACTGAGCCTTTTTACTACAGAAAAACACCAATTTAAATAATAGGCTTGTTCTTGCAAACAATAGTAAAGCGCACTCTTTTAATTATTTAAACGTTCAAAATTTATTTTTAAATATTTGAAAATGCGTTGTTGGCACATGCATGCATATGCATGCTCATGGGCACTCAATTTCACGAACGGTTACCCTCCAAGAAAATTTTAGATGAAACCAAACCATATATCAAGGCCAATATATCATAAGCGCGAGACCATATGAAGGAAGCACATAGAAAAGGATCTGAAATAATGCACAAAGTATAAAAAGAGGTCCAGAAAGAGAAGAATGTTGGATGATCAAGAAAAGATATCATGGATGAATACAAGAGGTTTAAAGAGAGAGGTAAGAAGAAGGTATTAATCAAGCCAAAGGTGGAGGTCGATTAAGATATAAATGGCATCCCCTAGGTGAAAATATTGAACCAACAAATTCATACTATGCAACAACAGAATTAAGAGTTGGAGAAGCAACATTCTAAGCTGCAAAAAAAGGCCACGAGCTAAAGCATGGAGGAAAGGTATAGGTGTTAATCAAACCAAAGATATGAAACAAAAAAAATTGAATATTGAAATGAAACACACTTATTACAAAGGAATTACCAAAATCTGTAGAAGAAAAGTCAAAAGGCACTGCCCAAATTTTCTGAAAATGCTCTGTATTTTCCTGTTTTTTCCATTGTCTTTCGGCGTGACTTAAGAACAATTGGAGGTGAATTTGTGAAAACTTAAAGAGTTTTTTTTTTAGAAAAATACTATACACAAAAACCTCTCTCATAGTTTACACCAGTATCATGGTTTGGGAGAATAGAAGAGACCTTTGAGGTCATTTTCCCATAAATTTGCCAAATAATGATTTCCATGATTTTGTCATTGTCTTTCGGCATGCAATCTGAACAGATGGAGGTAAATTTGTGAAAAATGAAAGAGGTTTTTTTTAGAATAGGAGCATTCACAAAACAAATTCTCATAGTTTACACAAGTATCACAGTTTGGTAGAATCGAAGAGACCTTTGAGGTCGTTTTTCCTAGAAATTCATCAAATTTTGGGTGAGTTTTGTTCTAGTTTACTGTTGTCAAAGAGGGGGGAGAGTTCAAGGAAGTTTCCAGAAAATCAACTTATCTACCAGTTAGACTCCTTGATATGAGTTTGCTTTAATCCATCTATCAACATGAGCTCTTGTTGCACTAATAGAAATTTTGTTTAAGTATAGTCATAAGCATTGTTGCCACTTGTAATAAGTTGTTGTCTTTTGATAAAAACAATGCTTTGAGGTGGAATTAAGGACAAGATTATGAAATGATGCTTCAAATCAGATTCACACAATTCAAAACAATGTTTACAATTTGTGATTTAGTTGTTATGCAGAGTTGAGATCTAGTTTCCAGATTAGTCGAAATCCTCTGCAATATTGATAAATAGACAATTTTTGTATTGCTTATAGGGGAGTTGAGTTTTTGTGAAGGAAATCAATATATCAAACTGGTTGAACATGTTCTATGATTGGATTAATCTCTCTACCTAGTGAATATGCTATTTATGACAGTGTGGTGTATGTTCAAATCTATATGTGTTTTTTCTCTTATCTTGAATGCAGTTTTTGATGTGTGCAAAGTACATTTCATTTTCCTTTCAACTATTGTATAACTCATGTTTTACTGATATGGAACCTGGAAAAAAAATAATGATTTAGTAAAGGATTTGTTCTATTTCAACCTATGGGAGTAATTGTTTTTAGTTATTTGTTTATTCCTTGAAATACTATTTTGAGACTTAGTCTTATTGCAACAAGTAATTCATTGAGTTGTTTGTTGTTCTTCCTTGGTTTATCCCAATTTTTCTCACTTGTCTATCATTTGTGTGCGACCATCCAAGGAGGACCTACAGTCATATCACCTTGCCAACCTAACCATGTTTTTATCTTGGTAAAACCAACCCTCCAACTGACCAACAAATTGAGCATGTTAAAAGAAAACCATTCCAAAACTTCAGGTGGCCTAGCTATGCCCTTTAGCAATCATGTGCAGAATTTAGGACCAACATCTTATGGTGTCGCTGCCAGGGAACAGAGTAACAAAATATCTTTCCCTGGGATAATGACAACAATAAGATACGATCTTTGATGGTGAAAAAAGACCAGACACATTCAAACTACATATCATTCACCTAGCGACTCCATGGTTAAAGAATCCAGTGGCGACTCCACAATTTCAAGAAGTCATATTTTTATATGGAAGCCATCTTGGCTCAAAGGTTTTCTCCTCTTAATTTCTCTATTATTCTTGGTTTTACAAATGTTGTTCCTACTATAGATGAGTGGGGTGATTACTTTCCCAGATTTAGAGAAGATAAAGATGATAACCCTGCAGATCATTTGCTTGAATTCCATGAAGTGATGCATTAATTTGGTATACATGATGAGGATGTATTAATGAACATGTTCATGTACTCATTAAAGGGATATGCTCATGAATGGTACTGATCCTTTCCTCTTGCTATCATATCTTCCCTGAAAAATTTCTATGCAGCATTTACTGATCATTGTAAGAGGTTTTTTCCAGTTGATTTGCTTATTGAAAATTGTTGTGAGGATTTTGATTTATATATGTAGAATTATATAGTTGCTCCCTCTAATATTATGAATGAGAATGGATTTAATGTTAAAAAAGTGGAAGAAGAGTCATCCCTTGTGAAATCTTCTCTAGTTTTTCTATTCAGGAGGAAATGTTTATTGATTGTTCTGATGACAATGTTGGATTACTGAGAGGGGGGTTGAATCAGTAATAGCATAATTATAATCATTTTTCTTCAAATGTTATATCAATGTAGAATTATTATCCAATAATGAGCAGTAAGAAATAAAAAATCACACACATACACAATACACCAGTGTTTTATGTGGAAACCCAAATCGGGAGAAAACCACGGAATGATTTTTCTTATATGTCTTGAATAATTACATTCATTGGAAGCACCAAATTCCTTTGTTTTCTAGATACAACTGGAAGGAGGCTCAAACCCCCTAGTTTCTCAAGCTACAACCTGAGGGAAGATCCAAATCCCCAACTCTCTAGCTACAACCAGAAGGAGGCTAAAACCCCCAATGTTCTCCGGCTACAACCAAAAGGTGGATACAACCACCTGTCCTTTCCCTGTTCTGTCACCCTGAAGTAGAAGTAGAATGATGGAACCACTGTCACACTATCACAATGAGATATACAGCTGTAAACCTGTACCAATAAATCTGAACCATGCATCAACCATGCATCAACCTGTACCTCAACCTGTAATCAACATGTACCATAAACAAGTGCATCAACCATGCACCAACTTGTAGTCAACCTGTAATCAACCTGTAATCAACCTGTACCATAAACAAGTGCATCAACCATGCACCAACTTGTAATCAACCTATACCATAAACAAGTGCATTAACCATGCACCAACCTGTAATCAACCTGTACCATAAACAAGTGCATCCAACCATGTACCAAGTATGGATGAATCATGGGTCAACCACTCATCAACTATGACTCATCAATATGTACCAACATCATCAACTATACACCTCATGTATGTGCGTCAACTCATCAACTACTTGTCTCAACCATGTACTCAACATGTACCACAACCAAAAGCCCTCATAAATTTCATCATCCAA